>OZ005649.1:212902023-213502023 GCA_963930645.1 Salticus scenicus
TATTTTTTATTTTTTTTTTTTAGGACTATTAGTCTCAATCTGGGATTTTTGCGTTGTCGATGTCGATAGTTGGACATTTGTCGAAATCTAAAATTTATCGAAAATATAATTGAATAATTTGAAAGCGATGTTATAATTTGGAAAAAAAAAAAAAAAAAAAAAAAAACTAATAGTCCTCCGTCCTAAACTAAATTCTGCTTTTGCCAGAATTTCATCAAAATCTTATTATTATTATTATTATTATTGAAAGAAAAAGAAAAGAAAATTAATAATAATCAGTATCGTTACAAGCGATATCGAAAAAGTTTTTTTTTTTTTTTTAATAATTTTGAATTAGGAAATAAAAAGTGCGCGTGAAATAATATGAAATAAAAATAAGTAAAAAAATGAATTTAATGATTTAATGTTTTTGTTTTTCGGGGGCTGCTCACGCATGTAAAAAATGCGTATTAAAACGAGTCGAAGAAGGAAGCGAAATAATTATTGAGTTATATTACGATAAATACGATATATAATATGATACGATATATTATACCTATCGTCCAGGGTTAGTAGGCATTTTCGTTGAAAGAAATAGTTTGTTCGTTCGGTGCAACTTGCGCATTAGCCCGTGAGGTACAACTTTCACATTAGTCGCTTGAGGTACAACTTGCTTATTAGTCCCGTCAGGTACAACTTGCACATTAGTCCCCTTTAAATATAGTGACCAGCGAAGCTGGCAAAGCATTCGTTGATTCACTACCTCAATTGAATTTTTTTTTTTTTTTTTTACGACCAAAATGACCCAATTTACAACACTTTTTATGCTGAAAAATGGGGATTATACGCAAAATACACCAGAAGTTTCTTACATAAAACTTTTTTGTAAATTATTGTTTTAAAATTATGAAATGTTGCATGCGTGCCGATTGAAATATAACAGTATTAAATATATCAAAATTTCTAAAACTACTTAAATTTAAAAATTAAAATTGAAAGTTGCTCCAGTCTTGCTAATTTTTAAATTCCTCCATTCTCCTTAATTTCATATTATTATTGTTTAAGTATATATTCTGAACAACTTTGTATACATTAACTAAATAATCTAATGTACCTATTTTAAAAGTGATTTTTACACTTATCTGTAAAACTTACTCTTCCGAAGCTATATATATATATATATATATATATATATATATTATCATACCTACAAATTTACAACAATGATTAAGAAATTATATTAAGGCAACAAAAACAATATTTTAGGTTTTAAATTAATAAAAAAATTGCTTACATTTTTTTCTTGCAGTTTTATAATATTGATTCTAATAATAACAATAGATGTTCATACTTCTGATGTGTATAAATTTGAGTTGCTTTAAGTCGTATGCATTAGAAACAAAGAACTGAGAATGTTACTGTTTACTCATTATTAATTTTGGTTAATTTCTTGTATCATATACTAGAAATAAAAAGTTTAAAAAAAATCAACTTTATAAAATTAGGAAAGCATTATATATGTGTGTATATATATATATATATATATATATATATCATTTAATTTATCTATCTATCTACAGATCTCTCTTTCTCTCTCCCCCATTATATACACTGTATTTCATAAAAGATGGGTTAACGTTAATAGATGATAGTACATATGTGTTGTGACTAAGTAAGCCTATAACGCAAAACGAAAATTAATAGGCCGAGGAGAAAATCCATTTTCTTTTATAGAAGTAATCTAAATACTTATAATAAAAGAAAGGAGAATATTTTGCGTTGTAACTGATTTAAAACTAATACACAATAAGAGCAATAGCCGAAGTTTTTTTTACCTGAGCGAATAGTATAATTAAGACATAAAACTGAAACAGCGAATTAAAATAAAATCAGATTTTTTTTTAGGGAAGCAAATTTTTATTCTCTGCAAATCAATCTAAAATAAAACAATTTAATGAAATAAGGGATATATCGATGAGTGATCAGAATATTCATTATTCTACAAATTAAAAATTACACTGGACTACATGTGTCCTATTGTAACTATGTTTCATATTATTGACCTTATTTTATTATTTTATTCTCAAATAAATCGATTTTAGAACAAAATCTAACTAAAATGACCCACTAGTCTGACCACCGATAATAAGGGAAGTCAGAAAATGTAGAGGAACTAAACTTGCGATCACTGGCATATTCTGAAAGTAGCTCCGACTTCGTTGGGACAAGTTCTTCATCACATTGAATCCTGGTGGATTTATTCAAACGTTGTCACTTGGGTAGAGAATATCCAAGACAGCACTTGTTTTTGTCAGGAATCACAGGAATCAATTTCATCATCTGCTCACAGATTCCCTTAGAAGGTGGGCTGTCCAGGAATGGAGAAAGCAAGCAGGACCATCAAAAAAGATCTTGAAAATTTTGTACGCTAGAGAAGAACCGAGCATATGTCTTCTCTCAGCAACATCTTCCATCGCAGTCTCTTTTTCACTTTTTCTTCTGAGCTGGTCAGTTTTTTTTTTTTTTTTTTTTTTTTTTTTGTAATTTTTCTCGTAATTTGTGTACATTTTCTGGATAGGAATTTTTGCGCTACTCCTGTCTTTGAATTTATTACAGTTGGTACAGTTAGCGCAGAAATATTTAATTGTCTGGTACACACCTATCCAGTGAATCGTTCCTTGATTATTTGGTAGGGTTTTTTTAAAACCAAAGTGGCATTTGTGAACAGATTCCATAATAGGTTTTCTCAGCTCAAAAGGTGCTATAAATATGGGGTGTTGAATAATTATTTTGTCGGTCGTATAATACTAATATAATGTTTGAAAATTTTGTACGTTAGAAAGAGAACCGAGCATATGTCTTCTCTCAGCAACATCTTCCATCGCAGTCCCTCTCTGTTTCACTTTTTCTTCTAAGCTGGTCAGTTTTTTTTTTTTTTTTTTTTTTTGTTATTTTCTTTTAAACTCCCGTTCGACCGCGGGAAAAAATCCGCGTGTGGGTGGTTAGACAGATAGGGGAGAACAAGGATTCTCAGAACGAACCTGTATTCCACACCATTGCAATAAAGACATTTTCAACTAAAGTGTTTTCATATATAAAAGCATATGTTTACATGCAATTAAAAATATAAAACTAAAATAAAATAAACCTCTATTTTACATTTCGATATAATTCTGGAATAATATTTTCTTTTCTCGTTTCTTTCTTTCATTTTATTATTATTATTATTATTATTATTATTATTATTATTATTTATTTATTTTCATTTATTTTTCCTTTTATTTTTTTTTTCCTCGCAACAATATCCAAATAATCATCTTTCACCAAAGACTTAAAAACCATTGTGAGAATTAAAATGCGAAACCACTGGATCATTTGTTCCATTAAAATGACAACGTTCCAGTCCTCTTACGAATTACTGATTAAAGAAAGACACTGATATTGATTTGGGAAAGATGATAAACTCCTAAGCAAATTTTCGCCATGATTAATAAAAGACGCTGATCCGAATGTGCTGTTGTCGATCGCGATCGTGACATTTCGTAAAATGTTAGTAATTAGAAAAATACCAGCGTGTTCTAAAGCTTTTTCATGTCACGATTTCATTTTATGAACCTCATTGAATTTGCAGAAGAATGCGTTGTCAAGCTTTCGATTGCTGCAGGAAAATGCGCGATAAAACATGTATTTACGGAATGTTTTTAAATACTTTCTTTGAAATGTTTGCCAATCCAAACGCCGTTGTATGACGTGCATGGTTGTAGCTAAGGCTCCTCTAATACGAGCTGACTCACAGCCGACCATTGTTGCCCAGCGGAAATATAGCTTGTCGACGATTAGTTACAGACGCATTACTCGGCGTGTTTATGGCCTAAAATGGCGAGTTTGCCTAAACAGGAGAGAAAATTATTGATTGCACTTGATAAATTTGTCGGTAATAATTTGAGAAATTCTCTTATAATCGTAGTAAAAATTAGGCATCAGTGCTACGGTCATATTAGTTAAAATTAAATATTTATGGACGTTGAAAAATAGACTATATTGTAAAATACATTATTTAAATAATCAAACAACAATAAAAACAAGTAATTGATACAAAAAATGCAAGAAAACATATTATAATTACACTGCATATTTGTGATTGAAAGTTACGCGTTCTCTTGGGCAATAAATAGCCCATTTCTTTCGCCTTTCTTCATATGCTGGAAATCTAAACATTTTAAAAGCAGTTCTAGTATGATATGATCATTTTTCGACTGCACAAACGGCATTTTGTTTGATTTGAAAACACTTGAAATTCAGACCACGTGGGCAACAATCACTGAGTGGGAAGCAAAATGTCTGATGAGCCAGCCTATATTGGATGAGCTCTAGTTGCAGCCAGTCGCAGATTTAAACTTTTATTGTAACCACAAGATATTAAGTTTGCGCTTGTAACTTGATAGTTATACATATGATATACCTGAATCAGGTCGATTTCCCGACACTCAGTTTCCCGACGCCACTTTCCCAACAGATACGGTTTCTCGACAGCTCACTTTCCCGACAGGTACTGTTTCCCGACAACTCACTTTCCCGACAGCTCACTTTCAAGACAGGTACGTTTTCCCGACAACTCACTTTCCCGAGAGGTACGTTTTCCCGACAACTCACTTTCCCGACAGCTCACTTTCAAGACAGCTCACTTTCCCGACAGATGCGTTTTCCAGAGAGTTTTCTCTCCAGACTGCTCTCTTTCCTGACAGCTTATCTTCCTGACAACTCGACTAGCTAGATATCTTTTAGAATAGCTCAAAGCAAGGTAACAATGCATTTTTAATATTTTTAGCCAACTATTTCGGATCCCTGCTGCTTTCGGTAACTTTTATATGATTCAATACAAAATGTATTTAATTAACTTTCCGACTAGCTAGACATTTGAAACTTAGAAGCTAAAATACCCAGGTAGCACAGTATGGTATTTTCAACGTTGAACAAACGGCATTGCATTCCATAATTATCGTTTTTCCGTAACGTTAATAATCTGAAAATATGTCTCGTTGATTTCCTCATCTTTCAACGGCTGTTTTAATACATTTTACAACGTAAAAAAAACCGTTGTAAAAGGGTTGTACGAAATCGCAATACTGCCGTTTTTTTTTTTCTAACCTAAATAAAACAGTTGTAAAATGGTTGTTCAGAATCGCAATACTGTCGTGCTTTTTATATCAGATTTCAACGGCTTTTCTTATGTCTTATAAACGTTGAAATCCAAGAAAAATAGCTATCTCCATATATCCATTGAATTTTTGTTTCTAAAATATTGCTAATAATAATAAAAAAAATTCCCTTGTTAAAGAAAAAAAAAAAAAAAAAAAAGGAACATTCTTTTTTACTTAATTTTTAGACTTTTTTTATTACTTTTTTAATACTCAATATACAGTCGGTAACAAAAGTGTCCGAACACTAGCAAAAATTCCTATGTAAAAAAAGTACACTTCATATGGTTTTGTTAAATAAATCCTTATCGAATCATGTTCTTAGACTGACAAGGATTTATTTAACAAAATCGTAAAAAGTGTACGTTTTTTACATAGGAATTTTTACTAGTGTTCGGACACTTTTGTTACCGACTGTACGAAAATATTAGATTCGTAAAAATTTTAAACTTCCGTTTTTCGAGGAAAGCTAAATTTCATAGCACATACAACTGCACTAAATTTGATATGTGCGACAAGCAATATAAAAACGAATGCTGAATTAGTTAAGAGTGTGTATCAGCCGACAGGCGATGCTCTCATTACTCACTTTCAGAGATTTTTACATGACATCTCAACATCTGTTAATTAAAATTGCTGCAAATTCTGTATATAAAACCTTTATTCTGAGTAGCTGTATAAAACTTTAGTGCATGTTAAATAACTGCAAGTGGCGCTTTTAGATAGAACATACTATTTTTCTTAATCAATTTTTTATGGAGTTTGGTGTAATTTTAATCAACAGATACTGAGATGTATCCATGTGGAAAACAGTTCATAGATAACATTCATAGATTTCAATAAAAAAAAAAAAAAAAAAAAAAAAAAAAAAAACACTATACTAATTATATATGTTTTAAAATTGTATTAAAATATTTTATTTATGTAAATTTTAGTTAGTTTTAATTCATAAAATTTAATAATAATAAAGATAAAAAATCGAATTTTTAAAATTTCCATAAACCAACATTTAGATCCCTGTGATTGTCTATTTATTAGCTAAGAGTATTTATTTGAAATTAAAAGATAATCAAAATGATATTAATTAGCGATTATAATAATAAAATAAATAAATCTAAGCGGAAATTGGCAGTGTTAATTAATGTAAACAAAAATTAAAATTTGCAGTTAAAAGACAATCAAAAAGATAATAATTTTATTAATAATAATAGAATAAATAAAATCAAAGCAGAAAATGGGAATGTTAATTAATGTAAACAAAAATTACAGTTTGCAATTAAACAAAAATCAAAAAAGTTATAATTTTAATAATAATAAAATAAAATAAATAAATCAAAGCGGAAATTGGGAATATTTATTAATGTAAACAAAAATTAAAATCTTCAATTAAAAGAAAATCAAAAATGTAATAATTTTATTAATAACTAGCAGGCGACGCCCGCTTCGCTGGTCCCTATTTTTAAATGAATCACTATAATTACTGAATTCTCAAAATTGCATTAATTTTCATCACGTGAAAAAAAAGAGAAACAAAATTTGATTAGGAAAAATGTTGCACCGGATCCTCACTACCTTCGGAAAAAATTCCCAAAATGCTCTAACTCTTATTTCTATTATTTCCCCCCTTCGCTCCCCCCTCCCGTCTGTCCTAATAATTTTACAAAATCGAAAATGTCCGTAATCGATTTGTAAGTATCAAAAACCTCTATGCACCAGTTTTGAACGATCTATCTCTATTTTTATTTTTTTGCCCCTCCGCTTCCGCCCCTCTCAATAATTTTAAAAATCCGAAAATATCCGCAATCGATTTGTAGGTATCGGAAGCCTCTATGTATCTATTTTGAATGATCTAACTCTATTTTATTTTTTTTGCCCCTCCGCCCCCCCCCTTCCGGGCCCTCCTAATAACTTTACACTTTCGAAAATATCCCCATTCGACTTGCAGCCCTCTAAAACCTATCTGTACCAATTTTGAACAGCCTAACTGTATTTCTATTTGTTTTTGCCCCATAGCCCCCCTTACCGCCCCACCCCCTTCCCGCTCCTCCTAATAATTTTACAAATTCAAAAATATCCGCAATCGATTTGGAAGTATCGAAAACCTCTAAGTACCAATTTTGAACGATCAGACACCATTTTTATTTTTTTGCCCCCCCCTCTCCCCTCCCCCCCCTTCCTGCCCCTCCTAATAACTTTACACAATCGAAAATATCCCCATTCGACTTCCAGGCCTCTAAAACCTATCTGTACCAATTTTGAGCGCCCTAACTGTATTTCTATATGTTTTTGCCCCCTAGCCCCCCCCCCCCCCCTGCTGCCCCACCTGGAGGCTGAATTTCTAAAATTCCAGAAATCGATTTTTAGATATTTGCATTAGCTATATTTTAGAGCAAAAATTTCACGTATATCTATTTTTTTGTTTGAGATATATAGAATTATGCGAAATCACGTTTTACGCATGTGAAATCACGTTTTACCCCCCCCCCCCCCCCCCCCCGGCCCCCTTGGGGACCGAATTTTGAAAATTCCAGAAATTGATTTTTAGACATTTTTATTACCTACCATTTAAAGCAAAAATTTTACGGATATCTGTTTTTTTTTGTTTGAGATATGAAGGATTTTGTGAAATCACGTTTTGCCCCCCCCTCCCCCCCTCCTTTGGGGGGGGCGAATTTTGTAAAATCGTTTCTTAGTGGATGCCTACGTCATAGAAAGAACATTGTCACAAAATTTCATGCTTCTAGGTCCAGGCGTTTGGCCTGGGCGATGATGAATCACCCCCTCACTCGCTCACACAGTCAGTCAGGAAGAACGATTTTATATATATAGATAATAAAATAAAATAAATCTAAGCTGAAATTGTGAATGTCAATTTTGCTCCCTTCACAAAATTTAAATTCGTAGAAATCAAGCTTTTCAAAAAGTATAACTTTTGTGTATATAAGACCTGATTTTAATAATATAAAATTACTGCATATACTTCGTTCAATAAAACAATAGTAGCGTTACATTATATATAGATATTTTTTTTTCAGTAACTATGAAAAAAGTAAAATTTTACAAAAGTACTGTTTTAAAAAAGAGTATTAAATATTTAAAGTTAGACCGACCCCTGAATATTTAAGACAAGAACTTAAACATAAAATTAAAGAAGGAAAAAAGAAACACTCACTTCATTACTTGAAAAATCTTGTTTATATAAATATGCACCATCATCAGTTAGACGAGAATTTTTAATATTATGCTAGCAGGTAAACAAACCCAACACCAAAGAATATTATAACTTTGAGCTTTTAAGGAGCTAACCAGCTAGCAAGTTTTTTTAATATTACGTAAACTGTAATTTACCTCTCGCTACTCTTTCGACGAAAAAGGTTTAAATTGCGTTTAATTAATTATTGTTTCAAAGAAAACTTTCATACCAATTTATCAGGAAAGCGATAACTAACTTCATTCACATCACATTCACTTTCCTCAAAATGGCACGCGTCGTACTCGTAAGACGCTTTTAAGGTTTGCCACAATATACTTGACGATTTCGCATGTAGAACGGGAGAAAGCGTACAATATGGCACACTTCGTTAATTACGGTTTCCGAAAGCCAAAGAATATCTACTACTAGTTAATTACTTTGCCGAAAGCTTCCTTTCTTATCATGTTAGAAGTTCTTTCGCAGCACACCATCTTCTAAAACTCTAAAGAAAATTATAATACGCACATCCCGCCAATTCACAATCGTGTATCGATATCAAGTTGAAGAGATTCAACGTCATTTGACGGAAAAAATGACTTATAAAAAGCACCTATTAATTCGTTGAAAAAACATATTTTTTATTAGAATCAAAAACGAAAACAAAAACTAATAAAATACCTATTTTAAAACGTCGAAAAAATAACAGAAAAAGTACAACCATAAAACAACGTTTCTTATAGGTTTTCTTTATAACTGAATAAATATTCGAAATTGTTCAGTGAGAATATTGCGAAATAAAAACTATTTTTCAACGGACATAAAATAACGTAACCAATTTTTCACTGTTCAGACTTATTTGCAACGCTATAACAACGTTATGTGTTACCTGGGTAGCTCAAAATATGATAACAATCCATTTTTTAATACTTTCCACTAATTGTTTTGGGTCACTTTAGCCTTCGTTAACGTTTATATGATTCGAAAATCATTTAACTTCCCGACTAGCTAGACATTTAAACATTTGAAAATTTCAGAATATTACAGAACACGGTGACAATGCATTTTTTAATACTTTTAGTCAAATACTTTTAGTCAAATACTTTTAGTCCCGCTGCCTTATGTAGCGTTTATATCATTCGACAATCATATAACTTCCCGACTAGCTGGACATTTGAAACTTTCCGAATAGTTCAGAACACGGTGATAATGCATTTTTTAATACTTTTAACCAAATGTTTTGGATACCTGCTGCCTTCGGCAGCGTTTATGTGATTCAACAGAAAATTTATTTAGCTAACTTCCCGACTAGCCAGATATTTGATACTTTCAGAATAGCTCAGAACACGATGACAATGCTTTTTTTAATACTTTTAGCTAATTATTTCAAGTCCCCGCAGCCTTCGGGTGTGTTTATATGATTCAACAGAAAATTTTAAAAACATGGTATATAAAAACTTCTTTTTATCTTGTAATTATTTTAATTTCTATTTTACGTATTTTCATTTATACTACCTTTTACGACAGTCCCTTGAAAGGCGTGTAAAGGGTGCTTTAATTTCAAATGTATAAAATATTTTACGCCTCCCCATTCATCTCTGAAAAAATTACTGGGATGAATTGGATGGGGAGGAGGCAATTTTATTTATTTTTTATCTATTTATTTTTTTTTTAATCAAAATACAACAGAGTCTTAAAAATTCACGTGTTAAGGGTTTGGGAATATACGAATCGATTGCGCATACTTACAAATGTGCAAAGTTACTGGCAAATCTGATAAGGACAGCGCAAGCTCCAGCGTCGACTTTCCAGTGGTCAGAATTTTCAAATTTTTTTGTATCGTGGGTGAACAGGTTGTTTCTGGTTATGAAACAGATGAATGTTCAGAGTCAACATCACACGAGCGATTGCTACGGTCCGAAATTTAACAGTTGTTTGTACGGTGATCAAACAGGCTGTTGTAGGTTCTGAAACTGTTAAAGAGAAGGCGCCACCGAATGGGATTTTAATTCGGACAGTTTTTCAAGCATCGCAAACCGGCTAGTGCCCGAAAACAACTGCTTTTCAAATAAAACTGTGGTTTTAAAGTTTTTAATACTTATTTTATGACGGAATGAATCATAAATGCAATTCATCAACCAAACACTATTTGATGTTATTAAATTCTAGTGTTACATAAGAAAGGAGCAGGACGACCCAGCACAAGTGATGAAACTGTTGAGCGAGTTGGCGAAGCATTCCAGCGCAGTCCCAAAAAATCAGTTCTTATGTAACACTAAGCCTGTGGTCATGAAGCTGGTGTGTCATGCACAGATGGTGGGTCTGGATGGTGGCGTCTTGCCAAATTTGGCCCTGCAATTGCGTTGAACTTGTGTGTCCGATTTGCTCTCAATGAACCATGCCACACATTGTGCTTTCTCCTGTGGGGTCCACATGCTCAGTTACAACTGGCTAACCTAAACAGAACAAAAATTTATGAGTTGCACTAATAACTGCAGAACACAGAATGTGAATATCCTTTTTATTTCAAATGTTATTAAATTTCAAAGTTGTAAAGATAATTCTTGGACACCCTGTATAGTTCTTTCCCTGTAAACAAACAGTGAATGATAGCCCTACCATATTCTGCATGAGACATGCTATTACGCATATAAAATATAAATATTAATTTCATTTGGTTTAGTTCAGCCTAAATACGTTAAACTTACATGCAATTTCCCCCATAGACGTAATGTACATGAATTATCTTGGGTGTCCCTGTACACGAACCATTTGCTTCCTCTCAACGAAAAGCTTATTGTAGCATCCTTATATGATACACATTTAAAATAAAAAGTTTGGAATTTCTGCTACTATTTGTTCTTGCGATATGCTGACAGCAGACACACAGACAGAACAACCAGTGAAAAAATTATTTTCGGATTCAGGGGACCTCAAAACGTGAAAATATACCAAAACGTCACGTTTGAAAATTTGACCCTAAAACAGTACTTTCTTTACTTTATGGGTAAGAGAAAGTAAAAATAAATCGCACAATTAGCGCCATTTTTCTGAACAAATAATTAATTAAATAGAAATAAAACATATTTCATTTTTTTTATATTTTATTACGAAAATCCCTTAATTTCATGCATTAAGAAATAAGTACCGGTTTAGATATATGTTACAAAGGTACCCACTTTTCATTCAAATACGGAAACTTACATTCTTTTTTTTTTTTTTTCCTTTAGAAAAACTCATTACCATATGTCAGACATACATTAAAGAATACAAATTTTATTTTAAAAAGCAAGATATTAGAAGAGTAATATTTTTATTTTATTTATTTATTTATACTAGGGAGCTCTGCCCCCTACTCGCTCTGCTCACCAACCCCCGAGGAAAGCTTCGCTCATTAATCCCTGTGGGATTCTACCCGACTATTCGCAACTTTGCCTTTCATTGAATTGCAATATTAATAATACATGACAGAAGAGAAAAGTTGAACAATATTATAGAAATCAACAATATTTGGTATCGCATTGAAATACACAATATTTAATATTATATCGTTTATAATAAGTAAAAAATCTGTTATAACGTTAGACAATTTAATAACAATTTGCCATTATTTTGAGAGAAAACATATGCTAGACAGCTAGACACACAAAATAAACAATCATAGCACTAATTATTTAGAACAGAGAGAAATTATTAACATCTAAACCATTTAGCGTTACAGTATTAGTATATGATCGACATGTTAAATTTTTGTCACTGTTTGACGATGAATTTTTTGGGTGTCATTGCTTGATTAAAGAAATTATGAACTTATGTTTTCTAATGCCTATATATTACTTTCTCTTACCCATAAGGTAGAGAAAGTATTGTTTTTGGGTCAAATTTTCGAATGCGAGATTATGTTATATTTACATGTTTTTAGGAAATCATGTTTTTAGCAAATGGTCTGTGTGTATGTCTGTGTGTGTGTGTGTGTCTGTGTGTGTGTGTGTGTGTGTTATCAGCATATCTCAAAAACAAATTATGGCAGAAAGTTCAAACTTGGTATTCTAAATGTGTATCATATACGAATGCTACAGTGAGCTTTTCGTTAAAATCAAGCAAATGGTTCGTGTACAGGGACAATCAAGAGAATTCTAATACATTACGTCTATGGGGAAATTGCAGGTAAGTAGATTTTAAAGTCTATAGACTGCACTAAACCAAATGAAACGAATATATATATATTGTGATAGAGATAGTTAACTGAGAAAAAAAAATATGCATGTAGGTGCCTCGCCTTCCCCCCTGGGGGAGAAATCCCCCCTCGAGGGGAGTAAATTTTCATGATGGGTATCTTTCAAAAGAGCTCGCCAATACCTTTAAAACGAATGGTTGAACCATCGATCTGCGATAATTTAAAACAAAGTTATCGATTTTTTTTTACTTTTAACGAAAAAAAAAACTTAGAAAAAAAATCGTATTTTTTTAAAATATTGAGAATAAAATGGATTTTTTTTTTTGGATATTTGCTGTTATACTACTTCTCTAATATGGAAATCGTCTGCATTATCATAAAAGATATTTTTTTAAAATAATAATTTAAATTATTTTTTTTTAATAACCGAATTAAATTCTATATAAATGTAGGTGCATTAATGAAACTGGGGGTTGGATGAAACGGGGGGCGGTAGCCCCCCTCACACAGAACTAATTA
Source organism: Salticus scenicus (assembly GCA_963930645.1). Classification (NCBI taxonomy): domain Eukaryota; kingdom Metazoa; phylum Arthropoda; class Arachnida; order Araneae; family Salticidae; genus Salticus; species Salticus scenicus. Next base: position 212,915,087 of record OZ005649.1, read on the forward strand.
TCATATAAAACTCTTCCGAAGCCTCATTTGAATTGTTTAATATTGGTTTGCATGGCAGTACTCGTTATCTTACCTCTTAAACTCCAACCTGTATTTATAGTATTAATTTTCAGGGTAAGAGAAAGTCGTGTGAGTGACACACCAGATTATTTTTATTTTCTATTGAATTTTTTTAGTTAATTTAGGACAATATGTAATACTCTGCATTTATTTCCAATGTACAGCAAGGTTTAAAATGGTGCTTCCAACAGTAAAGATGCAACGTTTTAAAGTGCATTTTTTTCTAGAGTATGATTTAGTCAGGTTGAAAAATTTAATTATTTAAACTATATTGAATACTAAGTTAAATAATAATTAAAAAAATATATATATCACATTTTTCGAAACCTACTGATAAGGGAAAAAATTATTCTTGATTGTATTGTAAAAACGAATTGCCGGTTTGTAGTATTCGAGATAGACTATCACCATTCATAAATTGGATGGCTTTTGAATATTTGTAGATAATATTTTCTGAATAAGTATTGATGATGTCTCCTGAATACTTTTTGGCGATATCTTCTGAATAATTATTATTGTTGGCGATAACTATTGGATATATATTGATCATGGCATCTTAATAGTTGTTGGCGATATCTCCTGAATTTGTGTTGATGATGGTCCTGAATATTTGTTGGCTACATCTTCTGATTACACCTTGATTTTTTTACATATATATTATGCAATGTTAAATTTAGAGAATAAAAAATGAGCGTGGAGAATGAAATATAATGATTACTGGATAATTTAATTTAATTTATAGAGACATCAATGGTACAGGAAAAACTACTTCAGCCTTTTCTTTTCTAATAATGAACAGAACAAAAAACGGATAATATTTTACCTGGAAATATTTTGTACATTTAGACCAAATAAGAATTGTTCTTCTTTTTTCCCCTCTTGAATGAAGTTAAAAATCATTAAAAATAAAATTGAAAAAAATCGTGCTAAAGCAATGGTACAGTTTAATCTCTTGGCGAAATTTTAAATTTGGCACCGAACTAGCTTAGACGTTTCTCGCGAAAATCTTGACATGCATTATTGCAATAGATAATTTATGACATCGTCAAAATAAAAGAAAAATTTAAAATCAGCCAGTGAGGTCCTATATTAGCTGTAACTAAAATATTTTAGCAATGCAGTTACTACATTCCTTTATATGTAAAAATACACAAACAAATGTCCTGTTGTATTAAAATCAGTTTTCTGCATGGTTTTATATCAATGCTTATAAAACAAAAATAGGTTGCATTGCTATTGTGGTTGCGCAAATGAATTCCTTTGCGAAAAACGTACGAGCTTCTTGATTTCTAAATTTTAAAAATCGCTAAATTCGGCATAGTAAAGATCTATCCTTTTAAATATGTTTTGAGTTAAAAAACTAAATCATTATATAAATTAATACAAATTTTTATCTTGTAAATTTCATTTTAAAAATTTCTGCGCTTAACCTCTAACTCTATACCAATAGTTGTTTAACATAATCCTGGTATTCATTACTAAATCTTTTTCGCCTAACGTTAAAATAAAAACTAATAATATAAACTAAACTAATTGTATAAACTTAACTTATAATATAAAATAATAATATAAAATAATAATATAAAATAATAATATAAACTAAAATAAAAATAAAAACTAATTTTCGTATCATCTTTATTAAATTTTTACTTAATATTTTAAAAATATTGGTTATTTATAAATTTTTTGCTATTCTAAATAATTTCTAATAAATATTCTAATAAATATTCTAAATAATTTCTTCTCTCGAGCATCTCAAATATGCCAATTATTCAATTTTTCTTATTTACATCATTAATCACATTTTAATTTTCCTGAGGAAAGTGACGTCAGAGACACAGAAAAAAACGTCATAAGAGAAACTTTTTCTCCGGTGGCAAATAGATAAAAATAAACCAGACGTTTTTAGCTTATAACTTCGTTAATTAAAATGATAGAAATTTCTAAGCAGCTGAAATGCCTTCCTTGAAGCAGTCGGAATACACTGATATATCTCATGAAGCGGATAACCCTGCCCTCCGCGAGAAGTTACTGTCGCAGACAAAAAAGAAAAAAAAAATGGACGCCAGCGACAGTTACCTTTTTTAAATATATAGAGATTTATTTTTTGCATTTTGAATAAAAAAGTAAAGTATTATTTAAAATTCATTTTGAGTAATAATCAAATAGAATTAGGTATTCAGCATTATTTTTATTATCTTTTAATCCGTCCTCTTTCTTATTAACAAAAATCTGTGAACAAGCGAAATATCGGGAAATAACGATGGAGTCAGCTGATGGGAAAAGGTACCTGTCAGGAAAGTGAGTTGTCGGGAAAGTAAGCTTTCAGGAAAACGTACCTGTCGGGAAAGTGAGTTGTCGGGAAACCGTACCTGTCGGAAAAGTGAGTTGTCGGGAAACCGTACCTGTCGTGAAAGTGAGCTGTCGGGAAAGTGAGTTATCGGGATAGTGATTTGTCAGGAAAGTGAGTTGTCGGGAAACTGTACATGTCGAAAAAATGAGTTCTCGGGAAAACGTACCTGTCGGGAAAGTCAGTTGTCTGGAAAACGTACCTGTCGGGAAAGTGAGTTGTCGGGAGACCGTACCGGTCGGGAAACCGTTCCTGTCGGGAAAGTGAGCTGTCGAGAAAGTGAGCTGTCGGGAAAGTGATCTGTCGGGAAACCTTACCTGTCGGGAAAGTGAGCTATCGGGAAACCGTACCTGTCGCGAAAATGATTTTTTGGAATGTGAGCTGTCGGGAAAGTAGCGTCGGATAACTAAGTGTCGGGAAATCGTACCAGACCCGATATACCATGTATATAATGAAAATTGTTTGTAACGATAACTTCATAAAATACTGAAACAATTCAAACTAAAGTTGAACAGTGGACATATCTTGAGTATGTTTTTAACTAGTTCTTTCGTCAACTTGTTTCGCCATTTTTTTTTCCAAATGACAAATATCTGAAAATACTAAAACAATATAAAACAATTATTCCAGAACATATTTGTTAAACTCAAGCCATTTTTTTTTTTTTTTTTTTTTTTTGATAGAATGGAGTAGAAGGCTGATTTTTTTACTATGTGAAAAATACCAGAGCCAGGAATCGAACCCCGGGCCTTCCGCTTAACGCGCGGATGCTACCCTGGCTAAAAGCCATCTAGGCAATTCTGACATAATATACGTTGGCAAGTGTATTGATAGCCATAATTTGATATTCAAACTGATGTGCCATCAGATTCAAACAAAATGTCAACTTAAATTATTGTTCTAAATAACCAATCAATTACTTCATTGAAATAAATAAAATGTGAAAACGTTCGAAAACATTTTATTCTTATAAATATATATATATATATAGATATATTTTTAAGGATTTTTAAATATTTAGAAATACAATACAACTCAGTAATAAAAATTTCCCCGAATATATTATGGTGTTATATAAATTATTATTGCTCTGGTTAAAACTATAAGTTTATATTTATCCTTATTTTATCCTGCTATGTAATTATACAAATAGTTATAAAATACAAATTATGTTAATTAAAGCTTGGCGTGCAATATGTAAAGATTAAAATTCTTATATGTTACACGCATAGATAAATTGTTAAATTTCAATACACAAAATCCTTAAAAAAAAAAAAAAAAAAATGTAAATTTAAATTTTAAATGTAAAAATAAAATTTCGATTTTATTTAGCGAGTTTTTAAAATTAACTTTTAATTGATATTTAGTAAGATTAGCAATTTCCATTACTTAATATCTATCTAACCTTATCAAACAATTTCACTGAATAAGCAACATATTTCATCATTCATCAAACGTTTGGCATTTACCCCACAAATGTCGCAAAGGCTTAAATGTGTAAAGATTGATCCATTAAGGAAGATGATGATTAATTATGAGCCTTGTCATCATAAAATTAGTATAATTAAATTTTATATAATATTTTGAACTTACTTCCTTAATCAGAATTTATTGTTACTAAAATTACACACACACACACACACACACACACACACACACACACACATATATATATATATATATATATATATATATATATGTATATATATATATATATATATATATATATATATATATATATATATGTATATATATATATATAGGTACTCAAATTAAATTATCACCGGGAAAATAATTTTATTCGGTATAAATCTCATTTAATCTCACTTATATATATATATATATATATATATATATATATATATATATATATGTATATAAGTGTGCGTGTTCTTTTAGGGGCATGTATCTGTTGTTTATACTTGTCTAAACAACCTCATGAATTAAAAAAAATAAGGATTGCTACATATCTAAAAATCGTTACCATGTTCTAAAAGTATGTCACCTGAACATTGAACACTTTATACATCCATATTGCTACGTAAATTATGTATTTAAATTTCAAAATAAGTGAAATCTTGTTTTTATTTTTTTTTTCTTTCCTTCTCTTTCCATTTATTTTTGCTCCATTCTTTATATAACTTTAAAAGTGTATTAGAATCATAAGAAAATTCAACAACCAGATTTGGATTGTTTTAGAGGGGTTTATATGTTTTGAGATGTCTCGATCTCGAAAGCGGTTTAATATATTTGAGATGTGTCGATATCGATTATACCATTTTTAGAAAATTTACGTCTGTACGTCAGTTTTTGCACAACCTAGAGTTTTCTAAGACCTTCAACAGAAATATTGGTGCAAAAATATACAGAAATGTTATTTTCCGTTGTGCTGTGACATAAATTTGCCATTATAAATTTTGGCTCATATTAGTCAATAGGAACTCTCATTCCGTTTTGTCGTAATTTCCTATAACATAAACAGTAAAAAGAGAGTTAGATATTGACTTTTACGTCGCACTAGTGCTACACATGGGGAAATGGCAAATGTGGAATAAATATCTAAAGGTGGTCCGGAGATATGACTTCACAAATTTGATCCTCCACAGAGATGATGACTCCGATGCTGCGGGGACACCCAGAGGTGGTATTCGTAAATTATGAAAATTATATTTCTTTTAATTGCGAAATTAAAAATAATAAATATTTATGATAGTAATAATCATCCAGGTTAATGTTTCTGTATATGTCCTTCCGTTTGTCCGTGTGTGGATGCTGTATCTCACGAACCAATAGAAAAAGATAAATACAAATTTATATTTGTTGGAACTTGTGTCAGGTGTATGCTAATTAATATTTGGTACAAGTTTCAAAATAGGTAGTACTGTCGTCCATTTTTTTTTTTTTTTTTTTTTTTTTTTTATATATGAAGTACAAAAAAAAAAAAAAAAAAAAAAAGAAGAAGAAGAAGAAAGTATAGTTGTAAACGAGAGTAGAGTTGTAAACATATATTTTTCTAACCATTGTGAAATTATACATATACGTACAGTCGGTAACAAAAGTGTCCGAACACTAGCAAAAATCCCTATATAAAAAAGTACACTTCATACAGTTCTGTTAAATAAATCCTTATCGAATCATGTTCTTAGACTGATTAAGAAGAGGATTCGACAAGGATTTATTTAACAAAACTGTATGAAGTGTACATTTTTACATCGGAATTTTTGCTAGTGTTCGGACACTTTTGTTACCGACTGTATGTACAGATTTATCTTTTAAGATAGTTGTAACTATCCAGTATAAAAATGTTGCTTATGTAGGAGCGCATAGCTTCCACCCGTGGAAGTGTACCTACTACCTGCAGTGGAATACTTGACAATGTCTATGAATAGTTTAATCAGAAATCTGAGGTAATAATAATAATAATAATATTTAATTTTCAATTTATAATAATAATAATAATAATATTTATTTTTCAATTTTTAATAATAATAATAAAAAAATAACTTTTGACATAATGAATTCTTAAGCTATTACAGTGGGAAACATTTTTTTTTTTCTCTTTTTTTCGATGTTTAGTGTTACACTTTTATGTCATGACACTTGTCAGCATTTTTCATAAAAAAATAATTTGAAGAAAAATAACTTCATGAATTTACATAGGGAAGTACAAAATAACGTTTTGGGATCATCAAACAATAATTGATTTAATCTATTCTCTTTTTTTCGTCTGTGAAAGTTTTAGTTTTATTTGACACAAGTTGAACGAGAAATGTATATGCAATTCGATAATATGATTCATTTATATGCAGTCTACCCACCAGCGTCACCCACATTCTTTTTATATCTCTATAATGTTACTTCTTCCTCAATTCTAAGAGGTATACACAGAGTAAAATCCATCAATGTTTGTGTTTACATTTATAACAACGTGTTATGCCATAAAATGTTTTAAAAACAGTAGGGAATCTATTGGTGGAATCTGTTAAAAAATATAAAAATAAAAGTAAAACAAAATATTTCTAAATCCAAAATTTATGAAAATCTGCAGAAAATATTATACTTACAAGTGTTTTGAATTGCTTGGTTGTAAAAAATAATCTTTTAGTTTTATCTTGAAGTATTTGCGCATCTTCTTTTTTTAGCGTGTTTATATATATGCAAACAGGTGAAAGATTTAATGTGTTGAATTTAAAGGGGAATGCTTAAGACATTTTGGTATATATATATAGTATATTTAGTAGTAGAAATGTAAATTCATAAAAGTAGAAAATGTTTCGAAATCTTGAACGTATCTTAGAACTGTATGATAATATGTTAAAATAATATTTTTAAGAAAAAAAAATAATTTTAACCTTTAAATTCTGCTTGAAATAAGTTTATATCATTTTTTCCCGAAAATATGACTTAGTGTTTAAAAATATATTTATTTTATGGATTTATGTTTTTATATTACACAGTCATCAATTAAACGAATTTTGTACAAATAATTGAAAAGTTCTTCGTTTATATCAAAAGTGCTTCTTTAATAAAACCGAATGATGTTTATTTATTTATTTATTTAATGTTAAATTTAAAATAATATTTATGAAAAAAAAACATTTTCTTAATACCTAAATGTATTAAAAATTTGTATCTCTTGTTAAAACGCAATATATTGCTCTAAAGCTCAAGTTTTAAATAATATTAGAAAACAAATGGAATATTAAAAATTGCTAAGTACCAGATTCCTTTTAATTACACACTAAATAAGTATTTTTCTATATGTAGTATAACGCATTGAACGCATTGTAGTATAACGCATTGTAGTATAACGTATATTTGATGTAGTATAACGCATGCGTAGATAAAATTATATTTGCTTATAATTAATAATTAGATTTTTATCTAGCAAAGATTTTTTTTTCATTTGTCCAAACACACACACACACATACATATGTAAATTGATTTAAACGTATATATACACTAGACGGAAAAATACTACTGTTACTTCTTATTAGTATTAAATTGATATTTAAGAAACATTCTTTAACTAAATTATTAGTATTCAGTTTATTACAAATATGAAACGCTCGAAGATTTATGCAAATTATCAAGGAGCACGGTAGCGTTCCTCTCCGCCAAGCTAAAACATACATTAAGAGAAAAACAAATGAAATTTACAAAGTAGGAATGTCAATGGTGAACGCTACAAGTGTATATTATGTCGACATAGCATCTGGGACTTTTCGACTACCTGTATCTGAGCTCCCTGATCCCAAAGACCTATGATTATTTGCACATAACTTAAGCATACCCTTAAGACAAAACATACAAATTTGCATTTCGCTCCGAATTAAGGGGGCCTGAGATATATAACTTTGAACCCCGAAATTCGCCGGTTACATTCTACTTCTTCTTGTTATTGTTAAGACCCAAATGTTGACAGCGATTGAGCCTAGAGTTCTGCAGCTAATGAACTGAAAATTTGCATGGATATTCTTTCTGACCTGTACTAGTGCCTTTTGCAATCAAATTTTTTTTGGTCAATATACAGGGTAGCCGCTATTGAATCCCGGGTACTCAATGCCTAGCTTAATGAAGATCTGACAATAACACAGCATGTATCATTTTAATAAATCATAATATCTTTCAACATTCTTTGTTATCTGTGTTAGTTTTTTCGCTGCATTATAAAGTTATAATTTAATATATTTTTACGGCGAGGTGCATCACCTATGTAGAAGTTTTAATTAATAAAAAATTTAGTTAGTAAAGAATAAAATATTATTACGCACCCCGCTGTAAAAATACATTAAATTAAAACTTTATAATGCGGCGAAAAATCTAACACAGATAACAAAGAATGTTGAAAGAGATTAGGACTTATCAGAAAGACACATGCAGCGTTATTGGCAGATCTTCATTAAGCTAGGCATTGAGTACCCGGGATTCCATAGCGGCGGCGAAATTTGATATCAATCCTTTTTTTTCGCTGCTTAAGAAAGGTAAGAGTTTTTGCTTGGCGGGGTGCTTTTACAATAGTATTGTTTTTTATGAGATATTTTCCTAGAAATTTTACATATTTTTATAACGTAAACAAAATTAATGTAACATTCTCATTTTTTTATTTTAAATAAATTAATATATAATTTTAATAACATTTTAATAACATTTTTAATTTGTTGTGATATGCATGTCTAATTTAAACATACTATATGTAAATAGTTTTACATAGATCAGATACGGGTAATATATATATATTATATTAGGTCGTTGCATAAGTTCGTGCGGACGCGGATCATTTTATTCCATCCAAAGAGGAGAACTACTATCGTCGTGGTATATATTTGTTACCCGAAAAATGGGCAAAGGTTGTAGAAAGTAATGGAAAGTATTTTCATTAAAAATTATCATTTGATTTGATGTTTTTTTTTATGAAATGAAGCAATAAAAAAAAACGCACGAACTTTTGCAACGACCTAATATATATATATATATATATATATATATATATATATATATATATATACGTCAGTATATCTTGCACTTTGTTTCAAAAAAATTAAAACATATCTTTGTTTTAAAACATTCCAATCTCACAATAAGAATTTATATATAACTACTGTTAATTGTTGAAAATATCTCATTTTTTTTTCTATGTAATTTTAGGATAATAAGTAAATAAAGACGATTAGATGGACATTTTTATATATATATACGTTCATTCATAGCACACGTTTCTGCTTTCTGTCACTTAGGTGGATGACCTGATAATTCAGGTTATCATTCTGTGCATGCATAGTTTTCGAAGTCCTATGATGCATGTTAATAAAAAAAAAAAAAAAAAAAAAAAAAAAAAAAAAACTTTACACACTACTAACATTGGTATTAAGAGCATGGCAATTTCATCTAGTATTAATATAATATACTAGCAGGCTACACCCGCTTCGCTGGTCACTATTTTAAATGAAACATTATAATTAACGAATTCTCAAAATTGCACTAATTTTTATCATGCGAAAAAAAAAAAAAAAGGAAAAAAACTCTGATCGGGAAAAATGTCGCACCGGGTCCCCACTGCCTTCGCAGCGTAGAACCGTGCGCGATGCGCACGCGCGAATGCATATATATGAGCACCCTAATAATTTTACAAATTCGAAAATATCCGCAATCGATTTGTAAGTATCAAAAACCTCTATGCACCAGTTTTGAACGATCTATCTCTGTTTTTATTTTTTTGCTCCCTCCCCCATTCCCGCCTCTCCCAATAATTTTAAAAATTCAAAAATATCCGCAATCGATTTGCAGGTACCGAAAACCTCGATGTACAAATTTTGAACGATCTAACTCTATTTTTTTTGCCCCTCCGCCCTCCCCTCCCGGCCCTTCTAATAACTTTACACTTTCGAAAATATCCCCATTCGACTTGCAGGCCTCTAAAACCTATCTGTACCAATTTTGAACGGCCTAACTGTATTTCTATTTGTTTTTGCCCATAGCCCCCCCTTACCGCCCCACCCCCTTCCCGCCCCTCCTAATAATTTTACAAATTCGAAAATATCCCCAATCGATTTGTAAGTATCGAAAACCTCTATATACCAATTTTGAACGATCTAACTCTATTTTTATTTTTTTGCCCCCCCTCCCCCTTCTCGCCCCTCCTAATAACTTTACATTTTCGAAAATATCCCCATTCGACTTGCAGGTCTTTAAAACCTGTCTGTACCAATTTTTAACGGCCTAACTGTATTTCTATTTGTTTTTGCCCATAGCCCCCCCTTACCGCCCCTCCTAATAATTTTACAAATTCGAAAATATCCCCAATCGATTTGTAAGTATCGGAAACCTCTATATACCAATTTTGAACGATCTTACTCTATTTTTATTTTTTTGCCCCCCCCCCTCCATCCCCTCCCCCTTCTCGCCCCTCCTAATAACTTTACACTTTCGAAAATATCCCCATTCGACTTGCAGGCCTCTTGAACCTATCTGTACCAATTTTGGACGGCCTAACTGTATTTCTATTTGTTTTTGCCCCATAGCCCCCCTTACCGCCCCACCCCCCCTACCCGCCCCTCCTAATAATTTTACAAATTCAAAAATATCCGCAATCGATTTGTAAGTATCAAAAACCTCTACGTATCAATTTTGAACGATCTGACACTATTTATTTCCCCCCCCCCTCCCCTCCCCCCCTTCTTGCCCCTCCTAATAACTTTACACAATCAAAAATATCCCCATTCGACTTGCAGGCCTCTTGAACCTATCTGTACCAATTTTGAACGATCTGACACTATTTTTATTTTTTTGCCCCCCCCTCCCCTCCCCCCCCCTTCTCGCCCCTCCTAATAACTTTACACAATCCAAAATATCCCCATTATTCTTGCAGGCCTTTAAAAATTATCTGTACCAATTTTGAACAGCCTAACTCTATTTCTATTTGTTTTTGCTCCATAGCCCCCCCCCTCTTGCTGCCCCACCTGGGGGCTGAATTTCTAAAATTCCAGAAATTGGTTTTTAGATAGTTCCATTAGCTATATTTTAGAGCAAAAATTTCACGTATATCTATTTTTTTTTGTTTGAGATATATAGGATTATGCGAAATCACGTTTTACGCATGTGAAATCCCGTTTTGCCCCCCCGCCCCCCTTGGGGACCGAATTTCAAAAATTCCAGAAACTGATTTTTAGACATTTGTATTAGCTATATTTTAAAGCAAAAATTTTACGGATATCTGTTTTTTTGTTTGAGATATGAAGGATTTTGTGAAATTACGTTTTGCCCCCCTCCCCCCTTGGTGGGGCGAATTTTGTAAAATCACTTGCGGCGTTGTCTTTCTCGGGTCGTAAACATTAACCGTGCCAAATTTGGTCCCGCTCGGTGAAACGGCCTAGGATTCTATAGCGGACACACACACACACAGACAGACTCTGCTCTTTTATATATATAGATATATATAGTATTTCAAGTACTGCTTTTGTCCGTATTAAAATGCATTTAAGGGTTCTTTAATAATAATAAAATAATAACAATTATTTTCTACAGAATTTCTAGTTCGTAAAAAGTATTATAGATCTACTATGTAGCTTAATATCTGGAAATTCTTTTTGGAGTGTTATACTTTTAATGAAGGTTTTGATTAATTTAATAGTAAAGCGTGAATTTCATGGTTACTATAAAAGCTTATTGCTACAAAAATATTTATATCAAATTACATGTTTGAAAAGGAGCAGTTCATTAACAGGTTCATCATCAAAAATACAAAAAAAAATATATATATATATTTTTTTTTCCTTAATTTAGATTTTCTTTTAATCCATAAATGTATATCTAATTATGTTTAATCATTTTATTGTGTTTTAAAGTGTATAATCGCGTATGGATATATAAAGTATTTAATGAAACATGGAAAAATCATGATTGAAAATAATACGTTTTTTTTTTTTTTTAAACATAGGAACATTTTTCTTAAAATTTTAATCACCGGAATAGAATACCTTTATAACAGATAGGTGTTCAAATTTTCTACAGTTGTCTAATTGCGTGCGTAGTTATTCATTCATAGATGATAAGGACTAAAATTAAAATATCAATAATTAATAATTTCTATATTTTTTCAGAACTTAGAAAAATGCCTTGAAAATAAAGCTTATCACCAGAAAGTGGAGACATTTGATCACCTTACTTAAACCTGAACAGTTCGCAAAACATTTCCTATATAGGAATGGTTAGAACTTCATTCTTTTAACATCATAGGATGTAATGGGGTCTTGAGAAGTTCATAGAAATTTTCGAATGTTGCTAAAAATTATTATGCAAAGTCGATTCTTCAGAGAAATAATCAATTGTATAGTTACTGTACGAAATTTGTTTTAGGATTTAATAATTTGCGAGGATTTGGGAAATTGAGAGATTGGATGGATTCTGAAGATTTGCAAATCGAAGACGTAGGTCCACGAAATCGCACTTTTCAAATTCTTCTTCACTGCTTTCGATGTTTCTAATGTCTATCGTAACGCTGAATTCAGAAATGCTTCTCTTTTCTTCCTTTTAAGTAAGAATTTTTTACGAAGTAATTATTAACATCTGGAGACTTGATAAAAGCTATAACAGAGACGAAAGTAATTAGGTATAAAACTCGCTATTACTATTTACAAATTATCTTTTAAATGTCTCTCTTTCTCTGTATCGAAGATCCGTTTTATTTATTTATTTATTTATTTATTTTTGCGATTGTGAACAGCTTAAAGGCATAAAATAATCAACTAACATGTAATCACTCCTGCTATCTTCTTTTCATTTTTTCGTGTCTTTATGGCTTTACAGTCTTTGTTCTTCACCCATATTAACTTCATTTTCCAGGAAGTAACTGAGATGGGAGATGGAGAAAATGTAGTCTTAAGCTCATTCCCGTGAAAATTCTCATTTTCATTTAACACTGCATGTGATGGAAATTTTTGAATATTTATTTCCTCACCAGTATTCAAAATACATTAGAACATTTTATCAGCTTGGAGAAAAAAATTAATAACACACCAGTTTTTTTTCTGATGCTATTTAAATGAAAATATAGCTAAATTCAAGACCAGTTAAAAATTGAGAAGAATTAGTGATGCCTGGCATCATCTAAGCCTGAAAATTAACACGGTACTATATTAATTTAAATTCTACGCTAAAAGTTTGATTTAAAACCATTTATATTGTATATAAATTAGTTCAAGTAGTTTGTCCTTTCAATGTTCAAAAAAAATTTAATTAGATTTTATTTGTAAGATTTCTTTGCATGAATTTTTTTTTCTTTAATAGCATGTTCACTGCGAGTAAAAAAAAGTTAGAGCAGAAAAGTTTTCCTCACAACATCTTTATACACTTTAAAAAAATGAAAACCAAAATTAAACTTGCGAAGATTGGTTATTCGTATATATTTATTACTTATTTTGAGAAGTTGCGAAAAAAAAAAAAAAAAAAAAAAAAGGTAATTTTAAAGTGGCTTTATTACTACTAGCAGGCTTTGCCCGCTTCGCTGGCCACTAAATTTAAAGGAAACTCGTTTCTATATAGCTTTATAAAAATAAAATAAAATAAATTACTGAAATTTTTCAAAAGCTCGCTCCAGGTCCCTGCTGCATTCAGCAGCGATTTGGTCATCCACTGCAACTCGGGCGCTTGTCCCTATTACCTGCGACAATAGTTTACCAATGAGCTTCCATTTAGGTGCTTATTACATAACAGTTTCGAAATAGATAGTATCGAAAAAATTGGAGTTTCCCTTTTATATTTGAATCCCAGTTACATGTGAACAACACTATACGTGTTGTTCACATGTAACTCGGACTGGACTCAAACGTAACTGGGTTTAGACAACATAATATTTGCTTTTACGTTATTTCATATGTTTTATTTTTTTGTTTATCCAATCAACCATTAAATGACAGCAATTTCACGCCAAATATTACAATATGCTGTGACCGGCTACGTCTGTCGCATGAGACAATTAATTTTTTGTGTTTATATATAATTCATGGGTTGTAAACCTGATAGTACAGCCTTAATATAGTTCTCTTTGGCGGCTTTTGAATTTTTGTCACCATTTTAGACTTAATACATTGTAACAATAAGCTTAATCCCTTGTAACAATATGCTATGAGCGCTATTTCTGCCGTATTTTAGACAACTAATCTTTTTATGGTTATATATATTTCCCATTAAACATATTTTTATTTATTTATTTAAATATTAATTTGAATTTTTCAAATATTTCTGTTCGACAGCGTGAGAGTGCAGTAACACACAGAGGTTCATTTGTTTGTATGATAAATTAGCATAGTGATTATTATATAAAAAAGAAATAAATAGGTAAACATTATCGTGTTACACAACTTTATTATGTCGCTCCATTGGCGGCTTTTGAATTTTTGTCGCCATATTAGCGATGGATTTTTTTTTTTTTTTTTTTTTTTTTGTATGAAAAGGGGAAGACTATTTTGCTAATAATTTTATCAGACTCTTTTTTGTTTATACATAAGAATCCTTTATATTCTGCTTACATTTTTAATGCTTTTTAGGTTTAAAATAGTGCTTGTTGAAATAAATTTCCTATCTTTAAAACTGCATTTGTTCAGTAAATTTTGTGTAAAAATAAATCATTTATGTTTTTATATATTTGAAGCGCTACTTAGATTAAAATGGCTGTTGCTATATTAAACTTCTTGTCGAAAAACATTCGGTGTACTTCAACACCAAAATTTAAAAAATCGCCCAGCAGGATCTGTTAATGAAGCTGATAAAATAAAAATATGGTTCATAGAGTTTAAATAATCTATTTAAAAAATTTTTTTAAACCCAAATTATTAATCTATCGTATCACATACATAGATATAGTAATAATAAATAGATTGATCTTTGCGGACAAAAAAGTGATTCCTTTTCACTCGGGAAAAGACGGCGATTTTACCAAAATATGGCAGTCTTTCCCCGAGTGAATACACACGGGAATATGCACGAATGTTTTAGCAAATAAAATTCATGAATAATTTATTTACTAAAGGTGAATGAAAAGCCCCAGATATAGTTTCAAATTCATTCTTTTTTTTTTCCTTCAATACCCCTTAATGGCTGATTCCAAAGCTTTTTTTTCGGCATCAAAAATCTTTGCACGATAATATGGGGATGATAGATCTATATATATTATTATATCTATGATCACATAAATCTTTTCGATAATAGAATAAAACTTAATTTGAAAAAAAAAATAATAACTTTTGTTTATTAACCAAAATAATTGATGAAATTTGAAATGCAAGTTGGTCTTGTGGGGTACAGGCTGTATATTATATTTTTGTGTTCGTGAGAGAAAATTTAAAAGAATTTGAAAACTGCAATTTTTAATCCCTTTTAAAAATCATGTGACTTAATGTGAAGCAGATTTTTCATTTTTTTTCTCCTAACGGTTTCCATACAATCTCCTGCTGTTGCCACCTAAAATTCATACTTTAGTTAATTTTAAAAATCTAATTGTCCGATTGATAAGCTGTTTAATGTATCGGATTAAAAAAAAATTTCCCTTTCATTTGCTATCCGCGATTGTAATAAAATGCTCGCCTTCTGGTGGGCTAAGGTGAAATTATCACACCACTGCATATCATCATATTATGCAATCGATTTTCCATGATATAATGGCGGAGAAAAGAACAATATTAATAACACGTGGCTATTATATTTTCCCAACAACTGCAGTTCAGAGAGCGCCATCTATCGATCATTACAAACGCGGATCTTATTTGTAACGATGCGACTGATATTTCTAATTTATTTTCTAATCTTTCTGATTTATTTTCCTCATTTTAAATAAGTGTACGTTTTATTATTATTATTATTATTATTATTATTATTATTATTATTTTGTCGAAAAAAAATGGCAACAATTAAATTGTGGATAAAATTTTAAAATTTAAATGTCTTATTTATCAGAAATTAGAAGGTTTTTATTTTCACATTTTAATTAATTAAGAAAAAACTAATCATCCGATTGATAAGCTGTTTAATGCATCGGATTTACAAAAATTTTCCCTTTCATTTGGTGTCTTATTTGTAACGATGCGGGTGATATTTCTAATTTATTTTCTAATCTTTCTGATTTGTTTTCCTAATTTTAAATAAATGTACGTTTTTTTTTTTTTTTTAATTATTATTATTATTTTGTCGAAAAAAAAATTGGCAACAATTAAATTATGGATAAAATGTTAAAATTTAAATGGCTTTTTTTATCAGAAATTAGAAGGTTATGATTTTCACATTTTAATTAATTAAGAAAAAACTAATCAAAAATTCGAAAATCTGACTTCGATGTGCACAATGACCCTTCGGGATGCACCTTTGTGTTAAATCTCGTGACTGTCCGAGCTACCGTTTTCGAGATCAGTGAAATATACATACAAATATTGCTCACTTAATAGTATAAGATAAGTGAATATCTAAAAATTGAGTTTATTTAAAAAGAAAATTTTAAATTTCCACTTTGAAATTATGAATAACGGAAATAATTATTAAGTCTTTGCTTTACATACATTAAATTATTTTCGTTATGTAAAAAAAGCTGGATATTTTAAACGGAGTTGTAAAATTTAGAAATGTGAAAAAATTGCTGTGTTGTTTAAATAAAAAAAAAGAAAAAAGAAAAAAGAAAGAAAGAAGGGGGAAAAAGGGTGCTTTTATTTTAACTTATATTTTAATGTATGTCGTGAGCCTTTAATTTATATGTTCGTCTTTTCTTTGGTCATTAAAAGTGACCCCCCCCCTATTTACAATAATAATAATAAAATCTTATGCATCAACTATTTAAAAAAAAAAAGTTGAATTTTTAATTGCTTTGAAGAAAAAAAAAAAACCCTTTTAACTGAAACAATAAAAATATACTCAAAAATGTAAAATTAAGAAAATAAATCTAATGCTTTGCTTAAAAAGTGTACATTGAAAAACTTTTGGTAATAATTTTATTTTGTGCACTTACTTAACATGATGCCATTAAAGAATTCATTTCTTGATATTTTTTTTATTATTAAATTATATTGCCCAATTTTTCAAATAGGTGTAATTATATGTACGTACTTATGGGTGTGCATTGAATTAATGCAAATTTAACAATAAGACATCTGAAAGTTTACTACAAACTTGCGTAAACTTCATAAAAAGTAGAAAAATGAATCAAAATGTATCTCTCTAGAGATTTACACTCCAAATACATACATATATTTTGCCGAGTTCCTTTTCGATGTTATTTATAGTTGTGTATACATGTACGGTTTTATATGCATGTGTGAATGAACACGTTTAATTTTAACACGAACAATTTTAAATACATATTCCATTAAGTTTAAATTATGTATTATACGTAAATATTTCTTACATTTAGTCGTATAGATTTTACGTCAAATAAATTCCATAGATTTTAACGAAAGCGATAGTTATAAACAATATGCATAGACACAAAAAAAAGACCTTGTTAATTATGGCATATAGTCGGAAATACACTGTAGCTAAAAATAAAAAATCCTGTTATTTTACAATATATATATATATATATATACTGGCAGCAAAAGTTGCTAGTAAATATCCGTATGCTACGAGAAAAAAATTGTAGGCAGGAATTTTCTGTAAACGAACAATACAGAAAATATGTAGAAAATGATTTTTCCCGAAATGCACATTGTTAAAAACAAAACATTCTAATCTGCCAAGACAGCATCAAACCAGAGCCTACCGCATAGTAGACAAAGGCTTTACTCCGAAGCCACGGACTCGCGTTCTGCATATTTACTTAACACTTCCCAATCCTACTTTGTTATCAAATTTTCCAATTACAAAGCAAGAAAAAATTGTACCTGCTAGATAAAAGCCTGTATTCCAATCAAACACTTACGACTCCCATCCCAATTTCTATGGCAGTATTGGGGAAGGAGAGGAATCTGCCTAGTCATGCCCACTGAACTAAAATAATAATAATTGTATCAAATTACTGGTTCTTGCGTGCGATTTTTAAGAGTTCTTTCTCCCTTATTTCGCTTTCCAAGTGGGTACGGAAGAAATCATTCGATACACATACATTACAATGTAAAAATGTGTAGTCTAATGCATTATTATTGGCTTTATATTGAAAATATTTATGGATTTCATTGAGGAAATATGAAGAAAATAATTGTATTTATTTATTTATATGACTACATAACTTTAAAAATAAGTCTCTCTAAGAAAAATTACATCATCTTTAGAGTAGTGAATGGATAATAATGTAATTATTTCCTGCTTCTTTCTTCTACTCTTTTGCTCATATCTAATTTATCTCATTAATAATCGATATTAATATTTTGAACAAGTCATGTATTTATGGTAAATAATAATTTTGTGAAACTATTTAACCCCTTCGTACATATAATTTTTCGTAGATAATTTATTAAATATGTCATTTTCTGTAAACAAATGACAAGGATTTGCATTTCTTATACTTTTCTTTATATATATATATATAACAAAATCAAGTATTGTACTTGCAAAAGATTTCTTCGACTTCAGGTTTTTGATGGATATACACATATTGACACTTCCTGACTACAATTTGACTATATTTAGAAAAGTATGTCTATTTGTGTGTCTGGATATGTGTGACATGAATTTTGTGGCAGCACTATATCAAAAACAATTAAGCAGAATTTCCTGAGAACTTACATTTAGTTGCACTTTGACGTAAATATTCTACCAACTTTTTCTGGATAACAGTCAACAGGTGGCGCTGTTATCATTTTTGATGAATCTTTAATATGACAATATAGGGATAAATTTTGTATACATGTACCCAATGAGGATTTTTAAGGAATGATTGGAAAACTTTGTTAAAATAGTAACTGTCAACCAGGATAAAATTTTTGTATATATAGGAGAAACTCTCCCTACATAAAAAAAAGTGATATTTTTAAAAATAATTCCACAATTAAAGTGCTCTACAACATGTCAACTTTATTATATTGCACCATAAGGATAGAGAACGAATGACCGGCCGTACCAAATTTAACCTTCGTTCCAACGACAGCAGACGAATTTTTAGAAAACCCACTTGCAAGACTCTTAATTAAAAATATTTACTGCACTAGAGAAAGTCGTTTCTTGCCGCAGTATTGTGATAAATAGGGAGATGCAAATCGTAAATGTTTGCTTAAAATATAGGCCCATTACTATTAGAAACAAAATTTTCAGTTTTACAATGGTAGATTATAATTATGCTTATTGTGTACATTTATGCATTTTTTTTTCTCTTTGCGGTTATATTAAAAATCATGATGAAGCGGGATAATTCCACCACCTGTTGGCAGATATGCAGAAAAAGTTGATAGAAAACAATTTATGACAATGAGCAACTAAATAAAACTTCCATGGATTATTTTAATATTTCCTGACTTAGAGCTACAACAAAATTTATGTCACTCACACTCAGAAACATGGATAGATATACATTTTTTAGAAATGGTGAAATTGCATTCAGGAGGTCTGAAAACCTGTAAATCCATCAAAAACAAGAAGTCGAACATTTTTATGTACAATAAACATTTACAAAACTAACTATAAAAAAATAATTATTTGCTTCTATATTTCTTCATTAATATTGATAATTATTTTTCATATAATGGTGTTAAGAATGCATTAGACTAAACCTTTCTAAATTGTAATATAAAAGTATCTAATGTTTTCTGACGTACCCGCTTCGAAAACGAAACTTCGGAGAAATAAGCCATTTTAAAAATAGCACACAAAAATAAGGGTAGCATTTAATAAAGTTATTATTTTATCGAAGTGTACTTGACTAGACAGATTCCTTTACTTCACTAACATTGCGATATAAATCCAAATGCGAGCCGCAATTATTTCATTGGAATGCAGGGCACCATCTGTTTCAATAGTTACAAGTATAGTGTAAGGGAAAAAAATGCATTCTAGTGATTCAACATCGAAACTCTTATTTTTAAGCTTGAACTTTTCATAACACAATATGAAACTATGAATTCATTGTTATCTATGCTTTATTGTCATTTCTGAGTTTAACAACCATTTTAGTATGTGGTAGGCCAATTTTTGTCAAAGAAAGAATTGATTCATACTGCATTCATTCGATATGATTCTCTGCAATCTTTTGGATTTTTCGACCTTATTCTTTGAAACTGATAAGTATAACAGTGAGCTGTTGCTTGTTCATACAAACAATTTCGTTTATTTTTCGTTTGTGTCTTCAATCGAGTCCATGTTTAGAATACTGACAAGCAACGAAACGTTACTGAGACCAATCTTTATGAAGTGAGATATAACCAGCCCTAAGGTGTTACGTGGCGTGTTGCACAGCTTGAATAAGGAAACACAGTTTGGAAACCAATTTTTCAAGTGTTCTGCAAGATTTGTTTCTATCTGTTACCTGAAAAAAGAAAATCTTGAAAAAATAGAGATTTAATTATTATAATATTTTGAACAGTGGTTTCGATCATCCTTGCAAAAATAATAAGATATTTTTATGGCTAAAAATTGCACAGTTCTTTTACACGTATAAGAACTGTAAAGTTCTTTAATCCTTTAAAGTCCTCCATTCCTTTAAAGTTTGGTTTCCTTTAAAGTCCTCCATTCCTTTAAAGATTGGTAACAGTTAAAAAGATTTTTTTTTTTTTTTTTTGTTAATATCACATTTAATTTCTTTAAATCTTAAAAAACGTTTATATGTCAAACAGTTGCAACACGTAGATTACGTTACGCAAGTACATAGATTAAGTACGTAAGAAATATGTTTATTACTTAGAAATATATATATATATATATATATGTGTGTGTGTGTGTGTGTGTGTGTGTGTGTGTGTGTGTGTGTGTGTGTGTGTGTGTTTGTGTATGTGTGTGTACATAAATTTGAAGAAGATAAAACAAGAAATGTTTAAAAGAGCAACGACTTTTAAAATAAGCAATATTAAATCAAAATCTACACATTAAATGGACAATAAAATGGAGCAATTATAACGTATGTAAACATAAATATAAATTATATAAATATAAATATAAATATAAATATAAAAAGAAAAAGAAAAAAATAAACAGAAAGATTATTAACTTTAAAAAGTATTGAGGCTATCACCAGGGAGACCCTTCAAACGCAATGTGAAGTCTGCAGGGTCAAACATAGGGGATCAAGATACTTTTAGTTTTTTCTAGAATCTCGTAAAAGGTCTTGCTGTACTCTCTAGGCCGTGCATTTAAGGGTCTCTCTGATGATAGCCCCAATGGTTATTTGGGTTAATTATTTTTAAGATTTTATTTCTATTTTTCTGTTTATATGTATAGATATTTAATATAGATATATGCACGTATATATATATGAATATGATTAAACATTAATATTTAGATAGATACTCCAAATTCCTTCTCATTAATTTTGGAATCCCCAAAACTTTATTTGTATTTTTATTTAATTTATTATTTGATAGATAGTGATGTTGACAACAAATTACATAAAAATATTTGACATACATTTTTGTATTCCTAATATTAAAAATAATGCAGTAGTATTTCATTTTGTTATAAATATTTAAATTGCATATGAGCTTTTTTTTTTTTTTTTTTTTTTTTTTTTTTTTTTAATGCTCAAATTTTACTTTAACGCCGCTCAATTTTTTCACAAGCGTCCTTTTTGATTTCATTTAAAAACAGATATTTTTTATGAATTATCCGATTTCAAAAACAAAGCTCTTATCTTGCTTCATACATATATTTAATTATATGTTATCTATCATGTTATCTATCAATTTAAAATAATATCAACCTTAAAAAAATTATTTTTATTTCAGAAGCATAAAATAATTATTAAGTCAATAAAAAAACACTCTACTTTTCAGAATAGACGTTGTAAATTTTATTATTATTATGATTATTATTATTATTATTATTATTTAACTGAGTATGACCTTGGCAAAAGTTTAAAAAACCATTATATTCACGACAAATGTGAATCGTCGAGAAACCGTACCTGTCGGAAAAGTGAGTTGTCGGGAAAGTGAGCTGTCGCGAAACTGTACCTGTCGGGAAAGTGTACCTGTCGAAAAAAAGAGTTGTCGGGAAAACGTACCTGTCGGGAAAGTGAGTCGTCGGGAAACCGTACCTGTCGGAAAAGTGAGTCGTCGGGAAACCGTACCTGTCGGGAAAGTGAGCTGTAAGGAAACCGTACCTGTCGGGAAAGAGAGATGTCGGGAAACCGTACCTATCGGGAAAGTGAGCTGTCGGGAAAACGAACCTGTCGGGAAAGTGAGTTGGTCGGATAAACACACCTGTCGGGAAAGTGGGTTGTCGGGAAACGTTACCTGTCGGGAAAGTGAGCTATCGGAAAACCGTACCAATCGCGAAAATGAGTTTTCGGGAATGTGAGCTGTCGGGAAAGTGGCGTCGGATAACTAAGTGTCGGGAAATCGTACCAGACCCGATATACCATGCATATAATGAAAATTGTTTGTAACGATAAATTCAGAAATACTGAATCAATTCAAACTAAATCTGAACATTGGACATATCTTGAGTATGTTTTAAACTAGTTCTTTCGTCAACGGGTTTCGTCATTTTTTTCCAAATGACAAATATCTGAAAATACTAATACAATTAAAGAAAAAAAAAAAAAAAAAAAAAAAGAAAAGAAAAAGAAAAAAAACTATTCCAGAACATATTTGTTAAACTCAAACCTTTTTTTTTTTTTTTTTCTTTTTAATAGAATGGAGCAGAAGGCTGTTCTTTTTTTACTAACAATGTGAAAAATACCAGAGCCAGGAATCGAACCCGGCCTTCCGCTTAACGCGCGGATGCTACCCTGGCTGATAGCCAGCTTGGCAATTCTTGCATAATATACGTTGGCAAGCGTATTGATAGCCATAATTTGATATTACAACTGATGTGCCACCAGATTCAAATAAAAATGTCAACTTACATTATTGTTCTAAATAACCAATCAATTACTTCATTGAAATAAATAAAATGTGAAAACGTTTCAAAACATTTTATTCTTATATATATATATATATATATATATATATATATATATATATATATATATATTTATTTATTTATTTTTAAGGATTTTTAAATATTTAGAAATACAATACAACTCAGTAATAAAAATTTCCCCGAATATATTATGGTGTTATATAAATCATTATTGCTCTGGTTAAAACTATGAGTATACATTTATCCTTATTTTATCCTGCTATGTAATTATACAAATACTTATAAAATACAAATTATGTTAATTAAAGCTTGGCGTGCAATATGTATAGATTAAAATACTTATATGTTACATGCATAGATAAATTGTTAAATTTCAATACACAAAATCCTTAAAATATATATATATATATATATATATATATATATATATATATATATATATATATATATATAAATTTAAATTTTAAATGTAAAAATAAAATTCCGATTTTATTTAGTGAGTTTTTAAAATTAACTTTTAATAGATATTTAGTAAGATTAGCAATTTCCATTACTTAATATCTATCTAACCTTATCAAACAATTTCACTGAATAAGCAACATATTTCATCATTCATCAAACTTTTGGCATTTATCCCACAAATGTCGCAAAGGCTTAAATGTGTAAAGATTGATCCATTAAGGAAGATGATGATTAATTATGAGCCTTGTCATCATAAAATTAGTATAATTAAATTTTATGTAATATTTTTAACTTACTTCCTTATTTAGAATTTATTGTTGCTAAAATTATATGTTTTTTCTTCATGCACACGAACACATACACACACACACACACACACACACACACACACACACATATATATATATATATATATATATATATATATATATATATCACCGGAAAAATAATTTTATTCGGAATAAATCTCATTTACTCTCACTTATATATATATATATATATATATATATATATATATATATATATATATATATATATAAGCGTGCGTGTTTTTTTAGGGGCATGTACCTGTTGTTTATACTTGTCTAAACAACCTCATGAATAAAAAAATAAGGATTGCTACATATCTAAAAATCGTTCTAAAAGTATCACACCTGAACACTGAACACTTTATATATCCATATTGTTACGTAAATTATGTACTTAAATTTAAAAATAAGTGTCATCTTGTTTTTATTTTTTTATCTTTCCTTCTCTTTCCATTTATTTTTTGCTCCATTCTTTACATAACTTTAAAAGTGTATTAGAATCATAAGAAAATTCAACAACCAGATTTGGATTGTTTTAAAGGGATTTATAAGTTTTGAGATGTCTCGATCTCGAAAGCGGTTTAATAGATTTGAGATGTGTCGATATCGATTATACCATTTTTAGAAAATTTACGCCTGTACGTCGGTTTGTACACAACCTAGAGTTTTCTAAGACCTTCAACAGAAATATTGGTGCAAAAATATACAGAAATGTTATTTTCCGTTGTGCTGTGACATAAATTTGCCATTATCAATATTGGCTCATATTAGTCAATAGGAACTCTCATTCCGTTTTGTCGTAATTTCCTATAACACACACAGTAAAAAAAGAGTTAGATATTGACTTTTACGTCGCACTAGTGCTACACATGGGGAAATGGCAAATGTGGAATAAATATCTAAAAGTTGTCCGGAGATATGACTTCACAAATTTGATCCTCCACAGAGGTGATGACTCCGATGCTGCAGGGACTCCCAGAGGTATTATTCGTAAATTATGAAAATTATATTTCTTTCAATTGCGAAATTAAAAATAATAAATATTTATGATAGTAATAATCATCCAGGTTAATGTTTCTGTATAGGTCCGTCCATTTGTCTGTGTGTGGATGCTGTATCTCACGAACCAATAGAAGAAGATAAATGCAAATTTGTATTTGTTGGAACTTGTTTCAGGTTTATGCTGAATAATATTTGGTACACGTTTCAAAATAGGTAGTACGTGAAATTATACATGTACGTACAGTCGGTAGGAAAAGTGTCCGAACACTAGTAAAAATTCCTATATAAAAAAAGTACACTTCATACGGTTCTGTTAAATAAATTCTTATCGAATCCTGTTCTTAGACTGATTAAGAAGAGGATTCGACAAGGATTTTTTTAACAAAACCGTATGAAGTGCACAGTTTTAAATCGGAATTTTTGCTAGTGTTCGGACACTTTTGTTGCCGACTGTATGTACAAATTTATTTTTTATGATAGTTGTAACTATCCAGTATAAAAATGCTGCTTGTGTAGGAGCGCATATTTTGCACCCGTGGAAGTGTAACTACTACCTGCAGTGGAATACTTGACAATGTCTATGAATAGTTTAATCAGAAATCTGAGAATAATAATAATAATAAAATATTTATTTTTCAATTTATAATAATAATAACAATAATAATAATAATAATAATAATATTTATTTATTTTTCAATTTTTAATAATAATAATAATAATAATAATAATAATAATAATAATATTTATTTTTCAATTTTTAATAATAATAATAATAAGAATAATAATAATAATTTTTGACATAATGAATTTCTTAAGCTATTACAGTAGGAAACATATATTTTTTTCTTTTTTTCGATGCTTAGTGTTACACTTTTATGTCATGACACTTGTCTGCAATTTTCATAAAAAAAATAATTTGAAGAAAAATAACTTCATGAATTTGCATAGGGAAGTACAAAGTGACGTTTTGGGATCATCAAAAAATAATTGATTTATTCTATTCTCTTTTTTTTTTTTTTTGTGAAAGTTTTAGTTTTATTTGACACAAGTTGAACGAGAAATGTATATGCAATTCGATAATATGATACATTTGCATGCAATCTACTCACCAGCGTCACCCACATTCTTTTTATTTCTCTATAATGTTATTTCTTCCTCAATTCTAAGAGATATACACAGAGTAAAATCCATCAATGTTTGTGTTTACATTTATAACAACGTGTTATGCCATAAAATGTTTTAAAAACAGTAGGGAATCTATTGGTGGAATCTGTTAAAAAATAAAAAAATAAAAGTAAAACAAAATATTTCTAAATCCAAAATTTATGAAAATCTGCAGAAAATATTATACTTACAAGTGTTTTGAATTGCTTGGTTGTAAAAAATAATCTTTTAGTTTTATCTTGAAGTATTTGCGCATCTTCTTTTTTTAGCGTGTTTATATATATGCAAACAGGTGAAAGATTTAATGTGTTGAATTTAAAGGGGAATGCTTAAGACATTTTGGTATATATATATAGTATATTTAGTAGTAGAAATGTAAATTCATAAAAGTAGAAAATGTTTCGAAATCTTGAACGTATCTTAGAACTGTATGATAATATGTTAAAATAATATTTTTAAGAAAAAAAAATAATTTTAACCTTTAAATTCTGCTTGAAATAAGTTTATATCATTTTTTCCCGAAAATATGACTTAGTGTTTAAAAATATATTTATTTTATGGATTTATGTTTTTATATTACACAGTCATCAATTAAACGAATTTTGTACAAATAATTGAAAAGTTCTTCGTTTATATCAAAAGTGCTTCTTTAATAAAACCGAATGATGTTTATTTATTTATTTATTTAATGTTAAATTTAAAATAATATTTATGAAAAAAAACATTTTGTTAATACCTAAATGTATTAAAAATTTGTATCTCTCGTTAAAACGCAATATATTGCTCTAAAGCTCAAGTTTTAAATAATATTAGAAAACAAATGGAATATTAAAAATTGCTAAGTACCAGATTCCTTTTAATTACACACTAAATAAGTATTTTTCTATATGTAGTATAACGCATTGAACGCATTGTAGTATAACGTATATTTGATGTAGTATAACGCATGCGTAGATAAAATTATATTTGCTTATAATTAATAATTCGATTTTTATCTAGCAAAGATTTTTTTTTTCATTTGTCCAAACACACACACACACACATACATATGTAAATTGATTTAAACGTATATATACACTAGACGGAAAAATACTACTGTTACTTCTTATTAGTATTAAATTGATATTTAAGAAACATTCTTTAACTAAATTATTAGTATTCAGTTTATTACAATTATGAAACGCTCGAAGATTTATGCAAATTATCAAGGAGCACGGTAGCGTTCCTCTCCGCCAAGCTAAAACATACATTAAGAGAAAAACAAATGAAATTTACAAAGTAGGAATGTCAATGGTGAACGCTACAAGTGTATATTATGTCGACATAGCATCTGGGACTTTTCGACTACCTGTATCTGAGCTCCCTGATCCCAAAGACCTATGATTATTTGCACATAACTTAAGCATACCCTTAAGACAAAACATACAAATTTGCATTTCGCTCCGAATTAAGGGGGCCTGAGTTATATAACTTTGAAACCCGAAATTCGCCGGTTACATTCTACTTCTTCTTGTTATTGTTAAGACCCAAATGTTGACAGCGATTGAGCCTAGAGTTCTGCAGCTAATGAACTGAAAATTTGCATGGATATTCTTTCTGACCTGTACTAGTGCCTTTTGCAATCAAATTTTTTTTGGTCAATATACAGGGTAGCCGCTATTGAATCCCGGGTACTCAATGCCTAGCTTAATGAAGATCTGACAATAACACAGCATGTATCATTTTAATAAATCATAATATCTTTCAACATTCTTTGTTATCTGTGTTAGTTTTTTCGCTGCATTATAAAGTTATAATTTAATATATTTTTACGGCGAGGTGCATCACCTATGTAGAAGTTTTAATTAATAAAAAATTTAGTTAGTAAAGAATAAAATATTATTACGCACCCCGCTGTAAAAATACATTAAATTAAAACTTTATAATGCGGCGAAAAATCTAACACAGATAACAAAGAATGTTGAAAGAGATTAGGACTTATCAGAAAGACACATGCAGCGTTATTGGCAGATCTTCATTAAGCTAGGCATTGAGTACCCGGGATTCCATAGCGGCGGCGAAATTTGATATCAATCCTTTTTTTTCGCTGCTTAAGAAAGGTAAGAGTTTTTGCTTGGCGGGGTGCTTTTACAATAGTATTGTTTTTTATGAGATATTTTCCTAGAAATTTTACATATTTTTATAACGTAAACAAAATTAATGTAACATTCTCATTTTTTTATTTTAAATAAATTAATATATAATTTTAATAACATTTTAATAACATTTTTAATTTGTTGTGATATGCATGTCTAATTTAAACATACTATATGTAAATAGTTTTACATAGATCAGATACGGGTAATATATATATATTATATTAGGTCGTTGCATAAGTTCGTGCGGACGCGGATCATTTTATTCCATCCAAAGAGGAGAACTACTATCGTCGTGGTATATATTTGTTACCCGAAAAATGGGCAAAGGTTGTAGAAAGTAATGGAAAGTATTTTCATTAAAAATTGTCATTTGATTTGATGTTTTTTTTTATGAAATGAAGCAATAAAAAAAAACGCACGAACTTTGGCAACGACCTAATATATATATATATATATATATATATATATATATATATATATATATATATATATATATATATATATATATATATATATATATATATATATATACGTCAGTATATCTTGCACTTTGTTTCAAAAAAATGAAAACATATCTTTGTTTTAAAACATTCCAATCTCACAATAAGAATTTATATATAACTACTGTTAATTGTTGAAAACATCTCATTTTTTTTTCTATGTAATTTTAGGATAATAAGTAAATAAAGACGATTAGATGGACATTTTTATATATATATACGTTCATTCATAGCACACGTTTCTGCTTTCTGTCACTTAGGTGGATGACCTGATAATTCAGGTTATCATTCTGTGCATGCATAGTTTTCGAAGTCCTATGATGCATGTTAATAAAAAAAAAAAAAAAAAAAAAAAAAAAAAACTTTACACACTACTAACATTGGTATTAAGAGCATGGCAATTTCATCTAGTATTAATATAATATACTAGCAGGCTACACCCGCTTCGCGGGTCACTATTTTTAAATGAAACATTATAATTAACGAATTCTCAAAATTGCACTAATTTTTATCATGTGAAAAAAAAAAAAAAAAGAAAAAAAAACTCTGATCGGGAAAAATGTCGCACCGGGTCCCCACTGCCTTCGCAGCGTAGAACCGTGCGCGATGCGCACGCGCGAATGCATATATATGAGCACCCTAGTAATTTTACAAATTCGAAAATATCCGCAATCGATTTGTAAGTATCAAAAACCTCTATGCACCAGTTTTGAACGATCTATCTCTGTTTTTATTTTTTTGCTCCCTCCCCCATTCCCGCCCCTCCCAATAATTTTAAAATTTCAAAAATATCCGCAATCGATTTGCAGGTACCGAAAACCTCGATGTACAAATTTTGAACGATCTAACTCTATTTTTTTTGCTCCTCCGCCCTCCCCTCCCGGCCCTTCTAATAACTTTACACTTTCGAAAATATCCCCATTCGACTTGCAGGCCTCTAAAACCTATCTGTACCAATTTTGAACGGCCTAACTGTATTTCTATTTGTTTTTGCCCATAGCCCCCCCTTACCGCCCCACCCCCTTCCCGCCCCTCCTAATAATTTTACAAATTCGAAAATATCCCCAATCGATTTGTAAGTATCGAAAACCTCTATATACCAATTTTGAACGATCTAACTCTATTTTTATTTTTTTGCCCCCCCTCCCCCTTCTCGCCCCTCCTAATAACTTTACATTTTCGAAAATATCCCCATTCGACTTGCAGGTCTTTAAAACCTGTATGTACCAATTTTTAACGGCCTAACTGTATTTCTATTTGTTTTTGCCCATAGCCCCCCCTTACCGTCCCTCCTAATAATTTTACAAATTCGAAAATATCCCCAATCCATTTGTAAGTATCGGAAACCTCTATATACCAATTTTGAACGATCTTACTCTATTTTTATTTTTTTGCCCCCCCCATCCCCTCCCCCTTCTCGCCCCTCCTAATAACTTTACACTTTCGAAAATATCCCCATTCGTCTTGCAGGCCTCTTTAACCTATCTGTACCAATTTTGAATGGCCTAACTGTATTTCTATTTGTTTTTGCCCCATAGCCCCCCCTTACCGCCCCACCCCCTATCCGCCCCTCCTAATAATTTTACAAATTCAAAAATATCCGCAATCGATTTGTAAGTATCGAAAACCTCTATGTACCAATTTTGAACGATCTGACACTATTTTTATTTTTTTGCTCCCCCCCCCCTCCCCTCCCCCCTTCTTGCCCTCCTAATAACTTTAGACAATCGAAAATATCCCCATTCGACTTGCAGGCCTCTTGAACCTATCTTTACCAATTTTGGACGGCCTAACTGTATTTCTATTTGTTTTTGCCCCATAGCCCCCCTTACCGCCCCACCCCCCTACCCGCCCCTCCTAATAATTTTACAAATTCAAAAATATCCGCAATCGATTTGTAAGTATCAAAAACCTCTACGTATCAATTTTGAACGATCTGACACTATTTATTTCCCCCCCCCCCTCCCCTCCCCCCCTTCTCGCCCCTCCTAATAACTTTACACAATCGAAAATATCCCCATTATTCTTGCAGGCCTTTAAAAATTATCTGTACCAATTTTGAACAGCCTAACTCTATTTCTATTTGTTTTTGCTCCATACCCCCCCCCCCCTCTTGCTGCCCCACCTGGGGGCTGAATTTCTAAAATTCCAGAAATTGGTTTTTAGATAGTTCCATTAGCTATATTTTAGAGCAAAAATTTCACGTATATCTATTTTTTTTTGTTTGAGATATATAGGATTATGCGAAATCACGTTTTACGCATGTGAAATCCCGTTTTGCCACCCCGCCCCCCTTGAGGACCGAATTTCAAAAATTAAAGAAACTGATTTTTAGACATTTGTATTAGCTATATTTTAAAGTAAAAATTTTACGGATATCTGTTTTTTTGTTTGAGATATGAAGGATTTTGTGAAATTACGTTTTGCCCCCCTCCCCCCTTGGGGGGGCGAATTTTGTAAAATCACTTGCGGCGTTGTCTTTCTCGGGTCGTAAACATTAACCGTGCCAAATTTGGTCCCGCTCGGTGAAACGGCCTAGGATTCTATAGCGGACACACACACACACACACACACACACACACACACACACACAGACAGACTCTGCTCTTTTATATATATAGATATATATAGTATTTCAAGTACTGCTTTTGTCCGTATTAAAATGCATTTAAGGGTTCTTTAATAATAATAAAATAATAACAATTATTTTCTACAGAATTTCTAGTTCGTAAAAAGTATTATAGATCTACTATGTAGCTTAATATCTGGAAATTCTTTTTGGAGTGTTATACTTTTAATGAAGGTTTTGATTAATTTAATAGTAAAGCGTGAATTTCATGGTTACTATAAAAGCTTATTGCTACAAAAATATTTATATCAAATTACATGTTTTAAAAGGAGCAGTTCATTAACAGGTTCATCATCAAAAATACAAAAAAAAATATATATATATATATTTTTTTTCCTTAATTTAGATTTTCTTTAAATCCATAAATGTATATCTAATTATGTTTAATCATTTTATTGTGTTTTAAAGTGTATAATCGCGTATGGATATATAAAGTATTTAATGAAACATGGAAAAATCATGATTGAAAATAATACGTTTTTTTTTTTTTTTTTTTTTTTTTTTTAAACATAGGAACATTTTTCTTAAAATTTTAATCAGCGGAATAGAATACCTTTATAACAGATAGGTGTTCAAATTTTCTACAGTTGTCTAATTGCGTGCGTAGTTATTCATTCATAGATGATAAGGACTAAAATTAAAATATCAATAATTAATAATTTCTATATTTTTTCAGAACTTAGAAAAATGCCTTGAAAATAAAGCTTATCACCAGAAAGTGGAGACATTTGATCACCTTACTTAAACCTGAACAGTTCGCAAAACATTTCCTATATAGGAATGGTTAGAACTTCATTCTTTTAACATCATAGGATGTAATGGGGTCTTGCGAAGTTCATAGAAATTTTCGAATGTTGCTAAAAATTATTATGCAAAGTCGATTCTTCAGAGAAATAATCAATTGTATAGTTACTGTACGAAATTTGTTTTAGGATTTAATAATTTGCGAGGATTTGGGAAATTGAGAGATTGGATGGATTCTGAAGATTTGCAAATCGAAGACGTAGGTCCACGAAATCGCACTTTTCAAATTCTTCTTCACTGCTTTCGATGTTTCTAATGTCTATCGTAACGCTGAATTCAGAAATGCTTCTCTTTTCTTCCTTTTAAGTAAGAATTTTTTACGAAGTAATTATTAACATCTGGAGACTTGATAAAAGCTATAACAGAGACGAAAGTAATTAGGTATAAAACTCGCTATTACTATTTAAAAATTATCTTTTAAATGTCTCTCTTTCTCTGTATCGAAGATCCGTTTTATTTATTTATTTATTTATTTATTTTTGCGATTGTGAACAGCTTAAAGGCATAAAATAATCAACTAACATGTTAACACTCCTGCTATCTTCTTTTCATTTTTTCGTGTCTTTATGGCTTTACAGTCTTTGTTCTTCACCCATATTAACTTCATTTTCCAGGAAGTAACTAAGATGGGAGATGGAGAAAATGTAGTCTTAAGCTCATTCCCGTGAAAATTCTCATTTTCATTTAACACTGCATGTGATGGAAATTTTTGAATATTTATTTCCTCACCAGTATTCAAAATACATTAGAAAATTTTATCAGCTTGGAGAAAAAAATTAATAACACACCAGTTTTTTTTCTGATGCTATTTAAATGAAAATATAGCTAAATTCAAGACCAGTTAAAAATTGAGAAGAATTAGTGATGCCTGGCATCATCTAAGCCTGAAAATTAACAAGGTACTATATTAATTTAAATTCTACGCTAAAAGTTTGATTTAAAACCATTTATATTGTATATAAATTAGTTCAAGTAGTTTGTCCTTTCAATGTTCAAAAAAAATTTAATTAGATTTTATTTGTAAGATTTCTTTGCATGAATTTTTTTTTCTTTAATAGCATGTTCACTGCGAGTAAAAAAAAGTTAGAGCAGAAAAGTTTTCCTCACAACATCTTTATACACTTTAAAAAAATGAAAACCAAAATTAAACTTGCGAAGATTGGTTATTCGTATATATTTATTACTTATTTTGAGAAGTTGCGAAAAAAAAAAAAAAAAAAAAAAGGTAATTTTAAAGTGGCTTTATTACTACTAGCAGGCTTTGCCCGCTTCGCTGGCCACTAAATTTAAAGGAAACTCGTTTCTATATAGCTTTATAAAAATAAAATAAAATAAATTACTGAAATTTTTCAAAAGCTCGCTCCAGGTCCCTGCTGCATTCAGCAGCGATTTGGTCATCCACTGCAACTCGGGCGCTTGTCCCTATTACCTGCGACAATAGTTTACCAATGAGCTTCCATTTAGGTGCTTATTACATAACAGTTTCGAAATAGATAGTATCGAAAAAATTGGAGTTTCCCTTTTATATTTGAATCCCAGTTACATGTGAACAACACTATACGTGTTGTTCACATGTAACTCGGACTGGACTCAAACGTAACTGGGTTTAGACAACATAATATTTGCTTTTACGTTATTTCATATGTTTTATTTTTTTGTTTATCCAATCAACCATTAAATGACAGCAATTTCACGCCAAATATTACAATATGCTGTGACCGGCTACGTCTGTCGCATGAGACAATTAATTTTTTGTGTTTATATATAATTCATGGGTTGTAAACCTGATAGTACAGCCTTAATATAGTTCTCTTTGGCGGCTTTTGAATTTTTGTCACCATTTTAGACTTAATACATTGTAACAATAAGACTTAATCCCTTGTAACAATATGCTATGAGCGCTATTTCTGCCGTATTTTAGACAACTAATCTTTTTATGGTTATATATATTTCCCATTAAACATATTTTTATTTATTTATTTAAATATTAATTTGAATTTTTCAAATATTTCTGTTCGACAGCGTGAGAGTGCAGTAACACACAGAGGTTCATTTGTTTGTATGATAAATTAGCATAGTGATTATTATATAAAAAAAGAAATAAATAGGTAAACATTATCGTGTTACACAACTTTATTATGTCGCTCCATTGGCGGCTTTTGAATTTTTGTCGCCATATTAGCGATGGATTTTTTTTTTTTTTTTGTATGAAAAGGGGAAGACTATTTTGCTAATAATTTTATCAGACTCTTTTTTGTTTATACATAAGAATCCTTTATATTCTGCTTACATTTTTAATGCTTTTTAGGTTTAAAATAGTGCTTGTTGAAATAAATTTCCTATCTTTAAAACTGCATTTGTTCAGTAAATTTTGTGTAAAAATAAATCATTTATGTTTTTATATATTTGAAGCGCTACTTAGATTAAAATGGCTGTTGCTATATTAAACTTCTTGTCGAAAAAAATTCGGTGTACTTCAACACCAAAATTTAAAAAATCGCTCAGCAGGATCTGTTAATGAAGCTGATAAAATAAAAATATGGTTCATAGAGTTTAAATAATCTATTTAAAAATTTTTTTTAAACCCAAATTATTAATCTATCGTATCACATACATAGATATAGTAATAATAAATAGATTGATCTTTGCGGACAAAAAAGTGATTCCTTTTCACTCGGGAAAATACGGCGATTTTACCAAAATATGGCAGTCTTTCCCCGAGTGAATACACACGGGAATATGCACGAATGTTTTAGCAAATAAAATTCATGAATAATTTATTTACTAAAGGTGAATGAAAAGCCCCAGATATAGTTTCAAATTCATTCTTTTTTTTTCCTTCAATACCCCTTAATGGCTGATTCCAAAGCTTTTTTTTCGGCATCAAAAATCTTTGCACGATAATATGGGGATGATAGATCTATATATAATATTATATCTATGATCACATAAATCATTTCGATAATAGAATAAAACTTAATTTGAAAAAAAAAAATAATAACTTTTGTTTATTAACCAAAATAATTGATGAAATTTGAAATGCAAGTTGGTCTTGTGGGGTACAGGCTGTATATTATATTTTTGTGTTCGTGAGAGAAAATTTAAAAGAATTTGAAAACTGCAATTTTTAATCCCTTTTAAAAATCATGTGACTTAATGTGAAGCAGATTTTTCATTTTTTTTCTCCTAACGGTTTCCATACAATCTCCTGCTGTTGCCACCTAAAATTCATACTTTAGTTAATTTTAAAAATCTAATTGTCCGATTGATAAGCTGTTTAATGCATCGGATTAAAAAAAAATTTCCCTTTCATTTGCTATCCGCGATTGTAATAAAATGCTCGCCTTCTGGTGGGCTAAGGTGAAATTATCACACCACTGCATATCATCATATTATGCAATCGATTTTCCATGATATAATGGCGGAGAAAAGAACAATATTAATAACACGTGGCTATTGTATTTTCCCAACAACTGCAGTTCAGAGATCGCCATCTATCGATCATTACAAATGCGGATCTTATTTGTAACGATGCGACTGATATTTCTAATTTATTTTCTAATCTTTCTGATTTATTTTCCTCATTTTAAATAAGTGTACGTTTTTTTATTATTATTATTATTATTATTATTATTATTATTATTATTATTATTTTGTCGAAAAAAATGGCAACAATTAAATTATGGATAAAATTTTAAAATTTAAATGTCTTATTTATCAGAAATTAGAAGGTTTTTATTTTCACATTTTAATTAATTAAGAAAAAACTAATCATCCGATTGATAAGCTGTTTAATGCATCGGATTTACAAAAAATTTCCCTTTCATTTGGTGTCTTATTTGTAACGATGCGGGTGATATTTCTAATTTATTTTCTAATCTTTCTGATTTGTTTTCCTCATTTTAAATAAATGTACGTTTTTTTTTTTTTTTTTTTTTTTAATTATTATTATTATTTTGTCGAAAAAAAATTGGCAACAATTAAATTATGGATAAAATGTTAAAATTTAAATGGCTTTTTTTATCAGAAATTAGAAGGTTATGATTTTCACATTTTAATTAATTAAGAAAAAACTAATCAAAAATTCGAAAATCTGACTTCGATGTGCACAATGACCCTTCGGGATGCACCTTTGTGTTAAATCTCGTGACTGTCCGAGCTACCGTTTTCGAGATCAGTGAAATATACATACAAATATTGCTCACTTAATAGTATAAGGTAAGTGAATATCTAATAATTGAGTTTATTTAAAAAGAAAATTTTAAATTTCCACTTTGAAATTATGAATAACGGAAATAATAATTAAGTATTTGCTTTACATACATTAAATTATTTTCGTTATGTAAAAAAAGCTGGATATTTTAAACGGAGTTG
Source organism: Salticus scenicus (assembly GCA_963930645.1). Classification (NCBI taxonomy): domain Eukaryota; kingdom Metazoa; phylum Arthropoda; class Arachnida; order Araneae; family Salticidae; genus Salticus; species Salticus scenicus. The sequence goes on from OZ005649.1 coordinate 212,951,363, forward strand.
TAAAATTTAGAAATGTGAAAAAATTGCTGTGTTGTTTAAATAAAAAAAAAAAAAAAAAGAAAAGAAAAAAGAAAGAAAGAAGGGGGAAAAAGGGTGCTTTTATTTTAACTTATATTTTAATGTATGTCGTGAGCCTTTAATTTATATGTTCGCCTTTTCTTTGGTCATTAAAAGTGACCCCCCCCTATTTACAATAATAATAATAAAATCTTATGCATCAACTATTTAAAAAAAAAAGTTGAATTTTTAATTGCTTTGAAGAAAAAAAAAACCCTTTTAACTGAAACAATAAAAATATACTCAAAAATGTAAAATTAAGAAAATAAATCTAATGCTTTGCTTAAAAAGTGTACATTGAAAAACTTTTGAAAATAATTTTATTTTGTGCACTTACTTAACATGATGCCATTAAAGAATTCATTTCTTGATATTTTTTTTATTATTAAATTATATTGCCCAATTTTTCAAATAGGTGTAATTATATGTACGTACTTATGGGTGTGCATTGAATTAATGCAAATTTAACAATAAGACATCTGAAAGTTTACTACAAACTTGCGTAAACTTCATAAAAAGTAGAAAAATGAATCAAAATGTATCTCTCTAGAGATTTACACTCCAAATACATACATATATTTTGCCGAGTTCCTTTTCGATGTTATTTATAGTTGTGTATACATGTACGGTTTTATATGCATGTGTGAATGAACACGTTTAATTTTAACACGAACAATTTTAAATACATATTCCATTAAGTTTAAATTATGTATTATACGTAAATATTTCTTACATTTAGTCGTATAGATTTTACGTCAAATAAATTCCATAGATTTTAACGAAAGCGATAGTTATAAACAATATGCATAGACACAAAAAAAAGACCTTGTTAATTATGGCATATAGTCGGAAATACACTGTAGCTAAAAATAAAAAATCCTGTTATTTTACAATATATATATATATATATATACTGGCAGCAAAAGTTGCTAGTAAATATCCGTATGCTACGAGAAAAAAATTGTAGGCAGGAATTTTCTGTAAACGAACAATACAGAAAATATGTAGAAAATGATTTTTCCCGAAATGCACATTGTTAAAAACAAAACATTCTAATCTCCCCAGACAGCATCAAACCAGAGCCTACCGCATAGTAGACAAAGGCTTTACTCCGAAGCCACGGACTCGCGTTCTGCATATTTACTTAACACTTCCCAATCCTACTTTGTTATCAAATTTTCCAATTACAAAGCAAGAAAAAATTGTACCCGCTAGATAAAAGCCTGTATTCCAATCAAACACTTACGACTCCCATCCCAATTTCTATGGCAGTATTGGGGAAGGAGAGGAATCTGCCTAGTCATGCCCACTGAACTAAAATAATAATAATTGTATCAAATTACTGGTTCTTGCGTGCGATTTTTAAGAGTTCTTTCTCCCTTATTTCGCTTTCCAAGTGGGTACGGAAGAAATCATTCGATACACATACATTACAATGTAAAAATGTTTAGTCTAATGCATTATTATTAGCTTTATATTGAAATTATTTATGAATTTCATTCATGAAATATGAAGAAAATAATTGTATTTATTTATTTATATAACTACATAATTTTAAAAATAAGTCTCTCTAAGATAAATTACATCATCTTTAGAGTAGTGAATGAATAATAATGTAATTATTTCCTGCTTCTTTCTTCTACTCTTTTGCTCATATCTAATTTATCTCATTAATAATCGATATTAATATTTTGAACAAGTCATGTATTTATGGTAAATAATAATTTTGTGAAACTATTTAACCCCTTCGTACATATAATGTTTCGTAGATAATTTATTAAATATGTCATTTTCTGTAAACAAATGACAAGGATTTGCATTTCTTATACTTTTCTTTACATATATATATAACAAAATCAAGTATTGTACTTGCAAAAGATTTCTTCGACTTCAGGTTTTTGATGGATATACACATATTGACACTTCCTGACTACAATTTGACTATATTTAGAAAAGTATGTCTATTTGTGTGTCTGGATATGTGTGACATGAATTTTGTGGCAGCACTATATCAAAAACAATTAAGCAGAATTTCCTGAGAACTTACATTTAGTTGCACTTTGACGTAAATATTCTACCAACTTTTTCTGGATAACAGTCAACAGGTGGCGCTGTTATCATTTTTTATGAATCTTTAATATGACAATATAGGGATAAATTTTGTATACATGTACCCAATGAGGATTTTTAAGGAATGATTGGAAAACTTTGTTAAAATAGTAACTGTCAACCAGGATAAAATTTTTGTATATATAGGAGAAACTCTCCCTACATAAAAAAAAGTGATATTTTTAAAAATAATTCCACAATTAAAGTGCTCTACAACATGTCAACTTTATTATATTGCACCATAAGGATGGAGAACGAATGACCGGCCGTACCAAATTTAACCTTCGTTCCAACGACAGCAGACGAATTTTTAGAAAACCCACTTGCAAGACTCTTAATTAAAAATATTTACTGCACTAGAGAAAGTCGTTTCTTGCCGCAGTATTGTGATAAATAGGGAGATGCAAATCGTAAATGTTTGCTTAAAATATAGGCCCATTACTATTAGAAACAAAATTTTCAGTTTTACAATGGTAGATTATAATTATGCTTATTGTGTACATTTATGCATTTTTTTTTCTCTTTGCGGTTATATTAAAAATCATGATAAGCGGGATAATTCCACCACCTGTTGGCAGATATGCAGAAAAAGTTGATAGAAAACAATTTATGACAATGAGCAACTAAATAAAACTTCCATGGATTATTTTAATATTTCCTGACTTAGAGCTACAACAAAATTTATGTCACTCACACTCAGAAACATGGATAGATATACATTTTTTAGAAATGGTGAAATTGCATTCAGGAGGTCTGAAAACCTGTAAATCCATCAAAAACAAGAAGTCGAACATTTTTATGTACAATAAACATTTACAAAACTAACTATAAAAAAATAATTATTTGCTTCTATATTTCTTCATTAATATTGATAATTATTTTTCATATAATGGTGTTAAGAATGCATTAGACTAAACCTTTCTAAATTGTAATATAAAAGTATCTAATGTTTTCTGACGTACCCGCTTCGAAAACGAAACTTCGGAGAAATAAGCCATTTTAAAAATAGCACACAAAAATAAGGGTAGCATTTAATAAAGTTATTATTTTATCGAAGTGTACTTGACTAGACAGATTCCTTTACTTCACTAACATTGCGATATAAATCCAAATGCGAGCCGCAATTATTTCATTGGAATGCAGGGCACCATCTGTTTCAATAGTTACAAGTATAGTGTAAGGGAAAAAAATGCATTCTAGTGATTCAACATCGAAACTCTTATTTTTAAGCTTGAACTTTTCATAACACAATATGAAACTATGAATTCATTGTTATCTATGCTTTATTGTCATTTCTGAGTTTAACAACCATTTTAGTATGTGGTAGGCCAATTTTTGTCAAAGAAAGAATTGATTCATACTGCATTAATTCGATATGATTCTCTGCAATCTTTTGGATTTTTCGACCTTATTCTTTGAAACTGATAAGTATAACAGTGAGCTGTTGCTTGTTCATACAAACAATTTCGTTTATTTTTCGTTTGTGTCTTCAATCGAGTCCATGTTTAGAATACTGACAAGCAACGAAACGTTACTGAGACCAATCTTTATGAAGTGAGATATAACCAGCCCTAAGGTGTTACGTGGCGTGTTGCACAGCTTGAATAAGGAAACACAGTTTGGAAACCAATTTTTCAAGTGTTCTGCAAGATTTGTTTCTATCTGTTACCTGAAAAAAGAAAATCTTGAAAAAATAGAGATTTAATTATTATAATATTTTGAACAGTGGTTTCGATCATCCTTGCAAAAATAATAAGATATTTTTATGGCTAAAAATTGCACAGTTCTTTTACACGTATAAGAACTGTGAAGTTCTTTAATCCTTTAAAGTCCTCCATTCCTTTAAAGTTTGGTAACAGTTAAAAAGATTTTTTTTTTTTTTTTGTTAATATCACATTTAATTTCTTTAAATCTTAAAAAACGTTTATATGTCAAACAGTTGCAACACGTAGATTACGTTACGCAAGTACATAGATTAAGTACGTAAGAAATATGTTTATTACTTAGAAATATATATATATATATATGTGTGTGTGTGTGTGTGTGTGTGTGTGTGTGTGTGTGTGTGTGTGTGTGTGTGTGTGTGTGTGTGTGTGTGTTTGTGTATGTGTGTGTACATAAATTTGAAGAAGATAAAACAAGAAATGTTTAAAAGAGCAACGACTTTCAAAATAAGCAATATTAAATCAAAATCTACACATTAAATGGACAATAAAATGGAGCAATTATAACGTATGTAAACATAAATATAAATTAAATAAATATAAATATAAATATAAATATAAAAAGAAAAAGAAAAAAAAAACAGAAAGATTATTAACTTTAAAAAGTATTGAGGCTATCACCAGGGAGACCTATCAAACGCAATGTGAAGTCTGCAGGGTCAAACATAGGGGATCAAGATACTTTTAGTTTTTTCTAGAATCTCGTAAAAGGTCTTGCTGTACTCTCTAGGCCGTGCATTTAAGGGTCTCTCTGATGATAGCCCCAATGGTTATTTGGGTTAATTATTTTTAAGATTTTATTTCTATTTTTCTGTTTATATGTATAGATATTTAATATAGATATATGCACGTATATATATGAATATGATTAAACATTAATATTTAGAGAGATACTCCAAATTCCTTCTCATTAATTTTGGAATCCCCAAAACTTTATTTGTATTTTTATTTAATTTATTATTTGATAGATAGTGATGTTGACAACAAATTACATAAAAATATTTGACATACATTTTTTTATTCCTAATATTAAAAATAATGCAGTAGTATTTCATTTTGTTATAAATATTTAAATTGCATATGAGCTTTTTTTTTTTTTTTTTTTTTTTTTTTTTTTTAATGCTCAAATTTTACTTTAACGCCGCTCAATTTTTTCATAAGCGTCCTTTTTGATTTCAATTAAAAACAGATATTTTTGATGAATTATCCGATTTCAAAAACAAAGCTCTTATCTTGCTTCATACATATATTTAATTATATGTTATCTATCATGTTATCTATCAATTTAAAATAATATCAACCTTAAAAAAATTATTTTTATTTCAGAAGCATAAAATATTTATTAAGTCAATAAAAAAACACTCTACTTTTCAGAATAGACGTTGTAAACTTTATTATTATTATTATTATTATTATTATTATTATTATTATTTAACTGAGTATGACCTTGGCAAAAGTTTAACAAACCATTATATTCACGACAAATGTGACCACAACACTTATTGATAAAATAAATTTAACATTATTTACTTGTTTATTTATATTTTGTGGTACATTTACGTTTATTCTTTCATACTCTATTACATATCAAAATAACATAAATAATTCGAAGCTTTTTTTTTCCACATGTATTACGATTTTGGAACTGTCACTTATGCTTAAATGGATATTTTATTTTAAATCCTTTTAATTTAAATTTATGAAAAAATTATTTTTCATAAAATAAGCCTTAAAAAATAAAGCGTAAAAGTTCAACAAATTCAAATTAAAATCATAGTTATTTAAGAAAACTGGTAAACTAATTAAGTGCTTGATAATATTATAATAATAAAAATAATTATTTTCAGATAATAAAGTACGGAATACTATTTAAATTCACAAAATTCTTATCATTAATTTTTAATATCGAAATAATGAGTTTTTGAGAAGGGTATTAACGAAAGGTTTATTAAGAGATTAAAAAAAGATATCAACAAGATTAATGAGAAAATTAAATAAAAAATGAGTGTAAATTTAATTATTTCGTGCAAAATTTCATTTTTTGTTCTGTCTGTTCTTTGAATTATCTTCTGTTTGCTAATATTAGAAAAATGAAATGCATCTAACTATTTGTATATATATATATATATATATATATATACGTATATCTAACTGCATCTATCTATCTATATCTATGTATATAAATAAAAATTTTATATAGAATAAAATGCTACATAATATTGTACATAACATAAAATTGTGTTTTTGCCGAAATGTGAGTGAAGATCTCTCCATTGAGTCTCAAATTTTTTTTTGTGTATGTGTATCTCCGTTTATATCTGTATATGTGTGCTAAGGAAACGACCGGAAAAATCTTCCAATTGCAAATTTATGCACATGTTTAATAGCGACACAAAATTGTTGTATACTTTTTCTGTTTATATTGTGAAGTGTGCTCTCTTCTTGTTTTATTATTATTATTATTATTATTAATCAGACTGTGATAGATATAGGTAGAGTTACGCACACACGTTCATACATACATTTATACACACATAGTTATTTCTTTCTTTCTTTTATTCTTTTTTTTTTCCTGTATAATCTCTTTTTCTTTTTTTTTTTCTAAAAATGAGTCATTTGCGTTTCCATTATATAGTGCTGCGTAATACTATTTGTTACCAATTAAAACAGTGCAAGGTTTTTCTTTTTATCTTGTAAAGTTTATGACAAATACGCTATATTTTTACAATATCTTCAATTGAGATTTTTTTCAGATTGCATGTTTCGGTTTTTGTTTCATAGCATGACCATATATTCATTTTTCAGGGTTTTTAAATCTGATTTTAAATAACAAAGAATACATTTTATGAAAAGGCTTTATAAATGTCCCGTATAAATTCCCAGGTACACTTTTACCGTAAATTCGTCATTAATCTTTTTTTTTTTTTTTTTTTAATTGTCTTTGAAAAAATTAGGTGGTACTAGAAATAGTCCGACAAAGTAAATTGTTGATTACATTCGGACATGAATATACATATATATATATATATATATATATATATATTAAATGTTTGAATAGCCACTAGGTTTCAACCAAAGTTTTGAACTTTTGATCAGAAGGAAATGCAACGAATTTTATTTTCACGTGTTTTCTTTTTCATGCGATACTTATTTTATTGACGTATTGAGATCTAGCCAATAAAGAGATAAAATATTGTTTACACTGCAAAAACTTTTTGTAATAAAATGAACGAAAAAGACAAAAATAAAAAATAATGAATTCTATTCATATATTTCTCCATCAAAATTCTGAAACGTTCTTAGTCTGCTCCTAAAGATCCATTGTATTAGCTAAAAATAAAAATATTACTGGATACTTTTTTTTTGTGCACTCTCTACATATAGAGCAATTTGTAACAGTTAAAAAAATATATTGTTAAGTCAAAAATAATTTTTAGGCAAATTTTGCGTTTCCACTGCTTTCTTGCATTTCATTATAATGAAAAAAAAAAAAAAAAAAAAAAAAAAAAAAAAAAACATAATCTGCATTTCTCTTTACTACATGCATCATGTTAATTACAAAATCTCATCTAAATAATCAAATCCTTTACTGAACTGCAGACAAAATTTTGACATCTTAATCCCCTGAGAAGTAATATGTAAATTAGGATTTTTTTAAAAATATAAATGTATCCTTTTAGTTCAGATAATATTTTTCCTCTTTTTTAAATGAAACAAAAGCTATAAAAAACGAAACGTGTAAGCGGTAACTTGAAACATTTAAAAAGATTTCTTCTTTGGAAAATGTTTTATATTTTTGAAAAAGAAATTCATACAATATTCTCTTTATTTTTAAAGGAAATATCGATTAAAAGAAGAAGAACGTGTTTCTTCATTTTATAAAGAATTTTTTTTTTTCTTTTTTTTTTTGAATCATCGGTATAATGGGATATATATATATATATATATATATATATATATTCTAAGATATTTTAAGTTTCAGACTTCTTGAAAAGAACCAATAGAATATTTCCTACAATACAGTATTTAAATAATACGGATACCACGAAAAAAAAATCTGACTGGTTTCGTAATAAAATCCAAATGGAAAATCAAAACTCAAAAAACGTATGGTAAGAAGTATTAAATAATAAATGGCATTTCTTACAGAAGATAAATTTATGAATAATATTATTGTTATTATTTTCGATAAAATGCTTCACAAATAATTTTAATGACTGTTTTATTATTAACAATAACACCATAAAAAAGGGTCTATTCTCCTTCTTTTCCTTTTTTTTCCCTCAAAATTTTCAATGTAGATGCATTTTAATGTGAAATAGAGGGCGATACTCATATTACTTCCATTACCCGACTGCCCCAGTTAATGGAAGTATTGTATTTGATTCAAAAACTCGATGCCGATTTTTCACCTGATTTGCAAGTTTTAAGGTTTTCTGAGTACGAAAAAGTAGTTTTTGGCAATTGGTCAGTGTGTGTGTGTGTCTGTATGTGTGTGGGGAATACTCTGACTATCATATCTCCGAAACTAATAACGATAGAGCTACGAAAATTCGGTATTAGGACAGGGCTGGTGTACAGATGAATTTTCCGAATTTTGGTGAAAATTGGATCACCGGAAGTGGGACCGTAAGTCCGTATCTCAAAAACGGCTCTAACAATTTTCTACAAATTTGCTACATAAACACTCTATTAGACAAAACAAGCTAAATAAGTTCCAATACATCTGCGGGACTATAAGAAGAACATTAAGAAATACAAGAAAACATACCAGGATAAAATTTTTCAAGACAATGGCGATACCAACTCTTCAATATGGAAGCGAGACAGGGAGGTCCAAATAGAGTGATGAAAGAGAAATACAATCTTCAGAGATGAAATTTCTAAGGAGTGTAAAAGGTTGTTCTATAATGGATAAAATAAGAAATAATGACATCAGGAAGGAACTAAAAACTAAGCCAATATTACATACTATAATAAAATATAGAAATAAGTGGAGAGAACATTTAGAATGAATGCCAAATGACCGTATACCAAGGGCAGCTCTAAAATATAGGCCAAGGGGGAGAAGAGATAGAGGAAGACCCCGTAAAAGATGGATTGAGGTCGGAACAGGCTTCAACCGTGTTGGACACGATGATGACACTCTATTAGATGTCCTTTCGAATGATATAGTTGGTTATTTCAGGAATTTTTATAGGCGCCCTGTATAAGTAGCTCAATTTCAGGTCTCGCACGTGAGGTTTTTTTTTTTTTTTTTTTGAACGGCGGAACGGATTTTCTTTTTTAAACTCGCCATATTAACTCTCTTTTATATATCCTTTTGCATGTAGTTATTGTTTTCCGGTCAATAATTGACGATGCCAAGTTTTTGATATCTCAAAAACTGCTCTAACGATTTTCTTGGGAATTGTTACATAAATCTGTTTTAGATATCCATTTTCGTATAACAGGTGGTTATTACAGGAAAAGTAACAGTCATCCTGATTAGGTAGGTCACTTTTATATTTCAGAAATTGGTATTTAAAAAAAAAAAAAGTATTTTTTTTTTTTTTAACTCGTTATGTAAACTCTGTTTTACATGCTTATATACCAGCTTTCTCTTATAGGAAATCTGTTAGGTGTCTACTTCGTTAGGTCAATTTTATGTCTTCTGATCACATTTTATAAAATTGCATATAATACGTGAAATAGTGGGTAATTGAAGTCGTGTAGTTGTTTCACAGCAGATTTTTTTTTTTAATCTAATCTCACTTTCCAGATTGAAATTCACTGTTTAATTTTAAAATTGCAAACTGACAGTTCACAGCTTTATGATTTATACTGGTATTTTTCATTAATACAAGTCTTTATCCAATAATATATCTTTTTTATCCTTCATGTTTTATTTCACCTCCCTATGATTTTTATATTTTATATCTTGCTTCTTGATTTTATTAGTAGCATGCTAATAGATGCAATCGGGCTTTGAACTCTGTAAATTTCTGGCATTTCTCCTACTGTGTAATAGAAATAAACCTGATTTACATTATAATATTCAACCAAAGCCCCTAATAAATGCTGATTTCACTATTTGGATTTTACATTATTTTATTTTAATTTTTAACCTTTTTTTTTCAACTTCTTCTTGTGATATTTATCATTTTATCCTGCACAATGTTTGAAAAACGTTTTCATTATAGTCGGATTCAGAATATCTGTCTGTAAATTTGATTTTTTTCAAATTTATATTTATTACAAAATTTCAAAAAACAGACTTTTTTTTTCCTCTGAAAGAATACATATTGTAGTTTAGATATTATGTTTTCAATTCGAATCGCATTCATTTTTCGTATCTGTGAGTATTAGACGTTTAACAAATGCGTCACAACTGGCACATACAGCATCTTCCGCAGAAGCACATTGTTAAAATCGGTTTCTCAAAAATGAGCAAAATCGTCTCAAAATAGCTCCAAAACAATGTATACTTCAATTTGAAAATATCATGTTCTTATTTTTGAGTATATTTACATGCTCAAAAATGGGATCGACCACTAAGAATCCCAATATCCCCACTTTTGAGCATATCAATATAACTAAAAATGAGTACATGGGTTTTCAAATTTAAGTATATATTGTTTCGAAGCTATTTTGAGACAATTTTGCTCATTTTTGAGAAACCATTTTTAACAGTCATAGATTATCTAAGATCCCAAATCTCTGAAAATCTATGCTTGAGATTGTCAATCGTTAGCCTTTGCGAAATCACTATTTTATTTACTTTTTTACTTCATGCAAACAAATCATGATGTTTAAGATCTGCCAAATCTGTAGGTTAATATTTTCAATAAATAAAATCTTCCAAAATTTCCAAAAACCACTAGTTCTATTATGCACTTTTACCTTTCGTACATACATATGTAAGGAAATTGCATTAATCATAACAGAAAATTGACTTTCAGATTTTGGCGTATCTATACCTTTTAAGCTTCTCTGAGTTCATTTTTCCTATTCTTTTCGTGATGTATATATATGTGTGTGTGTGTATGTGAGTACACACGATAGAGTCTAAATTATTTGTTCGAATAATCTAAAAGAATGTACAAATCTGCTAAAGAATTGTTCTAATGAATTAAAAAGATGTCATGAGTCATCGTAGTAAAAACCCTATTAATTTTAGTGAATCTAGCATTATATATTTATTTTTTTCTTACAAAAACACAAGGATAAATTCTTTATCATTATATCCTGAGCAACATTCGGCATCCGGTCGGGGAACCTAAATTTACCCAACGTGTGGTCCTACCAGACCCAATCCGCGGTTCGGGTTTTGGTCGGGTCAATTAAATACTTTCACCTGCTTTTCTGTTTGACTGGATTTTTTTCATGTAGGCCGGGTTCGATTTGGGATACTTGGATTTATTTACAGGCAGACGGGTTTTGGGCTTGGTGAGATTTAGTTTTCATTGAGTCTTTTAAAAATTTTATTTATTTATTTATTTATTTTTTAATCTAACAAGAAAGTAACTTTCCAAATATTTCTGTTTTTAAAATTCGGTACTTCTGTTTTGCTTGTATGAAATATAGTATTATCTATTAAAAGAAAAAAAAAAAGAGGAATATAAGTAAGTAAAATTGGTGCATTTTTAAATACATATTTAATTTGTAATTGAAATTTCAAAGTTTCTCCCTACTTACACCTTTGGCAGGCAGATGTGGTTGTAAACCTTTTAGTCCTTAGTAGGTTTTTCTTTTTCCTAAAATTCAGAAGCGGTATTTTAACCAGTGTCATTTATTACACCCATATATATGTGAGTGTGTGTGTGTGTGTGTGTGTGTGTGTGTGTGTGTGTGTGTGTGTGTGTGTGTGTGTGTGTGTGTGTGTTCGAAACTTTATTTGAAAAAATTATTTAAACGTTTTATAATTTCATAACAAATTTAATTATATGTATACCAGCATTTTCTTTTAAATACGTATTTTTTTCTGAATTCCTTTCTAAAAGTGATTTAGCTGTCTTCTCTTATACATTTGCATTATTTTTTTTTTTCTTGTTTGATTCAACTTTTCCAATTTAGTCGTTTTTCATTTTATCTAGAATATATCGTTTATCATTCGTTTACCATTGGATTAATTTTTTTATATTCTTGAATTAAGCAGAATTTTGTAACAGAAATCTTACCTTTGAATATTTTTTATTACTCCTTTCTGAATTCATAAGAAGAAAGTATTGGATTCGTGAAAATTTTCACCCTCTGCTTTTTGATGTACAAAACAATTTGAAATGTCCTGAAGAAGATTTGACCATTTTGAGAAGTTTTCTACCTGTCTGCATGTTTGAGTTTTAGCATAATAAATATGTTGTGAATGCTGCATCCTACAATCTACTGAATGAAATTAAAAAAAAAAATCATGTTTAAAAAGACTTAAATTATTGCTGTCCTAGATTTTTCCAAAAATCCTAAAAATGTATAAAATCCCATAAACGTTGAAAAATAAAAGTGAATTGTTTTAAAATAATCTTTGAAAATAATTAATTGCTATTGTAATAATCCACCAGGGCAAAAATATATCTAGAATCATTGCTTGTCTTATAGTGTGGGAAAATATCTACTTATGGAATGTGTAAAATTGTAATATATATATTTATAAAAATTGAATATAATGTTTTAAAAACGAATAGTGGAACAATAGATCTGTGAAAATTAAAATAAAATTAAAATAATCATTTTTTTTGTTTTTTTTCAGGTTTCGTTTGTAGGGCAATTTCTTTTTTCTTTTCTTTTCTTTTTTTTTTTTTTTTTTTTTTTCTAAATATATATTCTTCTATATCTTGGATACTTTTTTTTTCTTTTTTTTTTAATTCATTATTGAATATAATTTTTATAAATAATTTTTTTTAGTCTTGTATGTGTATAAAAAATCATATTTGAAATGTATTACAGAATTACAATTATTAAACGAACATGCACATTCACACATAAAACAAGGTGAGAAAATAAAGCAGGAAAAATACGTAATAAGTATTATCTTGAAGGAAATAACGTATGAGTTTTGAACTCTGAAAAAAAAAAAAAAACATAAAATGCAATAAAATCGCAATAATTGTTTCTGGTCAAAATAAAACACAACCTTCGTCAGGTGAACACAGTAGGCACGAGTGCTTTGATTGCTGCTTTGATTGCCGCTTTGATTGCAGCTCTCGTGCCTAGTTTGTTTGCCGGACGAAGGTTTTCTTTCGACCTGAAACAATTGTTGCACTTTTATTGCATTTAATGGTGTTTTTTATTTTTTATTATTTTTTTTATTCAGAGTTTTGTACTTATAACTTTATGTGTAGACAATGAAACTCGTCATTTAGCTTATACATATTTATTACATCATTTGTCTAATCAATTAAACACACATGTGTTTAAAAAAAAAAAAAAAACCTATAAGTTTGAATGTCATTATTTAAATCAATGATGACTGTGTAAAATTAAAACAATAATAGAAATTATGCACAAATTTATAATACTGTTCGTTACTGAAGCAAAATTATAGTAGAATTTCACGGGAAATATATATTTTCGCTTTGCAATCATTAATAATACGTATTCTCAGTTTAAGAATAGCCTCTGAGTCATTACTGGTAAATACTTTCAATTTTAAAATCTTAAAAATTCAGATATGGATTAAACTTCTACTGCAGACTTTCATATTTATTTTTTGCTTATTAAGACACAGACCGTGACCTACGATTTAACATGGGTTCCGAATCACTAGTAATATCATTACCAGAACCGGAATTCGAAACTTGTAACTAACATCTAAAGGCCAAGAACGTCTGACTTTATTATAATATTACAAATTCTTTATTATATTATTACAATTACATTAACGCTCCTGAAATTTTTTTGCAAAATTACTTTTCACAAATAGTACTTGATTTTACTAATTTAATTTTTTGTATAAAGGGTCACCATGGAAATTTATATTTTAAGCTTTATTATTATAAAGCTCTTTAGAAAATTAATAAAACCTTTGGCATACATCAATATATCATACCACTAAAATATTTATATCATTCAATTACAAGTAATGATCGGTAATCTTGATATTTAGGTTCCATTGTTATTTTATGAACTATATTTCCTAAAAAAAAAAAAAAAAAAAAAAAAAAACATTTATAAAAAAAAAAAAAAAAATCTTCAAATATAAATACTACACTAAAAACACATATCTCCACATGACATCTTTAGGATATCCTATGGATGAAAGGGCATCCTAGGGAAATCCACAATATGTACTAAGGATAAGCATGCTGTTAGGGTAATTTTGTAGAGCATAAAAACATTTTACAGAAAACAGCATTATATTAAAAACTCTTAAAAACTTCATTCTGTTTTATGCGACAACTCTCCAATTTCACCCTCCACCCTAATAGCACATCTTCTCCAAATGACATCCTCAGGATGTCCTATGGCTGAAAAGGACATCTGCGGATATCTTCAGGCTGTATTATGACCGCGTGTGTTGTTTGTGAAGCTAATCTGTATATAGTGATTTGAATAAGTTTTTATTAAAACTGAAAGTAAATGTAAAATAATAATAATAATAAAATAATAAATAATATCTTGGAGTTTTCCATACATGTCAAACATTAAAATATTTTTTTTAGGTATTTGTGTCTTTTATAAAAATCAGTGCTTAATAGTATATTGTACTTTTTATTAAAAATAGCATATAATGCGCCTTTATTTTCAAAAAAATTACAAATAATCTCATTCAATATGCGTATTAATTATACGAAATAAATTTAACTCAACAAACTCCATTAAAAGTTTAACACTAGAACGCCCGCTACCTTTTTCCCCCTAGAACGCCCGCCGGAGTCGTTTCGACTCCTGCCAATTTTAGATGGATTAATAATATGCAAACGCACAGATATAAGTAAATAATTAAACTAGAGCATTTCAGCATATATTTAACAGCATATTTCATTTTTACAAATAAGAGAAAAATATTTAAATGCATAATTTTAATACTTTCGATTAGAAATATTATACAATAAAATCAAATATTTACCTAATAATTTTACACATAGTTTTCTGGATTACAGGCTGTGGAAGTATATTCAGTCTTGCCTAAACATTTTCATCAAACCGTTTTCAAGCATAATATACAATCTTTGAAAGTTATGTTTCCTTTACAAAGTTTTATTTCACATTTCCGTCTCTTGGGGGTTTCTGTTTCTAGTGGCTGCACCATGAAAGTCTTTCTCTTTTTTTTTTTCAGTTTTAGCAGATATGTACTTTACGTAACTCGTCTGTTGGTAATTCAATAAACGCTTGCCTGCTTAGCTTTGTTTCTCCAGTAATATCTTTGTAAATGATCCAAGAATTTATTGCAGCTAAATCTAAGATATTATAAAAGGTATGCACAGGCCATCTTCTTGAGGAAGCTTTTACAGAGTATTTCCTGGCCATCTGATCAATAATGTTCATACCACATTTTGTTTCATTGTAATATTCAACAGTTTCAGGTGTCTTCATTTCGTTCTTTTCGATATGAACGGACGGGTGGAGAGTTCTCAGAATAATAACCTTTTTCTTTCTCTTGCCTTGGTACACTATAAGAGTAGTACCCGTTTCTTCATGTTTTAGAAGTTTTCTTTCATATAACTTTTTCTGTAAATTTTTCATTGATTTTGGAATTTCTCACCTGGCTCTGTTTACAGTCCCTACTAAGCTTGTTCTTTTCTTCTACAGTGTTTTAGCCAAACGTAGAGAGGTGAAAAAATTATCAACTGTCAAATTTATTCCTCTATTTAGAAAGGGTTGCATCAATCGCATCACTGCATATTCTGATAAACTTTAGTCTGAGGGCCGTTCTTCACTTTTACCTAAATAAGGGAAAGCATTCAGCAAATATTTTGTTTTAAGATCTACAGCAAGCCAAAATTTCTGTCCATATTTATCTGGTTTGGAAGGTATAAATTGCGTAAAAGGACAACGAGTTTACTTGGAAATAACTGTTCATCTATTGTCATATTTTCCACATGATTGAAGCAGGCAATACAGTTTTCAACAAATCTGATCCCAATTTCGGATATCATTCCAAATTTATCTTTTTTCAATCGAATAGATCTGGTAGCTTTCACATCAAATTTAAGAAATCGTAGAATTTCCGAAAACCTATTTCTATCCATAGTTTCAGTGCAAAATTTCAATCCCCCTGAATTAGACCATAAGAAATGAATATCAATGCCTTTTGCACCACTTACGCCTCGAGCATATAAAATTTCAATGAATGCTTGAAGTTCATCTATCGTAACTGTCCAATTATCAGATTGAAGAACACGTTTTGCCTCTGTTTCAGTGCATTCTTTTATTTGTTGCAATTTTGTTCGGTCTATAAATAATGACCAAGCGCTCGAAACACTTTTAGCTTTTACAATTTTTTTGGCATAAATAGTTCGACCAGGGTCTTGACTCATCACATTTTGCTTCGAATATCTCCCAGGAGGATTCGTATTTGCTCGCATTATTTTCCACTGAGCACCATCAGGAGCAATATGAAATTCCCCTTTATTAGATTCATCATTTGATGCGCCACGTTCTTCATTTATATCAGAATCCGACGAAATATTATTTTCATATAAAATTTCTTCCTTTTCATCATCATTTTCGGATAAATCGCCACCTTCAGATTCATTTTCTGAAAGCTCTTGTAAAAGCGCAGTTATGTTTTCTGGTGTAAGACCTTTTTTACGGGACATATTCAAATGTTTTCTTTTTATTATAAAGAACATAATTTTTTATTAAAAAGAAAAAAAAAGACTGACATGATTTCAAACGAAACGCAGATCAAATAATTGAATGAATGTATTTTGCAAGAAGCAGGCAATCTTTCCAGCAGGTGCACAAAACTAACCATTTTTACCCAACAAAGGGATGGAAAGAAGTAAGGTACATGAAAAACACTCTTTTCTTATAACAGAGACAAAGAATGCGGATCCCAAGGTCATGAATCGTTAAAATATTATTTTGGTTTTTCTGGAGTCGATTCAACTCCGACGGGCGTTCTAGGGGTATTTGCTTAAAACTAATTAACAAAATATGCAAACAAATTAGAATTTTCGGAATAAACAGACATTAACAAAATAATAAAAGTCACGGAAGGAAAGTAAGTAAAATTAAAATTTCAGAGAGATACCAGTGTTTAAATAGCACTTGGAGTCGAAAGGACTCCGTCGAGCGTTCTAGTGTTAATAAAATTAAACATTATTTATACGTCTCATTAATATATTGAAACAAATGTAATATTTAAAATTAGATAATGAATACAAAAATTTTAAAACTTTAAAAATACATTGTAATTAAATACATTAAAATGCACGACAGAAATTTCGGCTAGAACACTAGCCCTCCTCAGTGTCAAACGTACAATCACAACATTGACAAAAAAATTCGTAACACATCAAAACAAGATTATATATTCAGAGGGAATAGCTTTAGCCTCGTTCAAGGCAGAATATTGCATTTTAGTAAAAGCGTCCTCTAGAAAAATACGGGATTCATATAAATTTACATTAGAGGCTAGAATTTTAAATGCATAAAATAGTTAAATGCCTTGTAATGCATAAAACAGTCAATGATTTTTTTCATTTTTCTACGTCAGTTTATAGATAACCTACCTTCTCTGGTCTTAATTTCTTAATTTTAATTCTGTTAATCCTTTATCTCATAAACTTGCAGTCATTCGTACTCTTTTACATCGTGCAAAGCATTATTGTAGTAATTTTGAATTTTTATATATTGAACTATCTAAAACTTTTTCTGATTTAAAAATGACCCCCCCTCGTTTTATTAAAAGAATTTATGAAGAGTTATATTTTTCATCTAAATCAGTTTATCCTAAAATTAAAAATTCTACTCACCGTACTACTATCCTTATTATAAAGATATTTCCGAAAATATCGCTAAATTGCTTAAAACAGTTAATATCGCTACTAGCTTTAAACCTCAACTCCGTATTAGTAACTTTCTCTCAAACTTTAAGCCCGCTGCTTCCCCCCCCCCCCTTAAACGTCTTGGTGTAATCTATTGTATTTCCTGTAAAAATTGTGATTTTACAAATATCGGTGAAACTGGCAGAACAGGTGAAATTAGATTAAAGGAGCATAAACGCTCATATAAAACAGGTGATTTAAGATCGAAACTCGTAATCCATTCCCTTAAAAGTGATCATATTCCTGATTTTGACAACTTTGAACTTTCTACCCTCTAATGTAAATTTATATGAATAACGTATTTTTCCAGAGGGCGCTTTAACTAAAATGCAACATTCTGCCTTGAACGAGGCTAAAGCTATTCCTGCTGAATATATAATCTTGTTTTGATGTGTTATGAATTTTTTTGTAATTGTTGTGCTTGCATGTTTGACACTGAGGAGGGCTAGTGTTCTAGCCGAACCATCTGTCGTGTATTTTAATGTTTTTATTTAAAATGTATTTTTAAGTTTTAAAATTTTTGTATTCATTATCTCATTTTAAATGTTACATTGGTTTCCATTAAAAGTATTTCGTACTTCATGATTCCAGAGATTAATGAAACATTTTGCCAAAGTTTAATTGATCTTTCAAAAATATTTTTACAAGAATTTCACTTACTTGTATTTCTTTTGCCCTCATATCTATTGTTCCAGATGGAAATTATTAAAATTTTGAAATATGATCATTACTCTTTTAAGGAATATAATAATTTGTTTAACCCTTTACCGTTCAGTGTTCCACTACATGGAACACCTAACTTCGCTAGCTTCTCTAACCATTAAATTCAATTGCAAATGCATAAAAATAGGTTTATTTTTTAATTTGAACTTTCCTTTACATCCATAGATGGCACCACTACACACGGCAATCCATGATATTTAGCTGGGCTGCGTTATTTTAAATCCTCCTATATACAAGAAATTTTGCATTTTTTTTTTTTTTTTTTTTTTTTTTTTTTTTTGTGATACAAAAAAGATTGCTTGAAAAAAGATTTCTATGTTATATCGTTGGCTATATTCTAAATTATTTATACACTATTATTTTAAATTTTTTATACAGGAAACATACGAGGAATCATTGAATAAAATAAGGTGTTCCATCTCCTGGAACACTGCGACACTAGCGCTTTTCATATTATGCAACCGAAAACAATGATGAGAGAAGACAGCTGTGTTTACGTGCTCTGTTTTCCTCTGTTTGGAGGGCATGACGTCAAGCTATCAGATGCTGCGAGGGAAGGTTGTTTGCTTATAAATAATATATATATATATATATATATATATATATATATATATATATATAACCGCACAAAACTAGTTTCATGTGCAAAACCTGCAATGTTGGTTTGTGCTTCTACCAAAAGAGTGTGACGCGCTTCCAACATTTTTATGAAGTTAAAAAATAGACTATTTAAAAATATTTTTACACATAGGACTTGTATATATGTATACTAACTGTAAATATCAAATTATTTCATAAAAAATCATATAACCGAGATTTTTTTTTTTTGGGGGGGGGGGATGGGGTGTAGAGTACCAGGCCTCCCCGTTATGCACCATGGGTCATGCAAAATCTACTACACAGGTATAATACAGTGTTTTTTAATTCATATGCAAAATCTTCTACACATTTACGTGCTTCACTGCGATGCTCTTAGACGCACTTTTCAGAGCGCTAGTGGCTCAGTGTTCCCGCTGAGGGAACACCAACAGGTTCAAAACGGTAAGTACTATCTTTACAAAATTATACCTGTGTAATCCTTTAGACCTAAGTAGATAGCCTACAACTTTTTTTGTTGAAATTCAAACTTTAAAGGGTAGTGCGCTGTAAAGGGTTAACGGTATAATACGAGTGAATCACAATTTAAGCCAAGAAAAAGAATGTTCATTTCAGAACAAATTTCTTGCTTCGTAAATAAAATGTTTTATGATATAAAGGTTACTTGTAATTTTCTTTCTAATGTCTTAAATATATGCCATTTCAAAATACTTTATTTAAATAATCAATATGGAATATTGACCTATAGCTTCTAACATATATTATAGCTTTTAACATATTGACCTACAGCTTTAAAATATTACCTATAACTTTTGATGTTTAAAAAAAAGTCCTTTCATTGCTATTTTAATGCATATCATTAAATATGAATATCTTTAACAAAAATGGAAATATATATATATTTATTTATTTAAAAAGTAGTGTT
Organism: Salticus scenicus; assembly: GCA_963930645.1. Lineage (NCBI taxonomy): Eukaryota > Metazoa > Arthropoda > Arachnida > Araneae > Salticidae > Salticus > Salticus scenicus. The sequence continues at coordinate 212,971,468 of OZ005649.1, forward strand.
ATGTATAGAACTGAAATGAAAATCAAATTAGCTTTGTAAAAATTAATGTAAGTTACTGTATAATAGCATGAAATGGAAACCATAAGACTATTTTATATGATTTTCGAATTTTTAAGTATATGGACCTTCAATCATTGTACTATTATACTTGACTTTCGCACCTGATTAATATTATTATACATTCCTATGTGTTTAAAGATATTAATTCACCTTTAGCTTGATGCATATGATTAAATCTGAATATCGTTCACAAAAAATAGAAAAATGCCTTTACAAAATAGTATTATATATGTAAGTGAAATGAAAATCAAATTAGCTTTAATAAAAATAAATGTAAGTTATTGTATAATAGCGTACAATGAAAAATGTAAGATTTTTTTTTTTTTTTTTTTTTTTTTTTTATCATTTTTGAATTTTGAACACGTATGGACCTTCAATCATCATACATTTCATCATATACATTTTATATGCAGAATAAATGAAGTATGGTATTATATAAAATATGATATTATATAAAAGTGTATAGAGCAGGCTAAAAATGAATTAGAGATGTAAAATGAATAAATGAATATAATATTTCTGCATATAATAAATAAAAAATAATTATTATATATATATATATATATATATATATATATATATATATGCAGCACTTCAGAAATACAGCTAGATAACGGAAACTATTTTATGAAAAATATTTCAAACATAGATTTGAAAAACTTTTTATTAACAAAAATGTTAATGCCTTCATTCCATAAACAGAGTGAAAATAAATAAATAAATAAAATAATGGAAAATAAAAGTGTTCGTGATTTTAAATTTTTTTTTTTTTTTTTTTTTTTTTTTTTTTTTCAAAAATGCCATGTTTCCAAAAATATTATACATAGCATTACATAGAGATTAAAATATTATTCAATACATTAGATTTTATTTGTGGTTCTAAAATTTTAATCACTTGGATGGAGTCCATGTTTTAATTATGTACAGACATACGTCCAAGCACACAAGTATTCATATTTTTTATTTGTGTTTCGATAGCTACAATAAATTCCGCTATCAGAATTTTTTGCATATTCTTTGTCATTGTCATAATCCAAACGAAAAAAAAAATAATAATAAAAATTTAAATTAAAATTAAAATAAATAAAACATATTTATATCCATCTTGGAGAAAGACTAATTAATGTTTTCAATGTAAAAATTTCTGTGCTGAAATGCAACAGACAATTAAAAATTTTGATGCGTTCTTAAGTTAACCTTAAAGTTTCGTGATATTATCTGCAGAGACGAAGTAGGTGTAAGATTTATTACTGAATAATCTGTTTATTATCTCTGTATTAGTGCTGAATTATTGAAATAATAAAACTGATTTATTGAAAAAAAGAAATGTACGGCAAATATATGTTTTATGAAAAAATTGAGTTTTTTTTTTTTTTTTTTTTTTTTTAGGTTGTATTATAATGAAGGGGAAAAAAATATGTTTTATTCCTCACTACGCACGTCATGTTAAATGTAAAATCTTAAGGGGAAAAAAGTAAATAAAGAAATAATGATAATAAAAAGAAAAAAAGTAAACGATTAATATATATATATATATATATGTATTAAGTTTATGTATATATCGTTTTCTTTAAGGAAATATATTTTTCCATTTTTAAATGAAACATATGTAAAAGATATTTAACTTTTAAAAAAGCAAAAACAGGAAATATTTAAACAGTAAGTTAAGTAATGAACTATTTTAAACTATTTCATCCGTGGGGAATATTTTAGATTTTAGAAAAGAAGTTCGTGTATTATCCACAGCATTTTTAATTCAAAATATATGAAAAAGAAGAACACGTCTTTCATTTTATAGAGACATACTTATTTTTTATAAAGTTTCTGTAAATGAGATATATTTTTTTTTTATTCTAACAGATTTTAAGTTACAAAATTTGAAAAATATCCAATACATTATTTCTTACAATACAGTATTTTAATATTATATATGCAATGAAAAAAAAATATGTATTCTAACTGATTTCGTAAGAAAATCGAAATGAAAAATAACTCCAAAGAAATAAATGTTGGAAGTTCTTCAATTTTGAATGCTATTTCAAATTAAATATATATTTTTAAAAATCTCCAGTGAGGAGAATGTTTTAAGATTTTGTAATAGTCACATTGCTCCTAAAAGGAGTGTCCTTTCATTTTGTAAGATGTATATAATACTGTAAATCCTTGAAATCATTTTAATAAAATATATTTTTCTATCGGGAATTCTTAATGGAAGTTTATGTTTTGGAAATTATATGCGATGAAATGATAAATATTTAGGCGTGATAGATATTTTGTTTGTTTACTTTTATATAGTTTTAAAATCTTAATTAATTTGAAGTTGATTACTTACTATAATGTAGGAAAAAAATAATATATTTATTTTATAATCAGTATTCCGCCTAAAAGATTTCAATCTAATGCGTGAATCTCACAAAAAAATTTATATATATATATATATATATATATATATATATATATATATATATATATATATATATATATATATATATATATATTGTATGCATTTGTTTTCTTAAAGGGGTCTTACGAGCATCTTATAATTTCTGATCCGTAGCTATTAGACGTGCGGTTCCAGGTTCAAATGGAAGTTGCTCTCATCAGCCTAGTCATTTGGAACTTTCCGTGTTTTTTTTTTTTCCGAAACATGCATGAAAACGATATAAAATGACTTAAAAAATCCCAGGAGGGCACTATTCTTTGCGTAATCAATCTTAGTGCAATCATCGTACCGAACATTAACACCAATACATTTTTAAACATTACATTAGAGGACCGTTGTTTTGAAAGTGAACTTAATTCCTTCAGGGTGATTTTTCAGACATGGAAATCTCTAAGTTTGGTGTAGTTCAACGAATACAAAAGTCTGAATATTTCATCTAACATTACGACATCAGTTAGTCGTAGCGTGTTTTGTTTGAGTAAGCGTATCCACATTTTGATATTGTGCAAACACAATTTTCCTTTTTGTTAATTCGCAAAAAAATATTATATTAGACCTATTTAATTTACTGTATTATTATTTTTATTGTTATTAATAAAACACTTTTTTATTTTCTTTCTATTTAGTGACAAAATTTTAAAATTTTACTGTAATTATAGCTAAAAAAATGTTTCTAAATATGTTTACTATCAAAGTAAATCGATTATTATTGAGGATTTTTTTTTTTCACATGCCGTGAAAATAGTGCAAGGTAAAATGTAATGGTTCAAAGACCATTCTACATGTAACCCGTAAAATCTACATTAGCATATTTTTCTTATACGATCCGTAACTATCCTGTGGCATGGGCAAAGCTCATATCTAATCTAAGAACAAGTACAAGCAGAATTTAAAATATCAATTGTATTTCTGTTTTAATAGCCACAGTGAGTTCAGTAGTCTTGGTTTATACGCATGCACTAAAACGATTGACATAAACCGAAAGGGGAAAAAAAAAATCTCACGTAATGAGATCCAGCGAGTAGCGAATCCAATTAATGTTTTAACTGCTAACCTTCCTGTATCTAATGATGTGCAATAACCAATTCTATATATATATATATATATATATGGAAATTTGTAAAAAAATCGTAGTTATTTTTATGTAAATTCATTAAAAGAGGTTTAGTCATGTTACAAAATGTTAATTTTCTAACTTTTTCTTTTAGCGTTAAAATAGCTCATTTTCCGATAAAACCCCGTTAGAAAGCTTCACCATTGCGGGTAATGGCCTTGACACCAAATGTAGCGACTTTTTCGCTCCCTAGCGAATTTTTTGGCAACCTTCGCGCAAAAGACCTTATTGTCGATATCTTGAATATCTAAGCTCTAACGTGATTGGATGATAAAATTTCAGTAACTTTTTGTTGTTATAACTGTTGCGTATTTAGAGTTGTCTGAGAATGAAAGGCGAATCTTGCAGAAGCTTAAAAGTTTATTTACAGAATTTTCTAGAATATTACTGTTCTATGAACTATATATCAACTTCAGTTTTACCAGAAAACACAGGTTTAATAACAGCTGACAACATGAAATTTGCAATATAAACTGTATTATAGCATCACCATACGGAAATGCGCTGAAAACAACATAAGCACTTTACCGTAAAGCAGTTGGCGAAAAACGGAGTGACATGGCTACGATGCCATTCCATATATAACCGAGTAGAAATTTGAGAAGTATCCAGTAACTTCTCAACCAATTATCTTTGATTTAGATATTCGAGATATGAATAATAAACATTTTCTCGCCAAAATCGCCCAAAAAGTTACAAAGGTGTGAAAATTCGCCAAAATAAGCAAAATTACCAAGGATAAATAAAAATTAATCTCAAAACAAATGAGGACCTTCTTCAGGGGAGCTGTTCCATGTAGGGAATGAAATATGAGAAGTTCCTGACGAAACGTTGGCTATCTAGCCAAAAAAAAAAGTTTCTAGCGTCCAACCTCTTATAGGTGGAAGCAAGACCATGCAGCAAACGAATTTAATTAATACAAAGCACAAAAAGGAATTAAATTCATAAATAAAGAACCAAAGTAAATACATCAAAATAAAATACAAGTATATAAATAATACAATAATATAAATAATACAATAATACAAATAAATACATACATACTTGGACTAACTTCAATATTCAGTAGAATGAGGAAAATTGAAATCCCCCATCTTAAACATAGAGCACGTTCCAGCTGGTAGAACCACTTACAAGCTCTTAAATGTCTCCCAAAATGAAAAAAAAAAAAACTGAAGTAAGATTGTAACCAAGAAGATTGAAATGTTTATTGAGTAGAAAAACAGGATAGCGGTTGACAGTTAATATGTTTTTGTGATTTTCCAGAGCTAAATTCAGGACTAAATGGTTTTTTCAAATCATTTTAATTCTGTTAATTTGGGTGACCATAATATATTTTTAAGTTCTATGACTTATACATGAGAACCAATTCGTTAAATTAAAAACTTTAAAGTTAAAATCTTGGCTTTTATCATAAATTCCAATAAACTAGTTTTTATCTTTTTTTTTTTTTTTTTTTTTTTTTTTTAACCAGGAAAGAAATTTTGTCTTTAGAGTCAGTACGGTTTAAGTTAAGGTCGGAGGGATATATTTCAACTGCATATTTCAGCTCCTGACGTAATAGCAATAAACTGTGCAAATTTTGCGACATATGCAGCTGAAATCTATCCCTCCGACCTTATCTTAAACCGTACTGACTCTGAAGACAAAATTTCTTTCCTGGATTAAAAAATAAATAAATAAAATAAAATAAAATAAAAACTGGTTTATTGGAATTTATGATAAAAGGCAAGATTTTAACTTAAAGTTTGTAATTTAACGAATTGGTCTTCCTGTATAAGTCATACAGTTTAAAAAAAAATAATTTTCAACCAAATAAACAGAATTGAAATGATTTGCTATAACCACTCACACCTGAATTTAGCTCTGGTAAATCTCAAAAATATATTAACTTTCAACCGCTATCCTGTTTTTCTACTCAATAAATATTGCAATCTTCTTGATTACAATTCTACTTAAGATTTTTTTGTCCATTTCGGGCGACATTTAAGAGCTGGTAAGTGGTCCTACCAGCTGAAACAAGCTCTATATTTAAGATGGGGGGGGGGGATTTCCATTTTCCTCATTCTACTGACTATTCAAGTTTGTTCAAGTATGTATGTATTAATTTATAGTCTTGTATTACTTATATTCTTGTATTTATTTTTGATGTATTTACTTTGGTTCTTTATTTATGAATTTAATTGTTTTTTATGATTTGTATTAATTAAATTCGTTCTTGCTTCCATCTATCAGAAGTTGGGGGCTGGAAACCTGTTTTCTTTCGCTAGATAGACAACGCATCGTCAGAAACATCGCATATTTCATTCCCTACATTGGGGAGCTCCCCCTGAAAAAGGCCCTCATGTGTTTTGGGATTAATTTTCATTTATCCTTGGTAATTTTGCGTATATATATATATATATATATATATAACGCACTCTATTTGTAGTTCAAATACGCTGTCAAATATATAACTTTCATTAAGCTTATATTATTATGTACTGAAATGAATTTATTTCAATGAATTATTTTATCCTTTGCGTCACGCTATCCAAACCTGTAAATAAAATTAGTGGAAATGTTTATTTGGTATCATATTATCCAAATTAATTGAAAATGCATGCAAGTAGATAGTGTGCTTAAAAGAATACATTTACAAAATTTTTATTTGCAGGTTTGGATGACAGGACGAAAAAGATAAAATAATTCATTGAAATAAATACATTCCAATACATAATATAAGCTTAATGAATGTGACATATTTGACAGCGTATTTAAAAACTAAAAACAATTTTTCAATGTGCAAATATACCTTAATATGCACAACAAAATAATTGCAGTGTAATTTAAATACAAACCATTTAATATAACACCATTGCGTTGTTGGTATTTCATATCTTTTAAAACACATATTTTGATATTATAAGAGATCTGAATGAAAAGGTATCAGTGGTTAAATGTTATGTATTATTTTATGTTGAAGATAACGTTTACACTGTAAAAATAAACAGAAGAAAAAGGAAAGAGAAAAAAATATATTTATGTATCTTTTTATTACTAGCAAAGCGTCACTAAAAGTTTCATATAATTATTTTTAAGACCCATATTTCAAATTCTTATAGCCATAAAGTACAGTGCTGCGTCACCAACTTTTAACACGTTAAGGGTATTTTTGTATTGATACCTTATATGATATAATAAAAGTTTATAACCGCCGAAAAATATCTACAATTGCAGATATTTGAAGATGATAACGTAAACTCTCTTAATACACTGATGGAAAAAAAAAAAATCCCAACACCAAGAAAAAATTATTGTACAGTAATGAAATTTCAGCAATACATTTGTCTAGGTAACATATTTAATTGATTAAAGTTTCAAGATCACAAGTAGAGCCATTTCAAATGTGAAATGTTAGTTAATTAGTAACCGGTGTTACCGCCAGAATTTTGAATGCAAGCATGCAAACGTGCATGCATTGTGTCGTACAGGTGTCGGATATCAGTTTGTGGGATGGAGTTCCTTGCCTGTTGCACTTGGGTGGTCAATGCAGGGACGGTTAATGCTGGTTGTGGATGACGCTGGAGTTGTCGTCCAATGATGTCCCATACGTGCACGATTGGAGAAAGATCTGGTGATCTAGCAGGCCAAGGCAACATGTCAACACTCTGTAGAGCATGTTGGGTTACAACAGCGGTATGAGGGCGAGCGTTATCCTGTTGGAAAACACCCCCTTGAATGTTGTTCATGAATGGCAGCACAACAGGTTGTATCACTAGACTGACGTACAAATTTGCAGTCAGGGTGCGTGGGATAACCACGAGAGTGCTCCTGCTGTCATACGAAATTGCTCCACAAACCATAACTCCAGGAGTAGGCCCTGTGTGTCTAGGCCGCAGATAGGTCGCTAGCAGGCGTTCACCTGGCCTCCTTCTAACCAACACACGGCTATCACTGCGACCAAGGCAGAACCGGCTTTCATCAGAAAACACAACAGATCTCCACTCCGTCCTCCAATGAGCTCTAGCTTGACACCACACACGTCGCAAACGGCAGTGGTTTGGATTCAGTGGAATGCACGCTACAGGGCGTCTGGCTCGGAGCTGTCCTTGAAGTAACCGATTTGTAACAGTTCGTTGTGTCACTGTGGTGCCAATTGCAGCTCGAATTTCAGCTGCAGACGCAGTACGATTAGCCACAGCCATACGCCGAACACGGCGGTCTTCCCTCTCAGTAGTGCCACGTGGCCGCCCGGAGCCCGGTCTTCTTGAGGCAGTACCTTCCCTTGACCACTGCTGCCAACATTCATGCACAGGGGATACATTCCTGCCATGTCTTTCTGCAATATCGCGGAAAGAAAACCCACCTTCTCGTAGCCCTACTACACGACCTCGTTCAAACTCAGTGAGCTGTTGATAATGGCTTCTTCGTCTTCTTAGAGGCATCCTTGACTAACATTAACCCACTACGTCAAACCTCAACTGTAAATAACGATCACGAACCTTACAGCGCTTTTTTAAAGCAAACCTCATTTGCATGTTCATAGTGTCGCTTCTAGCGCCACACTTATGCGCGTAGCTCGAAATTTGAATCCACGTCATCTTTCAGATGTATAAACACGCCTACCAAATTTCGTTTATCTAGCACAGCACCTTCCTGGTGTTGGGATTTTTTTTCCATCAGTGTATTTGATAATTTATATCTCAAAAATTAATTAAAAATAAGATTTATTTTATAATTAAATTTCCCACCACTATAGCCTATCCCTACAGCACTGATCTCTGAAGAAGTTCACAGGATATTCCAGAGATGAATAGTGGTCCTAAGTGTATCCTGAATATGTACAGTGGAGAATATGTAATTTTATTAATACTTATGTTGCTCTTCGATAATCAGAGCTATGGCATACATGTTCACAAATAATCTCTCAGACATACATATGCATTATTTGATGCACAGAAATCCTTTTTTTTTATATTATTGTAAATTTCTGTCTTCATTTAGTATCATTATATTTTTTTTTACCCTTTTCTTACTTTAATATAGTTTTATGTATATTTAAAAATAGGTGTGACAATAAAAAAAAGAATTTAAATTACTTTTAAGAAAATATGATTATAAAATTAAAAATATAAATACTTTTCCTTATAAATACTTTTTTATGACCAATTGCATTCAAAGTACACGCAGTAACTTTCAAGAAATCTAACAATGTGCATATTTCAACTGAAAGAAATTTTTAAAAGAAAGCAAACCCTCTTCTCAGTGTTTTTTTTTTCTTTCTTTTTATAAACAAACAAGAATTTTGTTCCTCTTTGAAGCAAATATTTTTCACAAAAGTAGAAATATAAGCTTTTAACCACACTGATTACTTATACCGTTCGGAAATTAGAATTCAAGACGAATAGCATTTGCAGGAATTTCCATGGTTTTTTGCTCTTGGCTATTCCGCTAACAAATAATGGGAAATTGCAGTTTATTGAAAGGACATTTTTTTTCGTCTGTTATTTTTCGCAATTTGTGATCAGTAGTTACATTTGAAGCAAAGAGCAATTTGACGTTCTTTTTTTCCTAGTATATTCGCAATCAATTTAGAGCGAAACAAATATATAAAATCTGTTCTTATTTTATCGACCATAATACGTATACTTTGATTATACATATATGTATATGACTTATTCCGCTAATGCATTTTTTTAATAAGATTGTAATTCCTGTTTTTTATTTGATAAAAGATAAATAAAATATAAAATTCTATTATTTATTACGTAAAATATATTTATTTTGTAAAATTTGGTGAACTCTTAACACATAAATGTAGCAAAATGCACAGAAAAAAAAAATCTGGCTTGGTAAGGTAGTAAATAAAAAGATATATCATTTACACTATACATTCTTACACAGTCTAAATATAGAAATATAGTTTCACGTGGTATATTGATTTGTAATTAGTTGTAGCTCTCAACTACCTTTTTTTAAATATTTTTCCTGTATTTAAAGAAATATTTTATTAAATAAATAAAAGTAAATATATATATATATTCCATATTTCCAAGAAACTTTACCCACATCACACATTAGGACTTAGCAGTTTTTGAAAAAAATATTCAAGTTTCAATATAATACACTGTTAAAAATTTCCACAGAGAACTCTGTGGAATCTATTATCTTAAATCTTACGTAAAATTACAGAGAAAAATAAACGGAGATGTTAAAAAACTTATTTTATACATTCATTTTAATAACTAATATTAATTTCATTAATTACTGATGAGAATATATTTCAGACTTGGAACGTTTTTTCTAAAGTAGAAACAGTCATTTTTTATTTTAATTAAAAATTTAAGTAATAAAATTACGTAAAAATACAGAATAAAGATTGAGAATCTCGGTTATTCATTTTTAACTAAGAATTGCTGTAAATTTACATAGACTCTAGATAAATATTTACATTAAATTTACAGAACTTTTTAACAGTGTATGAATAATATAATTTTAAATATACACCACTTAATTTCGTTTTCTTCTATTCTGATAACAAACACAAAGACATAAGTCTAAGAAATTGATATCAGTATTTAATGATATTAAAAACCAAATTTATAGAAAATATTCTTGTAAATACGGACATAACAACAATCTGTCTGTCATAAGAATAAGAGAAAGCTATAACCGTTCATAAGCAATTTCCTGGAACATAATAGCAACTGCTAATTCACTTTTCTCTGTACGTTAATAATAATAATAATAATAATAAAATCTTAATTTTGGGCTGCACTGTATTATGTTTGTCACGTTACACCGTATACGTAATTTTAGCATAGAAGCAGATACCTATAAAAATTTTAAATAAACTTCGAGTATCTCACACACATCGACACTAATCAATAAAAATATTTTTGGGCTGTCTTTTGAACATATAATGAATATTTTTTATATTATACTTTATATTGAATGTGTTTGTATTCTTAAAAAAAATATATATATTTATTTTCTTTTGTCAAGTGAAATCTAAAGGAGTTTAACGATACCAACAAAAAATTTCACCTATATGCGTATTATTTTCAATAGATTTGAATTCCCTATAGATGAACAGTTTGTCTATTTTTAATGCAATAATTGAATAACCTTGTACTGGTCTTCAGAACATGTCACATGCTGTTTAAAACGATGCCATTTCTTATACTAACACTTTTAATCACATTTAAAGTTACAGACCTTTAGTTTGTAATCAATTATATTTTAGAAATGCTGATAATGCATTATTTTACATAAACATCTTAAGTTATTTTAGATTGTTAACAACATTTTCTACATTACCATATCTGTAGTTCTTGAAAACAAATTTGTCCATGTGAAAAACACGTACTTTCCAACAATTAGCTACTATGTAACAGTCTTAAACTTTAAGAGTACAGTCTGTCCGAGCAAGCTCGGACTTCAGACCCCCCCCCCCCCCAAAAAAAAAAAAAAAAAAAAAAAAAAACGAATTATATACCACAAATTCTTTTTCGAAAAAAGTACAAAAGAAAAAAAATGCCACATTGTAAATGATGTACAAAAAAATTATTTGGAAACATTAACACCGATAATTGCATTAATTTGCATAGAGATATGTTCAAAATTCCCATGCGCAGTGAACTGGCTGTATGACCATGCTGCATGTTTAGTAAGATTAAGTACCACGAACAATATACTTTATATTACTGTAAACTCTATTCTATATAAATGTTTTATTTTCAGCGCTTCCTAAGAAACCTGAAATTATTTTGCTTATAATATGCAGAATAGAACTAAATTATGCATAGACATGCATTATGTAGATTGTAGCATTGAAAAGAACATTAAATTATTAAACTAAAATGCAAATCTGACCCTAATATAAGTAATAAAAAAAATTAAATTGATATATAAACATATCGAAAAAATGGACTAATGTACAATGTTCGATCTTTCAAGCTGCTTTCGTGCAGATGATCGATACTCTGAAAAAAAAAATGATTAAGAAAAAGAGACATGTAAAAAATTGTTCCAATCACTATACATAAAAAATATTATACTAGTAAATCTCTCATGATCTTTTTTTTTTTCTAAGAAGATAACCGAAACGAACTGGCTTACCCTTTATGAACATTTTACTTGAATGTTTTCCAAAATATGGTATCATCTGTTCACCGATTGAGAGATTCTTTGTAAAAATGTTAAATTGCATGAAGTTCTCATTTAAAATGTTCAGATATGGTCGAACTTTTGCTAACTTATCGTTTTTATCTAAGAAATTGTTGTCAGCTAAGTGGATATTTTGTTTAATAGACAAATAAGTTGCCCTACTCATACTTTCTCTTACAATAGGGCAATTAACATCCTGAGCAGTTGACCAATATAATTGTTCTTGAGGTAAAGGCGAGTAACCACCTGTAAACATAAGAAATCCAATAAAAAGTTTGAGCAAAGCGACAGTCAATGAAAATTTTGGCATGTTTTTCTGGTGAGCATACTTTACAGACTCTGTCACAATATGCTCCAACAGTTTTTCATTGAAAAATTTACAAAAAACATCAATTGGTTGCATATTACACAATTCAGAAATTAATGTTTCTATGTTTTTTTTCCTCAATAGAAACTGGCTTTCCTCAATAGAAACTGGCCGCACGGGAATTTACTGCGATTTCAAAAAGCTATTTTCACGATATATCAATAAGCTGCTATTAGACCTGAAACGGGAAAATGGCGCCGATGGCGCGACCGAGCGGGAGTTTCGTAAAGTCGGATTCTTCAGGGATCGCGAACCAGCTGGTCGCCGAAGGCGGCTTGTTACAAATAAAAAAGTTATAAGTCATTTTTTCTTCAGTGCGGCTTTTTTTTCCCTTAGTGTACATTACAAATTACAAAATTCAACAAATACACATATTCAACATTAAAAAAATACTAAATTAAAAGTAGTAATTAAGGATGTTTAAAAATTCCTAAAACATGTATTTAAGCATACATACATCATGTTAAATATTTTAATAAATATATTTACCCACTTATATAGTTATGTAATTTGTAGAAGCAGTTTCTAAAATTACCATATGTGGCTTTTAGAATTCCTAATTTTAAATCCCTAGTTTGAATCACGGATATACAAAAGAGGATTAATTTTATTACTTTTCCCAAAGGTGACTTTACTTTAATACTTCGACTTAGATGTCTTCTTTAAATATTTAATAATATCAGATTCTTTGAGATCGCATAATATAAATTTGTAAATTAGTAGACAATGGCATTTGCCTAGAACTACGTACTCCATTATATGTCTTAAAATTAAAACTAAATTGTTGTTAGTAAATTTTCCTTCATTAGACTTTTAATAAATGTTATTCAAAATGTTCATTTAAATTATATTTTAATGAAAATTAGTTTTACTTTTAATCTTTATACAGAATCATATAATATATGTAAAACGTATTTCTTCCAATAGAAAAGCCTATGTTTCATTAGAAATAGTTATTTATTTACTTTTTTTTTTTTTTTGCATATATATTTCGATAACGAATTACGTACAGGAAAATTAGTATACCCTATTTGTGTACAATTTTATAGAAGTGAGGTAAATAACTATAAAAGCCAAAGATAACAAAAAAAAAAAAATATTATTATTATTATTATTTTTAATGTTATAAATTAGTTTCGGAAATGAATCTTTCAAATAAAGAAAAAATAATGATAATAGAAAATATAATTTATTTAATCTATATATTAATTTGAAACATGTTTTTGTCTGTCTCCACTATATTGAGAGAACTACTTGGTATAAAAATTTGGTTGAGGTGTCTAAAGAAAGGTCTTGGTCTGTAGATGTGCCATGAGAAGAGAAAAATAAAAAAAAGTCGGACGGTTCCCCCGGGGGGGAAACCGTTTCCCACCCGTTTCGGGTTAAAAACACGTTTACGAGCTTAACTAAGCTTCAAATTACTTCACGGTGAATAAATTGTACATATGCGGACTAGAGTCGAATACTAAAAAATCAATATCTGCGAATTTGGAATTTTCGATTTTAAAGGGGGAAAAAAGGGGGAAAGTAGATTTGGAGGGGAGGGGAAAGGGGGGGAAATTAGTTTGAGAGGGAAATCCGTTCTAGACCCACACATGTAGCACCTCATTTTAAAGGTCTTGAAATTTCATGTCGATTGGGGATGTTTGTATACAGTATAGTGCGACCACGGTGATGAAAAATGGAACCAAGTGATTTTGTAGTAGACCCTATCATGTTATATCTTATCTTAAAGGTCTTGGTATTTCCTCACCGTTGGTGATGTTCGTACAGAACAAATTGCGCCCCCTGGCGGTGGAAAGTGCAACTAAAGGATTTTGCAGTTGACACCACCATGTGACACCTTATTTGAAAGGTCTTGGAAATTCAAGGTGATTGGTGATGTTCGTATACAACATACTGCGCTCCCTGTTGGAGGAAAGTGGATTTTGCAGTGCGTGCGTAGCATGCCTGCTATACGGTGCCGCGGCCACGGTAACACGAGTCAGAGGTTCGTTCGGTTCAAGGTTAATTTTTTAGAATTTTTTCATGTTAATAGCGGCATTGCATATACGTGCCACAGGCACTAGGATACGAACCCGAGTTCCGTTCTGTTTGAAGTAATTTTTTTTTGTTACAAATGATTATTATTATTATTATTTTTATTTGTGATGTTTTCATTTAAAAATAGAAATTCAAGCAAAATCGAGTTAAAGATATAAAACCATACAAATTTAAGGTGCATTTAAGGTTATTATCATGGGCCCGGGCAACGCCGGGCGGGTTCTTTCGGTTGCAGGTTAATTTTTGGGAATTTTTTGTATGTTATTAGCGGCTCACGTATGTGCTGCCGCAGACACCGGTGTCACAAGACTGAGTTCGGTTCGAAGTAATTTTTTTGTTACAGCTGATTATTTTTTTCGCGATGCCTTTATTTAAAAGTAGAAATTCAAACAAAATCGAGTTAAAGATATAAAATCATACAAATTTAAGGTTCAATTAAGGTTATTATCCTGGGTCCGGGCAACGCCGGACGGGTCAGCTAACATGTAGCCTTAGTATTAAAAGAAACAGAAAATAAAAGATAGCAACAAGATAGAATTTGGAGTCAGTTTGACGTCTTATTCACAGTACTTTGTAGAAAGTGATGTCATATATAGTATTTTAATTTATAACCATTTTTCCGAATTTCTTTTTTTTTTTAAGTGAAATGTTGTAAATTATATTAGATGTTTTAACTTGAAATACATTTAAATAATGGTACGACGATTTTTGAAACATTACGGTCAATAAAGTGACCGTCGAAGTCGACGGGTTCCAGCTAGTTTATTTAATACATTAACAGATCTTGCCATCGAAACATAATTCGTTCCTATTTGATACACATAATATATTCAAATTAGATTTCAAGTTTGTTTGGTGTCAGTAATATTTCTCGCATGCTTATGGTTGTGCATTATATAAACGTTCTAGCTGTGCGTACTGAAAAGACTTATGATATGTATTCGCCTCTTTGACTTTCTGTCTCATTTTTACTTTCTCTTACCCATAAGGTAGAGAATGTACTGTTTCTACTTTCTCTTACCCATAAGGTAGAGAAAGTATTGTTTTTGGCTCAAATTTTCGAACGCGAGATTTTGTTATATTTACACGTTTTGAGGTCCCCTGAATACGAAAATCATGTTTTTAGCAAATGGTCTGTGTGTGTGTGTGTCTGTGTGTGTGTCTCTGTGTGTGTGTGTCTGTGTGTGTGTGTGTTTGTGTGTCTGTCTGTTATCAGCATATCTCAAAAACAAATTATGGCAGAAAGTTGAAACTTGGTATTGTAAATGTGTATCATATAGGGATGCTACAGTAAACGTTTCGTTAAGATCAAGCAAATGGTTCGTGTACAGGGACAATCAAGATAATTCTAATACATTACGTCTACGGGGGAAATTGCAGGTAAGTAGAGTTTAACGTCTATAGACTGCACTAAACCAAATGAAACGAATATATATATATTGTAATACTACTCCGATTCAAAAAATTAGAATAATGTAAAAAAGAATGAGTTTGATGTTGCGAACGCGTCAATTTGCATACTGCGTCCAGGGAAAAATATATTAAAAGTATCTAATTATCTTCAGAGCATTCATAAATATAACATAAATATTTATTTTTATCTGATATATTAATAATTAACTATTTAAAAAATATTAGAATAATTCAAAGAAATAGAATACCTCGATAGCATGGTTCAAAAAATTAGAATATTCAAATTTTTCTTAAAAGTTGAGAGAACGGCTGCGGGATTAACATCTGTGGGACTATAAAATGTGCTCCGTTGAAAATTAAAAGTCGTTTGGCATTTGATTGTAGCGTAGTATTTGCTTAATATGGGACGAAAGAGCGATTTATCTGAGGCTGTGAAATATCGTATTGTGTACTTGCACGAAATAGGAAAAACACAACTTTTTATAGCAAAAGAAGTGAAATGCTCTCAAGCAAGTGTGAGTAGAGTTTTGAGAGAATATTCTAATAATAAGTGTTTTCAAAATAAACACTTTAAAAGTGGTCGAAAGCCAGTAACTTCAAGAAGAGATGAAAGGCAATTGAAAAAGATTGTGAAGAAACATCGTTTTCGGAGTGTGAGATATGTGCATAGAAAATGGAAAGAAATGGGTATAAATGTCTCCAAATCTACAACACTACGACGACTTCGCAAATTAGGTTTTAGATCACGTGTGCCTAAGATAAAGCCATTCTTATCATCTAAGCAAAGGGCTGCTAGAGTTAAATGGTGTAAACAAAGGCTATTTTGGGATCACGACGATTGGAAAAAGATACTTTTCAGCGATGAAAGTGTGTTTTGTGTGTCTCACGGAAATCAAGGTATACGTGTCTAGAGACTCAAACATGAAGCTTATAAGAAAGAATGTTTAAAACGTTCGTTTAAATTTGCGACCTCTGTTATGGTATCGGGCTGCATGACTGCTGAAGGCCCAGGCAGGTTGTGTATTGTTTCCACAACAGTCAATTCAGAAGTCTATCAAGAAATTCTTGAACATTTCATGATTCCTTCAGCTGAGGATTTATGTGATGACGATTTCTTGTTTCAGCAAGATTCAGCTTCTCCCCACACTTCCAAATCAACAACTAAATGGCTCAAAGAGAAGGACATACCTGTACTCCCTTGGCCTGCAAACTCACCCGATCTAAATCCTATCGAGAATTTGTGGGGAATTATGAAGAAACGACTTCAAGAAGTTGCGCCTAGAGACAAAAAAGAACTTATTTCTAGTAGAAAGAGCATATGGGCGAATTTGGATAAAAAAGATTGTGAACCTTTAGTTAAAAACATGCCAAAACTTTTAAGAGCTGTCATTAAAGCTAAGGGTGATGCAACAAAGTACTGATTAGCAAGTAAAAATACTTAGAGTTTAAATTATGTTCAATATATTTTCATTATTCTAATTTTTTGAACCATGTTAGAAAGTATTCTAATATTTTGAATTTTTTGTTGTTAGCTGATTTAAATATATTTTCTATTTCATTGTAATGTGTTTACATTTTTATAATCTGCAAAATATGCAGATTCATATTATAGTACTTTATATTTGATATTGTTGATTATTTATTTGATAAATTCGATTTTCATTTCCCTTGACCATATTTCTTTTCATTATTCTAATTTTTCGAATCGGAGTAGTAGAGATAGTAAACTGGGAAATTTTTTTTGTGTATGTAGGAGCCTCGCCTCTCCCCCTGGGGGGGGGGAAGTCGCCCCTCGAGGGGAGTAAATTTTCATGATGTGTATCTTTCAAAAGAGCTCGCCAATAGCTTTAAAACGAATGTTTGAACCATCGATCTGCGATAATTTAAAACAAAGTTATCGATTTTTTTTTTTTTTTTGCTTTTAATGAAAAAAAATCGTATTTTTTGAAGTGGAAACTTCTTTATGCGCGTTGAGCACTTTTGGGTGAACAAAAATCATTGAACTACCGTCATCGTCAGCAAACGCTTTCCATCCTTCTATGATACAAATAATGTATCATACAATTAACTTGCTAATGTGAAGTGTTAACAATTATATACTGTATATTGTTTTAAAATCTGGTGCGTCTCTACACGACTTCTCTCATCTCCGGGCACTGTCTCTATTGCAGTTAGACTTCACAGAACCATGAGAAAGACAAAAGCCGCCATTTTTCTCACGTTTTTAAAATCTGGTGCGGCTCTACACGACTTCTCTCATCTCCGGACTCTGTCTCTTAAAGATTGCAGCCGGAAACGATGCAGTTAGACATCACAGAACCGTGATAAAGGGCAAAGCCTCCATTTTTCTCACGTTTTTACAATCTGGTGTGGCTCTACACGACTTCTCTCATCTCCGGACACTGTCTGTATTGCAGTTAGACCTCACAAAACAGTGAGAAAGGCCAAAGCCACCATTTTTCTCATGTTTTTACAATCTGGTGCGGCTCTACACGACTTCTCTCATCTCCGGACACTGTCTCTTAAAGATTGCAGCCGGAAACGTTCCACTTAGACCTCACAAAACCGTGATAAAGGCCAAAGCCGCCATTTTTCTCACGTTTTTACAATCTGGTGCGGCTCTACACGACTTCTCTCATCTCCGGACACTGTCTCTATTCCAGTTAGACCTCACAAAACCGTGAGAAAGGCCAATGCCGCCATTTTTATTACGTTTTTACAATCTGGTGCGGCTTTACACGACTTCTCTCATCTCCGGCCACTGTTTCTTAAAGATTGCAGCCGGAAACGTTGCAGTTAGACCTCACAAAAGCGTGAGAAAAGCCAAAGCCGCCATTTTTCTCACGTTTTTACAATCTCGTGCGGCTCTACACGAATTCTCTCATCTCCGGACACTGTCTCTATTGCAGTTAGACCTCACAAAACCGTGAGAAGGGCCAAAGCCACCATTTTTCTCACGTTTTTACAATCGGGTGCGGCTCTACACGACTTCTCTCATCTCTGGACACTGTCTCTATTGCAGTTAGCGCATTAAATAAAATTGTATTATAATTTTTGTAGTAGTAGTTTAAATTAATGAATAAAAAAACACTTCATTTAAAAGTATTTCCTACACAATAAAATATTTCCTGACGATTCAAGAAATACACGCGTAATTGTTCACGTTTTCACTTCTGTCGGCACTCCCGAAATGCAACTGTTTTTTTTGTTTGTTTGTTTGTTTTTTTTTTTTTAATATTGAAAATAAAACTTTTCTTGGATCTTTAGTGTTATACTACTTCTCTAATATGGAAATCGCCTGCATTGTCATAAAAGATAGTTTTTTAAAATAATAATTTTAAGAAATTATTTTTTAAAAACAGAATTATTTTTAATAACCGAATAAAATTTTATATAAATCTAGGTGCATTAATGAAACGGGGGTTTGAGGGGGGCGGTAGCCCCCCCTCACACAGAATAAATTATCATATAAAACTCTTCCAAAGCCTAATTTGAATCGTTTAACATAGATTTACATAACATCGTTATCTTACCTCTTAATCTCCAACCTGTATTTATAGTATTAAATTTCAGGGTAAGAGAAAGTCGTGTGAGTGACACACCAGATTATTTACTTTCTCTTACCCATAATTTAGAGAAAGTATTTTTTTGGGTCAAATTTTCGAACGCGAGATTTTAATATATTTACACGTTTTGACGTCCCCTGAATACGAAAATCATGTTTTTAGCAAGTGGTCTGTGTGTATGTCTGTGTGTCTGTGTGTCTGTGAGTCTGTGTGTCTGTGTGTGTGTCTCTGTGTGTGTCTGTCTGTTATCAGCATATCTAAAGAACAAATAGTAGCAGACATTCCAAACTTGGTATTCTAAATGTGTATCATATATAGATGCTACAGTAATCTTTTCGTTAAGATTAAGCAAATGGTTCGTGTACAGGGACAATCAAGAGAATTCTAATACATTACGTGTATGGGGGAATATGCAGGTAAGTAGAGTTTAACGTCTATAGACTGCACTAAACCAAATGAAACGAATATATATATATATATTAATAGAGATAGTCAACTGGGGAAAAAAATGTGTATGTAGGAGCCTCGCCTCCCCCCTGGGGGAGAGTCCCCCTCGAGGGGAGTAAATTTTCATGATGGGTATCTTTCAAAAGAGCTCGTCAATGCCTTTAAAACGAATGATTGAACCATCGATCTGCGATAACTTAAAACAAAGTTATGGATTTTTTTTTTAATATTGAGAATAAATGGACTTTTTTTAATGTTTAGTGTTATACTACTTCTCTAATATGGAAATCATCTGCATTATCATAAAAAAAAAATATATATATATATTTTTTTTAATAATAATTTTAATAAATTATTTTTTAGAAACAGAATTATTTTTTAATAACCGAATTAAATTTTATATAAATCTAGGTGCATTAATGAATCGGGGGGTTGAGGCGGGCAGTAGCCCCCCCCCTCACACAGAATTAATTATCATATAAAACTCTTCCGAAGCCTAATTTGAATTGTTTAACTTAGGTTTATATAACATCGTTATCTTACCTCTTAATCTCCAACCTGTATTTATAGTATTATATTTCAGGGTAAGAGAAAATCATGTGAGTGACACACCAGATTATTTATTATCATATATTAAAAGTATATTCAAATCTGAAATATAATTTTTAATTTCAATATAGCAATTCTTCTATTAAAATAGTGTAATGTGTATTATTAGAGTGTGAAATGTGTCGTATAAAATATTTCGGTATGCTGTTGTTTATAAAAGATATATTATAAGCACAAAACAATGTTAGGATTTTATAATTCGACTTTATGATTGCTTTTTGGGGCCAAAAAATATTTATATACATTATGGACATTTGTAGAAATTACTCGAAATTTATGTTGCATTCTGTTGAATATTTTGAACATATCTCAAAAATTAAGGGAAAAAGTGTTTTTGTAAATTTCTGAAATTTTGCGTCTGAAATTTTGCCCATAGACAAAAGTTTTTGTTATCTCTTGGATTTTCACAAAAAGTTTCATGTAGCATTTCATGTAGCATCGTCTTATTTTATACACTTAAAATACGGAGTTTGGACTTTCTGCAAATAGGTGTTCTTGTGTTTTGCGGATATCAATTAAAATGCAAATAAAATGCTAATATGCGGTAGTTTTTAATTTAGGGAACCTCAAAGCATGTACATATTTAACATCTCAATTCCGAAAGCAAAATTGAAAATCCTAATCCTAAAAAAATAAAGCATTAGATAAAATATTTAATTAGACAGAATGTCGGATATTAATACATTTATTTAATAATGAAACATTAATTAGTCCAAATAGAAAAAAATATTTTTCACTTTAAAATACTGAAATTTAAAGCACATTCATTCTCTTCATATTCTTATTACTTTCCGAACATACGTATGTAAGGAAAGTATTGTAATCATGTCAAAAATCCGAATTCGAGATTTTGGTGTTTCTATACGTTTTGAGGTCCCCTGAGTCCGTATTCACTATTTTTACGATGGCATATGTATGTGTGTGTGTATGTATGCAAGTGAACACGCTAGTGTCTAAATGCTTTGCTAGAATGTGCTGAAAGTTGGTACGCATGTTGTAAGTCACCATAGCACGAATCTTATTCATTTTGGTGAATCTAGCACATTTATTTCTTTTACAGGGACATAAAGAAAAATTCTTTATCATTATGGCCTATGGGGCCAAATTTTTAAAAGTGCGATAGCGTCTAAACGCCTTGTTAAACTGAGCAAAAAAATTTAGATACACATTATAGGTAATAATTGCATGAACTGCATAGATTTTGGTGAATATAGTCATTTATAGTTTTTTACAGAGACACAAAGAAATATTCTTTATCATTATGGCCTAAGAGACCAACTTTTAAAAAGTGCGATAGTGTCCAAACGCCTTATTCAATTGAACAAATATATATATATATATACCCATATTATAGGTCACAGTTTCACGATCTGTATAGGTTTTGGTAAATCTAGCACTTCCATTTGTTTTACAGGGACACAACAAATAATTCTGCATCTTTGTGGCCGTTTGGGGGTGAGATTATTTAAAGTGCGTAGCATCTAAATACCTTATCCGTTTCAGTGGAAAATTTATATACGAGTTATAGTTCACCATCACACAAACTCTATAGATTTTTGTGACTCTAGCACTTAACTAGTTTTACAGGGACACAAATAAAAATTGTTCATCATTAAGACCTATATGCTCAAATTATTTAAAGTGCGACAGCGACTAAACGCCTTATTCAAATGAACTGAAAATTTATATACATGTTATACGTCACCCTCACACGAACTTTAGAGAATCTAGCACTTATGGTTCTTTTTACAGGGACAAAATTTCTTTTTCATTGGGGCATATAGGCTCAAACTTTAAAGTGCAATAGCGTCTAAATGCCTTATCCGATGAAGCTGAAAATTTATATAAATATTATGTCACTGTTGCACTAACTATGAGAATTTTCTGAATCTAGTATTTGTAGGATTTTACAGGGTCACAACGAAATATTCTTTATCATTATGATCTACGTGTTCTGTAAAATAGCGTTAAATTAAACATGGTGTACTATATAAAGAAAAATACTCAAACACCCTATTATAATTTTCTCGTTTGTTTATTTAACAACTCCTCTTACTTTACTTTATCTACAAAACCACTAATTACTCAATGTTCGGAAATTCGAGTGGAGTCACTCCAGATTGTTTTTTAATTAACTAAAACAGTAATAATGTTTACTTACCTAAATTCATTAACATTCTGTTTTAAAGATTTAGTTTATAGTTTTAATAATAATTGTTATTTATTTAGAAAAAATATGAAATGAAAAAAAAAAAAAAAATGGTAAAATACATATATATTTTTTTAACTAAAAAAAGTATGCAGATAATTATTTTTAATACTATTTTCTTCTCAATAATAATATTTTAAATAGGAAAATTCCAAGTAATGCAATTTTAGCCAAACTCTATGGTGACTTTGGATTTTCTCGCCAAATTCTCAATTTTTTTTTTTCAAGCAGATTATCTTTTGCTATTCGATTATCGTCAGTAGATTTTTTTTTTCTTTAATAGTTATGCGCTTTCCTTGCTAGAAATTGTAATACTTTTAAAAGTTAGATTCTCAGAATCGTGTTAAATAATTTCAAACCACTGGCCGAGAGCTTTCGACCAGCGGTATGAGTGGTTTATGCTTTCGAAGCTAGGGACTGGAAGGATTATATTCAATGCCCAGTCCATTCGTCCTACTTGTTATTTAGAGTCTTTTGTAATTTTTTTGTAAAAGATACGATTTTGTCAGATACCACTTAGGACACATAAAAAGGATCTCTATTTTGTGTATACCACCAAAACTAAGTTAAATGGCAGTTGGCCTTAATCCTTACTCCAATACCTAACTGTTATTGCCTTATATATATATATATATATATATATATAACGGCAGTAGAACAAGTAATTAAGACAATATTTTTTTCGAAGAAAAGTTACTTCTTTTTTTTTTTTTTTTTTTTCTTTTATGTGCATAAGAAAATTTCGTAAATTTTTGATTTTCGATTACTGTCAGATTTACACATTTTTAGATGTCCTAATACTATTTAACATTTTTTTAAAGGGCCTGTCTATTAATATTCATATCTGGTTTTTTTTTCTTTGGGGGGGGGGGGAGGAGTGTTTACCAGTATATAAATTCTGGTTGATTAATTTTGGGCGTGGATTGCACATCAGGTTGCGCTGATGAGGTGCGGAAGACAAATCGCCCACTTAAAAGAATATTATATTTCAGCTTATATTATCTAAAAATACCGAAAACTTACTCTGGAAAAAAAAAAAAAAAAAAAAAAAAAAAACATAAGCTTACTTTTGAGTACATATGGCTAACAAGGTTACATTTATGTTCTCATGTTTCTTCTTTTTACGAGAAAACTACATATCAGAATTTTTACTGCATGAGTTCATCAAACTTTACAATTTATATAACACTTATAAAAAAATATGTTGATTCATTTATTGTTGAAAAAGCAGCATTCGAATACAGTCATTTCAGGTTTTATTGTATTTTCCAATCATACAATACCTGATAATGTTACTCATGACTACATCATATTAGACTCGGAGCGATTAGAAAATATATGAGGTCACATATACCATATGTTCCGGCGTATAACGCGCAGGTCATATTAATGAGTTACACACCAGGAAATTTAATTTACGAATAATCTTCCAGTGTATAACTGATTTAATAAACCTGCGCGTTATACAACGGAAAATACGGTGTGTGTGTGTGTGTGTTTTCTTTTTTCCGGAAACTACAAATTAAAATCTGATTTTTTATGAGTACTCAATTGTATAATTCTGAATTTTTTTATTGACTATTATAAAAACATAAAAATATAAATATAATTATAAAAAAAATCTTTACTGTTTTTCCTTAACAAATAAAATGGAATAAAAAATGTTTAGAGAATATTCTCGAGTTAAAAATTAATATTTATGTATAATAAAAAATTAAAATTTAAAATAATGTTAATACTAAAAAGCAGAACTTGTTCAGGGAATGTGCTTCTTAATACAATATATATATTTAAGATATATATTTTTTAATTAGTTTAATTTAAAAAAAGAAACAAAAATAGATACTAAATAAAAAGTCTGTAAAGCTTCCTTCCTTTAGACGATCTAGAATAAAATTATTCAATATACACAATTAATACTCGGAAAATGCCTTCTTATGCGCTTTTAATGAGCTCTTGATAGAAATAATTGAAAATATTTTTGTAAAGTTTTTTTTTTTTTTTCTGATGGGGAAGAATATTGGATAATTAACTGAAAGTAAGACTGTTATGTGTTAAAGGAAAATGATATGTGTTGCTACGTAATATAATTATCTTTATTATCTTTAGTTTTCTTAAGGCTATTGCATTATCAAGATTAATAACTTTTTTTCACGTATAACATTCAAAGAAAATATAACCCAACATGAAAAGTTTTTAAAGTACTGTTTATCTGGTGTAATAAAATATGTGTTATTTTTAACCTAAAGGCATGCAATGAATTTCATAGATCATTAAGTAGACTGTATAAAAAATAAGGAAAATAAATATATATTAAAAAATTTCATCACAAAATGGAATTAGTAATTATAAAGCATATTTAAAAGTATATTACATGATATTCATATGATCTACATTTTTTATAATTTTCATTTATTATTTGCGAAACATTTCTAAATATTTAACAAAATTCTTGATAAAAATATAATAATTTAGAACAATACACTGTAAAAGATTAAAAACTTATAATTCCTTTAAAAGCATAAAAAATTAATTATTATATTCAAAGGGCTTAAATTGATTATTATTCTGTGTACATGTGTTTGTGATTACATGTATTAATATGTATATATATATATATATATATATATATATATATAGACACTGCTCGACAATGAAAATGCAACACCAAGAAGGAATGATAATAACGGAATGAAATTTGTTGCACACATACATTATAGTAGGAAGAAGAATTGATTAAAATTTCAGGAAATTTGGAGTAATATGTTCTGAGAAAACAGTACATAAAGCAGCGACCTCTGTGAGCAATAACAGCACATATATGCCTAGGCATTGAATCGAACAGCGATTGGATGACATGTACGGGCAGAGCACTTCATGAAGTTTTAACACGATGCCACAATTCATCGATCGAAGTTACTGGTGAGTGGTGGGGTCCAGTCGCTTTTCAACGATTAAACAGACATTTCCATTGGTGCGAGATCAGGAGAACGCACATTCGGCATCAATGAAGGTCCAGACAATATGGAAAACTAGCGGTAGTGCATTGTCCTGCTTAAATGTTGCGCATCGGAGGCCTTGAATATAGGGTAGAGCTATGGGCCTTAATTCGACAGAAATGACTGGTATTCAGAGTGGCGGGAATCAAAACAAGAGATGACCGGAACGTGTATCCAATGCTACAACATACCATCAATCCAGGTGGTGACTCAGTATGCGGCTACCAAAATTCTGATTACCCTCAAAACTGCATTATGTAGCATTATTATGTAGCATGGAGTGAAAAAATGATTCGCAACTGTGTAGGGTGGAATACTGTATCGCCTAAAGGCTACAATTTAGTAAGAGAAAATGGATTATGTTCCTTACCATCAAAATCGACACTGTCTAGATATATTGGTCCTGTTACAGGTAAAATTGAATTTACACCTTTAATAAAAAGCAGACTCGAGGAAGATTTCTCAAAACTTAATGAATATGAAAAATATACTTCTATTATTATTATTATTGATAAAAAGTCAATACGACAACAATATATATGATAAAGTAGACTCATTTTTCAGGAAAAAAACAAACATTTCAGAAAGTGAAAAGGATATTGCTGTAGATAAATTATTGGCAAATTGTTTACAATGTTTCATGTTACATGGATTATCACCGAATTATCGTATTCCATGTGCATACTTTTTTGTAAAACAGTTAACTGTTGAACAGCTCTATACTCTGTTACTTGATGTTTTAAAAGATGAATGTAGAATGTAGTTTTATTATGGTGCAAATTGTAACAGATAACCACAAAACCAGGCCCCAATCATGACAAACTGGGGCCCTAAGCTATATTTGTATTTAGCAACATTATGGCTTCTGGGGGCCCTTACTGGGCCCCTGGGCAATGTCCCGTTTTGCCCATGTTATAATAAGGGCTGGCACAAAACAAATGCTGCAATGTATAGAAAACTAGGCAAAGGAAAACTGGCGCATAGTATTGTACACCCATTTAATGACGCAAGAAAATTATTTATAAACTTTGATGTAAATCATATAATAAAGAATATTAGATCTATCTTTCTAGAAAATGATATGTCTGATGGTGAAGAACTGAGCAGTGTAAAATATGTAAAAATGCTGTATAATCTTCAGAAAAATTAAAATATGAAACCAATTTGAAATTTAACTCATAAGCATATTGAGCCCACAAATTTCAAGAAAACGAATGTTAGACGGAATGTTAGAATGATCTAATTCTTTCCCCTCCTGTTACAGCTGCTATATAAATTTCTTGAAAAATTCAAATTTACATAGATCAGATTTTGTCAATTAAGGGGCAACAACAGAATTTCTTTCTTCTGTTTATAAGTGGTTTTCTGCACATGACACAAACAGTCAAAATTCTATTCAGTAAGATTTTTTTTTTAATGTGATGATGACCGGCTAACTTGGCTAGAATATGAATTTTTCCCATATCTTGAAAGCATCAGATAATCATCTGCCAATAATATCGTCCCATTAAAATTTCTGAGTAAGGAAACACACGAGGCTATAGTTATAACAATGAAAGCCACAGTTGATTATGTTATTATCAAATGATCATCATTATGTGCTTACCAGAGCATTCAATACCAATACGACCTCATTGAATCCCTATTCATTGCTTTAAGGCAATGATATTTTAGATGTTGATCAACTCTTTTCATTTTATAAAAGATTAAAAAAAATGGACATTTGATACCATCAAAATATTCAAATGTTGGGCGCCAGAGGGAGACCACATCATTTGAAATACAGGTTGTATTTCAAAATTAAAGGTATGTGACAGTCAAAATGAAAATGTATCAATATATCATAATCTTTGGCTTAATGGTTAATCAAGACAGATGGGAACTATGCTATCCAAAATTATCGTTTGTAACAACAAATTTTATGTTATACCAGTTTGTTGAGGAAGCTCTGCCTCTATTACCAGAAAACAATATTATGCAGTCACTATATGATTATATGTTTATATATTCCTTAATATTTTGAAAAGTCCACTGATTCAAGATCCTCCGTTTCGTAACAATATCTGGCATTTAATAAATAAATAAATAAATAAACGTACTTTAAAGTTTTAACATAAAAATAACCGATGCAGAAACAATATATAATTAACTATGTTTCAGTATTATCCGAAAAGTCATGTTTTTTAAATAAAAAAATAACATAAACAAACATTTTTATTTCGTTCATCTGCCACAAGCGGAGGGATACAGTGTAAAGGTAAATAACTAGCATCTAGAGAACGCCGGATTTAGGTGATGTACGCATGCGCCTCAATGACCATGGTCCATGGTATAAATTCGTGTGCATGAGTGATTTAAACTTTTCGCTTTAAAACTCTTTTAATTTATTATGAATAACGATGAAATAGAATATCTATAGTTAAAAATTACTTCTTTTTATTTTAAGTATTATCTAAATACTTTTTTGACGAAAGGGGAAATTTTAAAATTAAAAATATTTTCTTCATAGCAAAAAGTTATTCATTGCATTCACGTTGGTCAGCCAACCAACGTGAGCAACTGAAGCCTGGAAAACAAGAAGTAATAACTGCATCACGGCCTTTTTAGCCGAAGAAAAGTATGCAATTGGCGGAGTAATATAGTTCTTTTTTTAAAATAACTTTTATAAAAAACAAGAGTTTTCCTGAAAAAAAAAAACGAAGACGTTACTAGATTCAGAAAGATCCTATTGACAACATATATTAATTATATGAAAATCGTTCGAGTCGTTTTAGAGATATTTTTCAGAATTTGAGTCCATTACTCTAACCGTTTTCCCTTTTTGGCTTTAAACTGAGATTCAGATCTCAAAACATACTGCATGTAAAAATGTAAAATTTTCAGGATAGATTAAGACCGAAGATAAAAGAATATTTTGAAAAGATCAGAACAAAATATGGCATATTTGCTGAGATATTAAGTGTCGGCTTTTGTTGGCTTTTACAAACCTCTTTGATGTCAAACTAGCCGTATATATCAGTTCACAGCGTTCAGTTTGGGCTTCGGCTTGCGTCACTCGAAAAACTGCCGTTTTTCATGATAAAAGCATCAAAATTCAGCAGAAAATACCACCGTAAATATGTTTCATATGTTTTTGCCAGCATAATGAATATCTCCCCTATATCACCATGGTTTTCGCTTATGTACTGTAAATTCTATAGTGCCTGTGGTGCCATAGTTTCACCAGTGAACATAATAAATCGTATAATTTACGTCTTATTCTTTATATTTAAGTTTGTCTCGAAAAATCATTGGCGATTTTTGACAAACATAAAATAAAAAAAAAATACTTTTTTAAATTGAGTAATTGTTTTATATTCCACCAAATTTTTGGAACCATCGACATTTTAATTTAGTATTTTAAAAAAAGTAATGCAAAGTATTCTATTAAGAAGCACATAAAAAATATAAAGTTAAGCATAATGAAGCTATTTACTACGTGGTTTCCTTAAAAAAAAATATATTTAAAAGTATATTTTATTATAATCATTAAAATTTAAAGTGTAATTAATAATAATAATAATAATAATAATAATAATAACAAAATTTTATTTATCCATTTACTTATTTATATATTTGACAACTGTAGGTTTCATAAACATAAACAAATGATCCAAATTCTGTTTAATTTTGAACAGTTTGATTTTACTGTTTAATTTTAAACTGATATCTATTTAAGAAATTCCGCAAGTTTGTAATTAAATCTAACTATTTCTCTAAGCATAGAATTCGATTGTAAAGAACT
The DNA here is from genome assembly GCA_963930645.1 of Salticus scenicus. Taxonomy (NCBI): domain Eukaryota; kingdom Metazoa; phylum Arthropoda; class Arachnida; order Araneae; family Salticidae; genus Salticus; species Salticus scenicus. The sequence continues at coordinate 213,000,673 of OZ005649.1, forward strand.
TTTAAATTTCAACTTGTCATAAGATTCGATACTCAGTATCTCACATGACTTTAAAATAATTGTAATATGTATTTCTAAATTTCGCTATTTCCATGAGATTTTTTTGCAGAAATATAAATTAAAAACTCTTAAATAATAAGATTCAAATCGTTCAATAATGGTTGCAAACATGCCATTGTCAGTCTAAAGAAAAATTCAGCTTGAAAGCATGGCACTTTTTTTTTTTCCACGCAAGTGAAATGATTTTGATTCCTGGTGCAAGCAAATTGTATTTTTAATTTTTAAGACGCAGAAAATTTACACCAGTGCCGTAAATTTACAGGATATATATATTAAGATGATAGATACGAAAAATGCAGTATTGCTCTATCTAAAAGAAAGAAATACTGCAATTCGCACAAAATACATCAATTTTAAGTATGTGTGCATGCATTTTTAAGAAGCCCACCTGCGGCCGAGAGGCTCTGCGCTCACAGCTGGAAGATGTGGGGTGACGAGTTTGATCTCAGATCACGCTCGTCGACCTTGCCGTTCGGAATTTTCCGTTGTTCTCTCCGAAACGTGAGTAAATACAGTCTAGGATCCCACAGAAAGCGCGAACTCCATTTCAGGCCTAGAACCTTAGAGCAGTCAATCGGAACTTAATCCTCCCAACCCAACTACTTTTTTAGGAAATTATCAATGTTCAGCATCAGTTATTTGCTTGAAGAGCATTGTGTTTCGATTTATTTTGTTTCAACTTCTTTATTTATTTATTTTTTACTATTACTTAGCATATTCATAAAATGGAATAGTTCATGCCATACAATCCAATGAATATCATTTCAATATATATATATATATAATCCTCATGGAATTACTATCTCTAAAAATATTTTAGGTAACACAAAATTTAACAAAACAACTATTTTTTGCATGATTTTGTAAATTTCTCGCAATGTGTTACAAGTGCATTAAATATTTCACGTCAGTACAAATTTTTAAATTATGTGGTTCATTATGCATTGTATTCACACATTAAAAAATGCTTCTAAGAAACCTTTAATTCACAAATTAAAAATCATCAAGCTGACAATTGATAAATTATAATAATAACTAAAAATAAAGACACATTATTTTTTCGTCAAATAACATTAATATGATTTTAAAAATGCTAATATCAAACGCACTTTATATAAAATATTGCATAATTAATTCTATATACTTCTATTTTAAGAGTAAAAAAGTGAATCATATAAATATATATATATTAATATATGCAGAATCTAACAGTATTTAATTGTCTGAAATCAGGTAAATAATGTCAAATTTTGTTGTTAATTTCAACGACAAAAAAAAAAAAAAAAAAAAAAGAAAGAAAGACGCACCAAGAAGGAGTAATGCGAACTGGACACAAATTCACATGCATACAGGTTTAGATGGAAAAGGCAAAATATTAAAGTTTGGCTACCATCGAATGAGCATGCGACACTGCAGCGCATCTTAACTGCGCAATTGCCCACACAACACAAAATATTTAAAAGACGTCTATTTAACATCGAAACGCATCTATAACATCCAGAACGTTTTTTAGATGTCTATAGCATTAAAGAATAAGATGTCTATTAGACATCACTCTTTTAGATATCTATTAGATATATATAACCTCTAAAATACATCTTATAGTTATCACTGTTTCGATGTCTCATGGATGTACACTTTTTGACATCTAATGGACATACTTTCTTCGACATCTAATGGAATTTTGAATAATACGTATTATGCTCCTCTTATAGAGCATCCCCATGGACTCGGGAATAGATGAACGATGTTTTAACCGAGACCGTAACCGTGTGACCAAACAAACTCTGGTTTGTTTTGATCGAGGCCTCGTTTTGATATTTCATATATTTTTCTACTTTTTTATAAATGTGTGATTCTTACGTTTAAGTTTTAAGCCCTCTGCCTAATCAGAAGGTGAGTTATGAATTTCATCGTTAACGTATTTATTTTTTTCTTTCATTCTCTGTATGATAAGGCAAAACATGCTACAGAGGTATTTGCATTCACGATTTTTTTTTTTTCGCACAGAATATTTTAACAGCAGTATTTCTGGTATTTTTCTGATAATCTGCAGCTATTACATGTTATAAAAGTTAAACTATGGAAATACTGATTGAAAAATTACCGGAGTGCAAATACTGTTTTCATGCTGTTACAGAAATTATTACTTGCTTATTGTTTTTTCAATGTTATTATTTACGTCGAAAGTGTAGATTTCTTCAACAGGTTAGTTAAAATTTAAGATTGATTTGCGTATTTGTAAGTCTTAAGAGAGGGAAATTAAAAAAAAAAAAAATCCCTTAGTGTAATTACTCAAATTAAAAAAAATTCCAGTTAAATTTTTTTTAGAAAGGGTTGTTTGTTTATTTTATTCCACTTCATTTATTTGTCAAGTGTTAACCCTGGTTTGATGTGTCACTCTACAGCTACTTTTTGTTAGATTTAGGCTCATTTGACAGGCTTGTGGCGTAGAGTAAATTCTGAACAGTTATGAATGCGTTAACCAGGATTTGAACCCTCCCTGGCAATCAGGTAGGCCTAAAATAAGAATGCAATACATTGATAAATTACAATTTTTTTTCTTTTCCCTATTAAGCATGTTGTCACACAATAAAGATTGCATTTACACATGTTTTGGCCAGTTATTTGAATACATAAATATATATGAAAATGCATGCTAGTGACCAGCAGTTAATACATAAGTACCAGAAATTTACACTGATTTAAATTTAAAAGCCAAGTGAATTAGGACTGAAAATTTAAATGATTGAGTCAGATCATTTTTGTGACTCATACTTTTTCTTTTTAAATGTATAAATCCATATTCAAAATGTCAAAGGCATGATTGTCATTGAAAAAGTTCAGATGCATGAATTCTCTTTTAATAATGATGAAACTAATAATTTTATGAAAATATAATGAAAAATTTAATATAGTCTTCTGATAAAGTTACGGAACCATTACATCAATCATGCTTGCAACTAAAGATAATCCTAACAGATCTGATTTATGGGTAACTAATATTGAAATTGTATACATTCTGAGGGAGTAGAGCAAACGAAATGCAAACAACATTTTGACAACTCTAAATAATGTGCTTTGTATTTGTAAGTGGTTTAATGAAAAGAATAATTAAATATTCGATGAATTTGCTTTAAAAATAAAAATATATTGCTTGTTACATTACGAAGTTATATTAATATCTATAATAAGTAAAAGACTGGCTCTAATTTTTGCTGCTTGAATACAAAAAATTTCAGATCAAATTAATTTAATTTTTGTTTACTTTTTACTTTATTCATAATTGGAAAATTTTAAATTCTATTTTTAGAAATATATGAAACACTTATTTATTTATTTAATTTTTTAAATCTGGTTTTTATTAATAAAATAGCTTGTAGTTTTTATTAAAACATTTAATGTAATAAATACTTTGCAACTTTCAAATATTAGCTTAAACTCAAACTTGGATCATAGTTGTGCTGATGATGGCTGTGACTGACAGCCGAAATATATCTGCACAAACCAAAAGGATTTTTTGCCTTTTCAAATTTTCATGTACGAAATTGTAAATAATTGTGTTTATTTTTGTATAAATTCTTTCAAAGAGGCTTAGTAAGTTGATAAAGTGCTAATTTTGTGCATTTCTAGTCGTTTTAACGTTGAAATAGCCTTATTTTCCCTTAAAAACGCATTAAGAAGCCCCAGTAATGCAGGTAAGCGATTTGGCGCCAAATTTGGCGACTTTTTCCCACCTTGGCGATTTTTTTGGCGACCTTGGCGAGAAAATCTTTATATGGGATATACCAAATATTGAAGCTGTAAGTTGATTGGCTGACCACTTTCTAGAGTTTTCTCGAAAAATCTGGGTTCCATGGAAAAGCATATAAGGAGCGCTTCCTCGCCAAGGCAGTCAGTTCAGTTCAGTTCAGATCTCAGCCAGCTTCGCTAGTGCTTGCATTGCTCTTAAGCCTCTTTGAGAGAGACTTGCTTCAAGTGTTATTGTTATACAGTTTGTACTGTGGATTTGCTATTGACAGCTGTTGTTTAAGCTGTGTTTACTGTTTGAATTGAAGCTGATACTTGGTTTATAGACCTGCATTTTTCTGGAATTTTCTGTGAATAAATTACTGAATTTTTGTACGTTTGGCCTTTCATTCTCAGACAACTCGCGAACCCCCAAGTACGCAACATTTCTGGTGTCAGAAGCGGGATTTGTCTGTGAATGGTGATAACGAGGGCTATGGAGCAAGAGATGAAAAAACTTCTAGAAACCTTAGCTACCCAGATGAATGAAATGAAAGCCGGACAGGAAAAGATGGAAACCGGATTGATAGAGAAAATGGAAACATCGCAAAGAGAGTTGAAAGACACTATGGGTGAAGTTCAGGAAGAAATTAAATCTAATCAAGATGAGATGAAGAGAGAGCTTTCAACGGTGAAAGAATCAATCGAGGGTAAATTAACGGTGATGGAAAATAGAATGGATGGAATAGAAGAGAAAGTTATACAGATAGAAGAAAATTTTGACGAGAAAGTTTTGAAAATAGAAGAAAGTTTTAAAGAGAAAGCTATGAAGATAGAAGAAAATGTTATGAAGGTTGAAGAGAGTGTTACGAAAATAGAACGGAGTTTCGAGGAGAAAGTTAAAGAAAATTTTGATCAGGAACTGAAAGGAAGGTTTGCAAAGATAGAAGGTAAACTGAAGAGAATAGAAGAAGATCTGGAGAGAAAAGTGGAAGAAAAGTTAGAATCCATGCCCCAGGAAACTGAAAAGAAAGAGAGAAGAATCCAGAATCAGGAATCTATTAAGCTATCTACCTACGATGGCAGTTCCTCCTGGCATGTATATAAGACGCAGTTTTCTATCGTAGCTGAAGCTAACGGCTGGGACTCTACCGCCAAGTCAGTCCACTTAGCAGCAGCATTACGGGGAGATGCAGCTGAGATACTGAGGAATGTTTCTAAAGAAGAAAGGAACGACTTCGAGGCCTTGACTAGAGCATTGGAGCTACGGTTCGGAGAGAAATGTTCTAAGGACTATAGTCGCCTCCAGCTAAAGTCCCGTTACCAGAAAACGGGCGAAAGTTTGCTGGCAGCGGACATTCAGAGATTGTCACACCTAGCATTCTCAGACTGTCAAGCTGACACTCGTAACGACTTAGCTCTTCAGTACTTTATCGATGCTGTTCGGGATCCAGAAATTCAAAAAGCGCTGAGACTCTCCAACATCAGAGACGTAGAATCAGCTTTAGGCTATGCACTTAGGATAGAGGCAGCCCAACAAGCCTCCCGTAAAGATCGCCATTCCATAACAGCAGTCTCATTAAATGATACGCCTGCTGATGAGAATGAAATGAAGAGAAGTTTCGCAGAGATCCTAAAAAGATTGCGCAGCCTGGAAAATATTATAGAAATAAAGGATCGGAAGATAAAGTGCTGGGGCTGTGGAGGGGATGGTCATGTGAAGAGGAACTGCCCCGTACGACCAACTATAGGAAATCACCCGGCTTCACCATCATAGCAGGGAAACTAAGAGGAGGCCATCTCGCGGGGCGGAGGTTGCCTAAAATTAAAGAGCCCCAATTTACAGTATTTCATGTTTCATCGATGAGTGGCGGCGACAATGGACTTCACGTCTATGGCCAAGTCAACAACGCCACCTGCCGGATGATTCTGGACACAGGAGCCAACGTGACCATCATTAGAACGGATTTGGCTCAAGAACTAAAAGAGAAGATCATCTGGACGCTGCCCTGTGTTAAACTCCAGACTGTGACCGGAGACGAAATCAAAATATATGGGAAAATGAACTTGACTATCACTTTTGGGAATGCCAGTTACCATCATACGGCATATGTGGCAGATATAAGAGATCCTTTAATCATTGGAATTGATTTCCTGAGAAAATTTAACTTTCAATTGGACTTCAAGAATAATGAACTGCATTCGAGTTCGGAAGACATCGCTGTGTTCAACACTGAAAATCAAGACATTCAGACAATTTGCCAGATAACAGCCAAGTCTGAAATTTCAATCCCTCCACACACAGAGACAATAGTTTCAGGAACACCACCTACAAAGCAATACTTCCGCTATGGACTGATTGAATACCCGAATACAGACAATAGCCCAAGAGGAGTTCTGGTAGCTTCATCTCTAGTTGATCTCTCAAAGAGTACTATCCCTGTGAGAGTCGCAAACATCAGCGATAAGGTCCGAACAGTGAAGAAGGATGAGGTGTTAGCAGCCTGCACTCCTGTAACATGCATCAACCGCCCCACGCAATCAACTGAATCCAAGTCTTCTGAACAATTAATAACGGAATTACTCAAGAATGCAGAGTTAGGAAAGGAACAGAGATGTGCTGCGGAGAAGCTACTCCAAGAATTTAAAGACCTTTTTTCTCGAACACCTGAAGACGTCGGGAGAACGAACATCACCCAGCACAGAATTGATACAGGAAATCATCCTCCAATCAAACAACATCCAAGAAGACTTCCTTTTGCTAAACAGGAAGAGGTCACTGAACTTCTAAATGAAATGCAGCACAATGACGTCATCGAGCCATCAACGAGTCCTTGGGCCTCTCCCATAGTACTGGTGCGGAAAAAGGATGGTTCAACAAGATTTTGTGTGGATTATCGTCGTTTAGATGACATCACGAAGAAAGACAGTTACCCTCTTCCCAGAATTGACGACACATTAGACACACTTGCTGGCAATAAATGGTTCTCGACGTTGGATCTGAAGAGCGGTTACTGGCAAGTAGAATTACATCCTGATGATCGTGAGAAGACTGCATTCACCACGGGACAAGGACTGTGGCAATTTAAAGTTATGCCGTTCGGATTATGTAATGCTCCTGCCACCTTTGAACGCCTGATGGAGACAGTGCTAAAAGGACTTTCCTATGAAGCCTGTCTGGTGTATTTGGATGATATTATCATTGTGGGGCGCACCTTTGAAGACCATCTACGAAACATCCGAAAGGTGCTGGAGAAACTCAGAATGGCTAACCTCAAATTGAATCCAGGCAAGTGTAACTTGTTCCGTCGTGAAGTGAGCTACCTCGGCCATATCATCTCTGCCGAAGGTGTGAGAACTGATCCTGAGAAGATCTCTGCAGTCGAGAACTGGAGTCGCCCTGAAAATGTACACCAACTACGAAGTTTCCTGGGGTTATGCACTTACTACAGGAAGTTTGTCAAGGGTTTCTCAAATATTGCCAGACCACTGCACAAGCTGACGGAAGCCAAACAGAAGTTCCTGTGGACAGATGAATGTGAAAAAGCGTTCAAGCGACTTAAAGAGGCCTTAACATCATCGCCTATCATGACATATCCACAGCCCGACAGACAGTTCATACTTGATACAGATGCCAGCCATGAGAGTGTCGGTGCTGTTCTGTCGCAGGAAATTGATGGTCAAGAACATGTCATCGCCTATTGGAGTAAATGCCTGTCTAAACCGGAGCGAAATTACTGTACCACCAGGAAAGAGCTACTCGCCATCGTAAAAGCCATAGAACATTTCCATCATTACCTCTATGGCAGAAGATTCCTGCTCCGGACTGACCATGCATCTTTAACGTGGTTGCTCCAGTTCAAGAACCCGGAAGGACAGATTGCAAGGTGGATACAACGCCTGCAGGAATATGACTTCGAGATACGTCATCGTAAAGGGACTCTACATGGTAATGCAGATGCCTTGTCACGGAAGCCCTGCTCGGAAAGCTGCAAGTATTGCTCTAGAGCCGAACAGAAATACCTGCCGATAAATCCGCTTGCCTGCCAAGTCTCTACAACATCAGATCAAGATCCCGATCCATGGAGTGACGAAGAACTTAGAAAAGCCCAGTTGGAAGATCCTGACATAAAGCCAATATTACAGCTGAAGGAGACGACCAGCAACAGACCTATCTGGCAGGACATTTTCAGATTTAGTCCCATTATGAAAAGTTATTGGGCTCTTTGGGACTCTCTTCATATCAGAAACGGCGTATTATACAGAAAGTGGGAATCTGATGATGGGAAAAGCTTCAGATGGCAGATTTTATTATCAAGATCAAAAATTCCAGCTGTTTTAGAACAACTGCATAGTAGCTCTACCGGAGGCCATTTTGGGGTAATGAAGACTCTGCAGAAAGTTCGGGAACGCTTCTACTGGTGCAAGGCAAAGGAGGATGTGGAGAAATGGTGTAAATCCTGTGATGCTTGTGCGGCACGTAAAGGCCCGCAGAAACGAAGTCGAGGAAGACTGCAACGGTATAACGTGGGAGCACCATTTGAACGGATTGCAATCGACATCTTGGGTCCTTTGCCACGGACCTCCAGTGGAAATAAATACATTCTCGTCGTGATGGACTATTTCACCAAGTGGCCTGAGGCATATCCCATTCCCAATCAAGAGGCATGCACAGTCGCAGAAGTGCTAGTGCAGCAATGGGTGTCAAGGTACGGCACGCCCCTACAACTTCATACCGACCAAGGTAGGAACTTTACCTCTGATGTTTTCAAAGGACTGTGTGAACTACTCGGCATAGACAAAACCCGGACAACACCCTTACATCCCCAGTCGGACGGCATGGTCGAGAGGTTCAATCGTACCATCCTGAATAACCTCTCCCTTCTGGTATCAAGGAACCAGCAAGATTGGGACTTGAAGTTGCCATTGTTCTTGCTGGCTTATCGAAGTGCTGTCCATGAAACCACCGGCTATACTCCAGTCCAGATGCTGTTTGGACGTGAACTTCGTCTCCCTTGTGATCTCCTGTTTGGTTGTCCACCCGATGCGCCTTCATCGCCCGAGGAGTACATCCAAGATCTCCAGGCACGATTTGAGGACGTTCACAACTTTGCTCGGGAGCGAATTCACATTGCATCGGAGAAAATGAAGACAAGGTACGATCTAAAGGCTACGCAACATGAGTTTCAGGAAGGAGAGAAGGTCTGGTTGTGGAATCCTGTTCGACGCAAAGGACTCTCTCCCAAGTTACAGTGCAACTGGGACGGACCATACACAGTCTTAAAAAGGCTGAATGATGTAGTGGTGCGGATCACTAAAACACCTTCATCAAAACCGAAGGTGGTGCACTATAATAGGCTAGCCAAGTACCACAAGTAACGGTAATATTAAAAATTAAAAATGTAAATACTGGTAAAATTTGCGCATGCGTAATGTAAATATTTGTATATAAATATTTGTACATATTTGTGAATTTTGTAAATATTTGTATATAAATATTTCAACATATTTGTGAATTTTGTAAATATTTCTCTCTTGATTTGTATTTGTATTTTATCGTTATGTGCAACTTAGTTTTTGTGTTTTAGATTGTGTAAATTTGTTTAGTTTCGCCTCTTGACCAAGGGTTGCACTGCCCGGGACGTGCAGTCCTTGGGAGGGGGGCAGTGTTACGAAATTGTAAATTATTGTGTTTATTTTTGTATAAATTCTTTCAAAGAGGCTTAGTAAGTTGATAAAGTGCTAATTTTGTGCATTTCTAGTCGTTTTAGCGTTGAAATAGCCTTATTTTCCCTTAAAAACGCATTAAGAAGCCCCAGTAATGCAGGTAAGCGATTTGGGGCCAAATTTGGCGACTTTTTCCCACCTTGGCGATTTTTTTGGCGACCTTGGCGAGAAAATCCTTATATGGGATATACCAAATATTGAAGCTGTAAGTTGATTGGTTGACCACTTTCTAGAGTTTTCTCGAAAAATCTGGGTTCCATGGAAAAGCATATAAGGAGCGCTTCCTCGCCAAGGCAGTCAGTTCAGTTCAGTTCAGATCTCAGCCAGCTTCGCTAGTGCTTGCATTGCTCTTAAGCCTCTTTGAGAGAGACTTGCTTCAAGTGTTATTGTTATACAGTTTGTACTGTGGATTTGCTATTGACAGCTGTTGTTTAAGCTGTGTTTACTGTTTGAATTGAAGCTGATACTTGGTTTATAGACCTGCATTTTTCTGGAATTTTCTGTGAATAAATTACTGAATTTTTGTACGTTTGGCCTTTCATTCTCAGACAACTCACGAACCCCCAAGTACGCAACAATATGTTAAATTGTGCTAGTTAATTTTCCATTTATTCTTGCCATTTTTTATATATATTTTAATAATAAATAAAATTTTGATTTATCATCAAAAGCCAATGTAATATAAAATCATTAGAAAATTGGGTATTTTTCTCTATTTAAATAAACTAGCACTTTTTGCCCATATGCAGTAGACTCTCGGTGTCTCACTTATGCAGGTAGACTAGTAATTTTGTTCTGAAATTTTACTTTATGCTAGCACTACCCTTACAAATATAATTTTTTGCAAATTAAAAAATACAAATGAACCTTATTGTAAAAAAAAAAAAAAAAAAAAAAAAAAATAGCCTTTAATAAACAAACTGCCGCATATTTATATTATTAAGATTTAAAAGGGGAATAAAAGGTTATTTAAAGTGAAATTAATTAAAATAAATTACAGCAAATAGGTGATAATAGCAATTATGTAACACTTACTATTGTCATAATCGTTACATACTATTTTGTCGCAGATTTACAGGCAATTTTAGAATAAAGTAAAAAAAAAATTATTTGTTCAATGCTCCAGTGACCCACTAGAATTAATTTTTGCTAGTCCGTTGAATATTTTTATAGTCCTGGACCAGCAAACCACTGTTAGTTTCAGGCTCTGATAAACAAACAATTTTTTATTTTCCTTTTCTTTCCTCTGCCATTTTTAGATATGGATGTTCAAGTACTTTACTATTCAAGTTTTTCGGTTATTTGGAAATTAGTACAGTCAAACATCGTTAACGTGAATCTCAAGGGAGATAAAAAATTTGTTCATGTCATCAGTAGTTTATGCTGTCAGTAACTAATCTTCATATAACTAAACTAATCTTCATTTTGACGGGGTTTGTGAAATCTGTTCAATATTAACAGTGTTCACGTTAATAAGGTTCGACTGTATTTTCGTAAGTTTTTTTCTTTTAGATTTTTTTTTTTTTTTTTTTTTTGCTGTACTGTCATTTGAAGAAAGCTCGTCAAGCAAACATTATTGGCAAGAACAATACATTAATGAATTAAAAGTCAATTCGTAACTTAGATTTATTTATTTTCAAATTTAAAGTTAATTTATATCCATTATTATGGATTTGATAAGATAAGTGTTATATTTGTTATGGAACAATACTTTTAAAATAAAGTTCACATTTTTTTAAAAAAAAGAGCAGGTCAGATTTATCAAAAAGGGCACCTTTTTGTGAGAAAAAGGGCACCTACTGATAGACTAAAGGGTACTTTCTTTCCCACTCACTAAATGGTTTATAAAATGTACAGTCCACAAAATAAACAATATGAAATAAACACAAATGAAAAGAGAATACCCATCTACCTCATCACCCAATTAGCAGAGAAACATAGCAGGTACTATCCTTCTTGGATTCATGTTTATATTAATTTAATTATTTATTAAAAGTGTAAGCTTAGAAGCCATTTACACATGTAAATATGCAGCGGTGTTAAAATTTATATTTCCAACGAATACACAATTTTGACTTCTCGATTCTAGAGAAAATTTTACAATCAGATTCTAAATTTGAAGTAATTCAGTAGGGATGAAACGGATATCTGGTAACTATCCGGCTGAGTTTTAAATATCCGATTATCTCTATGTTAATCAATGAAATCCGCGCTTTTTTACAAAGACGATAATCGATGTGCGCTGTAAGTTTGCCGAAATGTGGAATAAATCATTTTACCGCTAATTTTTTAAAATTATGTAATAGCAAGTAATTGTTAATATAGACTATTATTTTACCGCTAATTGTTAAATTTTGTATGATTTTAAAAAATAAATGCCGAAATATGAAATTATTTCACAAAAAAATTATAGAATGCTTTTTTTATGTATGATGGCAGAAATACGCAATACCAAAGTTCATCTACAATACAGAATTGTTTTCCCAATAAAATTTACTTTTAATTGTTCAAATTATGTGCTGAAATTAGCCATTAATTCACTGTTTTGTATAAATACAAAACAACATAATATTCTTGCAGTGAGTTATCAAAATTCATCGTTTTATGTCTTATTAACAAAATTTACATTTATCATGGCTATTTGTTCAAATAAGCAATTGTTTCTCTTTTTCACTAAATAAAGATATAAGCAACAATTTTCGCTGCTATAATTGACTAAATTCTTGCTATTTCTGAAAATTGATATCACAAATGTTAAATACATATGCTGAGTCAAAAATCAGAGAGATTTCTGCGTTTTTTTGGCGTATGTTTGCTGATACATAATTTTTGCATCTGATTACCGAAATATTCGCAATTTTCTCGTCCGAATATCCAGAAAAAACTTTTGTGAAAGGTCTGTTTTATGTTAGCTGATTTCTTTTTAAGTAAGCTAGTTTTAGCACAAAATTGAGAAAATAATAATCATAAAATGCCGATTTTATGTGAAAAATATTGCGCTTCAGCACAAAATGCGAAATATGCAGAATACTTGAAATTCTGCATAAGAGAATTGGATGCCAATTTCATTACTTTCACATAATTTCTGTGATTCTTTATTTTATTATATTATTTCCGTAATGATTATAGTCATTTCTACTCTTGGATATGCACAAAAGATCCCCAATACTCAGGCTTCGAGCAACGCCGTGAACAAAAACATCAGTGGAAACCACGGCTAATGATTTTTTTTCCGCCGATCACGTGAAGATACAGACCGATGACGCATAGATCTCACCCATAAGTGACTTCTTATGCAATTTTCAAATTGCATTCGGACAAAGGTTAGCAAAGTTTGATTTTGCATAAGATAAAAATCTATTATAAGTGTATATTTCTCAGCGAAAACGCTAAAATATCTAAAAAATAGCGATATAGCATATGGGAAAATACAGGGCACAATTTCAATTGAAAAATGTGAAGGGTGCATTTTCACTTGAAAAAAAGGGACAGGACGAATTTTTTACTTCAAAAAAGGGCAGGGCAAATCGGTACTAAAACAAAAAAGGGCAGGGTGCAGCGCCCTTTGAAAAATGCATAACATGAACGCTATTTTAAAAGTTAGCTTTAAGTAAAGTTTCGGAAAATTTACTTCTTAAAATAAAAAATATAGAAAAAAAAAGTAAACAGATGTGTTTTTTAAATTTTCTTATTATTACTCAAAGTGTTTTGAAACAATTACTTTTTCCTAGGGGCGTAATCACTGGCATTGGTTCTATCATTTTTTGGTGACTTTTTCGCCTGCACAGGTGAAATCGAAAAATACAGTTAGTTTTAGTAGTTGCGAAAGATTCTCAATGACATCTTTTAAAGCCCCCCTCCCCTTAAATAAAACACACACACACACTAAGATGACTGGTGAGTGTGAGAGGGGGAATTTAAATTATCACGTCGCTGAGAATTTTTTTTTGAAGAAATATTATTGTTGTAGTGCTGACTCTGCAATAAAAGTGCCGCCAGAGGGAATTCAATAAAAGGGCATAATTCGCAGTCTTCTATGTTGTGATTTTTGTGTGTGACAAAAGTAAATTATAAATTTTTATGTGTATGTATCCAGGCTATATACATTTGTTCTTCTAGGAATACTGTAAAACTATTGCTAGAAGGTTGTATGTTGGGACGAAAAGTATCTAAAAGATTTCTAAAAATATTTAAAGTATTAGAAAAAGTCACTTAGTACTAAAATGCTTTTAAAAGAGCCACTGGTTGCTGAATTGGGTTTAAAAATGGCCACCGGATGCTAAAATATGTTTAAAAGAACTGCTGAGTACACCCTGCCAAATTAGCCTAGAATCAGCACTATGTTATGTTGTTGTATACAGTTATATGCAAAATGCAGATTACATGCCTTTCATAAAACTTTGAAGTTAGCAAAGTTGTAGTATTCTGTTCTGTACTGTATTCAAATACTGGAATTCATTATAGATATAATTCAGTATTTATTCAATATTGCTTTGTTTTATTTTTTCAGAGAAACTAAACCCGAATCTTTCAGTGAGTAAAGAAATATCAGTAATGATTTGCAGGAATATATGGTAAGTACACTTTTTATTAAAATATGAAATTTGTTTAATATATTTTTTATTAGTATAATGTGAAAATAATTTAGGTATAAAGTTTTAGTTTAACATATTGAGTACCATATCAGCCTTTGGTGGCTGACACTGAACTATCCGTTTAGGCCATGTCAAACAACAGTGGCTGACAGTGTCAAATATATAAAGTCGAGTCAACCACCAGTGGCTGACAAGTATAAAATATGATATAAATCTAAAAATTTACATTGTTTTAAGTAATTACTGAAAATTTATTTCAAATTTACTTAATTTTTATTTATTACAAAATGCCATTAAAGCATTTTAATAGATTTGATTGAAATACAATAAAGATAACATGCTTCTAAGCAGCGAATGGGGCCTAACAGGTATTTCTGTAAGAATTTGTGTGGCACTCAATGTGTTAAGGCGAAAATTGCATGTTTTTAAGTTATCAATTTACTAAGAAACATTTTAGGGAATAATTTAAGAAAAAAAAAATGGATTTTTATAATCTAAATTAGCTTTATTAGGGAAATTCACTTGTTAAATAAAGATATTATTTTAAGTCGCTTTACTTTTTTTTTTAGTCTTGTGTAAGGAAGGATAATTCTTAATTTATACTAATTACAAATTCAGCAATAAAGAATTTTTTTTTTTTTTTTTTTTTTTTTTGTCATTAATTTTTTTTTTCTTTCTTTCTTTAAAAATAAAAAAATCTTGTAATAAAAATTTGTTAAAAAGAAATCATTTTCCAATATTTCATTCATACACCATTTAAACAAATTTTAAACATATATAAAATTGAAGAAATATTGTGACCATGCAAACAGGGTTTAACCTGGCAAAAAAATTACTTTAGCATTTTAGCGAAAATAGGCAAGCACTATTATAGCTTTTTCGAAAGTTAATTAATTCTTTGGATACCATTGATTTCTTTTACTTAGCTTTGTTATCCTCAGTTTTGTTTTCTACTCCTTTTGTTTATTGATGATTTTAACCAAGCATCCATATTTGTGACTTAAAAAATATGAATCAGGGAAACTATATTTTGATTTTATCAATAGAAAAAGAGGTATTCATATCATACGTGTAAAATGAAAAAGCAATTTAAAAATCAAGTAAAGTGTAGTGGTAGATAATCGTGAAATGCTAGCGCTAAAAATGCTTCTATGAAGCAAATTCTAAATTCAAACATACTTTTAAATATTTTTGCATTTAAATTTAATCATTGAAAATTAAAAAAAAAATCCAAATTACTACATAAATAAGGATTCCCAAAAATTTCAGTCCTTTCGTAGTTTTTGCCTGCAAATATTACAAAGAAAAAAAAATCTGAATTATTATATAGAGATATTTTATACAGTTATCCATTTTAGCATTTTAGTGAAATTCTGACCGACTTGTTTTAGCAAAATATGATACCTTTTAGCAAAATGCTAAAAAAACAAGTGGCAGTTTAAACACTGCATGCAAACATCATTAATGATAATTTGACATTGTTATTTAATTTTATCCATTTTTGTGACGGGTGAGTAGCATTAAAAAGCATCTTAAACAATTTCTTTTATAAATAAATTAAAAAAAAAAAAAAACTAAAATGTATGCTTTACCGTATATATCATTGTAATAATTCAGTTATTATAATATATGTACAGGCAATGCTTTTTTAATATGAAGATATAAATTATAATGTCACATAAATTAATAATTTTAAAAACATTCTTTTATTTCAAATTATTCTAAAATTTTTAAACCTGATTCCCCAGACTCCTTTAACCCATATTGGACCGCCGTCCTATTTATAGGACAGTTGAATTAAATGTCAATAATGTAAAAGAAACATTTAAAATCTGCAAAAAACTTGACATAAATTTTTAGAAATGGACTAAATTAATTAAATTACTGTGAAAAATGGAATTTGAAAAAAATATTAATTTGGAAAATTTACTTTAAAATCACCCCTGAAAAATGTCATAATTTTAACCGTTCAAAAATAATAAAATTATTTTTTTTTTTTCCAGAATCGACCATATGCAATTTTTAGTAGTTCATGAGTGCTGTTCAAAAATGTAAAAAAATCCATAAGAAAAATAAATATTACAGGCATTTGATGCTGTTTTTGTAACTGGCCTATAAATAGGACAACGGTCCGATACACACCTGTTTCCCAAATTACTCGCATTTCTAAATCGCTTTCCTTAAATTAGGGGAACAATCGTTTCACGTTGTGGGGGATGTGTTGCAACTGAAGGGTGAAATGTTCTCGAATTTCTTTGTATCAGTTCGCTTCACCAAACTGGCTCTTTTGTTTATTAAGTTACATATAGGCATGTGAAACTTGGTTTTAGAATTTTCGTATATTTCCATTACTTCAGTTGCTCATTTATTTTGTAGTTGGGAGTTTGTCTGGTGATTTTTAACGTTGTAAAATGGCCAAAAATTTTAAAACAGCTGAGGAAGCTCTTGAATATATGAATTCTTTATCTGATGAAGAATTAGATGATCCTGAAATGATTATTATTCCGCCGGAACCTGACGCGGTCAGTGACGAAGAAGAAATAGACGATTCTATCACAAATTGTAATAAAATAAAGACAAGTGGGGATCCTGAAATTCTAGATACTGCTGGAACTATAGAAATTTTGTCGAAAATCTGTGAAGAAACTAACAAAGAAGATATAAAACCACCTACTATATGGAAAAAAGTGAACCGGGATTTTCGCTTTCAACGTGTTCTTTTTCTTCTGAAGATAATCAACACATTATAGATCAGATATCTGGAAAAACTCCCGTTGAACTTTTTCATATGATGGCTAATGATATATATCGCATGCAGTTACGGAGACTAATAGATATGCAGCGCAGAAGAATGAGCATTCTTTGAATGTGAACGAAAGTGATATAAAAAAGTTTTTAGGCATCCTGTTTTACAGTGGTTAACACATTTTACCACGTGAAAAAATTGGGAAAATGCTCCTGACACCGGCACAACTTTGGTGAGTACAGCTGTGTCCAGGAAACGATACAGTGACATAAAACGATACCTACATTTGAACGATGGTTCGTTTGCAACAGAAGGGTTTTTGTGCCACTAGAACTGTTCGAGATAACCGAATGGGAAAATTCCCTCTAATATCTTTGAAGTCATTAGCAAAAACTGAGAGAGGAACATCTGATGCATTGTTTGACGAAGCTAACAAAATCGACGCTGTACGCTGGAATGATAACCGTGTAGTTTCATTACTAACAAATTTCGAAGCTACAAAAGTGAACGGCAAAGTACAACGCCGTGTCAAAGGTGCCAGAAAGGATGTTGATGTACCATTTTGTATTACTTCCTACAATAAATATAAAAATGAAGTAGACCTATTCGACAGTCATATGGAAAATAATTTTTGTTCTATTCTTGGAAAAAAATGGTACTAGCCACTTTTCGTGAATTGCTTTGAGACCGCCCTCATCGCAGCCTGGAAAATCTCAAAACTATTTTCTCCTGATTATGCACAAGGTATATTAACATTTCGCAGGTCCGTAACAATAAGTTACCTTGGAGAATCAGTTCCGAGGAACAACATTAGACAAAGAAGTATGCTGCAGAATAATAAAGAACTTCTTCTGCTAAATAGTGAGCATGTGCTCGTGAAAAATCAAATGGTCATCAAAGACGATGTCAACTGAAATCATGCAATAAAAAACCTGTTACAATTTGCAACATGTGCAATGTTGGACTATGTAGAGATTGTTTTTTGGACTTCCATTCGTAAAAATCTTTACAATTTGCAAAATGTGCACTTTTGGATTGTGTAGTGACTGTTTTTCGGACTAACAAACAAAATAAAATTTTTTGTAAGGTAAGTCAACATTTTTGACTCTTTGTTGTGTATTGGACCGTTGTCCTATTTATAGGACAGTCTATATTTAAAAAAAATGTTAAAATATTTTAAATTTTTCTTTTTTATATGTGTAAGTATCGTATACTGACCATGTTTTTCCTATGATTCGTTTGATGAGTGGTCCAATATGGGTTAAATGTGTTACTGCTTGAAAATGTATTGTACTTCAGAGTTATACATGCATGAAAAATTTAAACTCAATCGGATGATAAGAAATAATTAAAATTCAAAATCAAATTTTTAATTGGGAAGTTGCACTTGGGAGGAAAACACTTTCTTTTAATTGTACTGGATAAATTTAATCTTGTAAATCTCAAAAATTCAATTAAAATCATAAAATTAATTTTATTTAGTTTTTAATTACAATGTTTTAAAATTGCTAGAAACCGAAACAAAACCATGTGTTCAGAAAACACTCCATAATTGGTTTGACGTCACATTTCATGAAGTACGAATGTTTAAAGTTAGGGTACATTCTTTTACCTATTGCTTTTTCTGCTTGCTGTCTGTTTTAATCTATATTTTATACTTTATTTTGAAAGATTTTACTTTTTGTAAGAGATAACTTAAACTTTTTATAACTATGCTATGTCTTATTCTTATATAATTCTTTTCTATTTTTTATTACATTTTTATTGGTGTAATGTCAATCTTGGATTTGTGAAAGGGCAATCATATAATCTGCCCAAAATAGATGCTCTTTCCATATTCTCGTTTTTGGGAAGAAACCTTGATTTTATAAGTGCAAATAAAAGAGGCTAAAAGATGACGATTTGTTATTTATTTATATTTCGAAACTTATAAACATCTTTATAACAGAATTTTAGCATTGTAATAATATAATAGTAGTGTTTTTCTTTTTTCTAATTTTTTAGAAGCTAGTATGTGAGAATATTTATTTTTTTCATAATGTGTAGCTTAAAAACTTAATTATAATTGAAATGCGTAAAATTTTATAGTGCATAAAAATATATTTTACTGATTTACTTCAAGAGTGAAGCATCGATAATCCAGAAACCTATGATTCGGTAGCACCCATAATCCAGCATTAAAGACCATCACCCCTTTTTTCCCTTTTTTTTTTTTTTTTTTACCTCAACTCATAAATCGCAGTACTCAACAGGTTACATGCAGATGACCATAAAACAGCATACTTATCAACTTTTATGGATCATCATTAAAATTTATTGATCTCTATATAATTTTACTGATTTATGGATTGATATGAATTTTCTAAGATGAATTTTTGAACTGTCTTTTAGAACGAACTACGCATGTCACAATGTCTTGATTAATACATGTATTGTTACTAAATTTTGTACCAGACGCATCCTCTGCTACATGCAACCACTCTGCAGCTGCATTAGCAGCATCATCATTTTCTTGGTGTGGTATTCTACATCATTTTTTCACATGGAACTGCATGTCACGGAACAATTTTCTGTATTACTAAAGAGGTTGCCATTCTGAAATTACAAAAATAATTGATGGTCCTGAGACATGGCATCACAATTTTGATCTTATATGGAAATGAGTTATTTTAGAATGAAAGATGTAATTCCATTAAAAAGTTTTAAAAAAAGATTATAGTTCATACTTGATTAATTAAATACCTTATTAAAATCCTTAAATGTTCCGAGCTTTTCTCTATATATTTCGGCACACCAGTCGGGGCCATCATCAGAGCTCGGGAATGACTTGAAAACTAATGCTGGGCGGTTTATTTCTTGTTTCTTCTTCGTTCCTTTCTTCACTTTGCTTGGTTTGCTTGTATAACGGTTGCCATTCGGGTGGGATAATACTGTGCTCGATATCATTAATGGCGTTGTTAGAAGTTAGTATTTCAAGAGCCTCTCTTTTGAGGGCATAATAATGAGAATTATAGGGGCTATTTTTTAATAGTTAATTGAGTTAATGTTAATTAGGTTAGTATTGTTAATTCTTGAAAAGGCTGTAGAATGTTTATTATATTTTAAGTCGGTGAGATGTTCGGAAATTCGGTCTTTAATTTTTCGTTTGATCATACCAACATATGTAGCATTTTTTTTTATTGTGGAATTAGAAATTTATTTTATAAATACCTGCGGTGTGTTTAAAATAGATGAGATGTTTTTCATTACGTATGCATTGATATATATTTTTGTTCGGATTGACTAGAATATTAAAGTTGTGTTTTTTAGCTTCATTTTTAATTTTTAGGGAAGCTCCTTTGCAATAGGGGATCGCGGGGGTGAAGTTCATCCATTGATTTAAATTAGGGAGAAAAGCGGGCGAAGTAAAGCGAGGGGGGGTTTTAGCATGTGAAGAGCAATGAAAAAGAAATAATAACCCTAAAAAACAAATGCTTATCTGTAAGCAAAAGAATTTTCTTGTAAAGTCAAAAGGATCAAAAATTCTAAAAAGCAGTTAAAAAAGTTAATACGCCTTTCACCCCCGCGATCCCCTATTGCAAAGGAGCCTCTGTAAAAATTAAAAATGAAGCTAAAAAACACAACTTTAATATTCCAATCAATCCGAACAAAAATATATATCAACGCATACGTAATGAAAAAGATCCCATCCATTTTAAACACACCGCAGGTATTTATAAAATTAATATCCAATTCCACAATAAAAATAACGCTACATATGTTGGTATGACCAAAAGAAAAATTAAACACCGAATTTCCGAACATCTCACCGACTTAAAATATAATAAACTCTACAGCCTTTTCAAGAATTAACAATACCAACCCAATTAACATTAACTCAATTAACTATCAAAAAATAGCCCCCTATAATTCTCATTATTATGCCCTCAAAAGAAAGGCTCTTGAAATACTAAATTCTAACAATGCCGTTAATGATATTGAGCACAGTATTATCCCACCCGAATGGCAACCGTTATACAATCAAACCAAGCGAAGTGAAGAGAAGAACGAAGAAGAAACAAGAAATAAACAAACCGCCCAGCATTAGTTTTCAAGTAATTCCTGAGCTCTGATGATGACCCCGACTGGTGTGCTGAAATATATAGAGAAAAGCTCGGAACATTTAAGGATTTTAATAAGGTATTTAATTAATAGTTATGAAGTAATTCCAGTTTGTATATGTGACATGAAACCGCTTGTTCTTCAGGGCAAAGTTTTTACGAGGTCAGAAGAAACATTTTACAACGATGAAAGCGGGAAAACAACTTCTTGAAGTACAATATATGCAGGTTTAGTTAAGATTATTTAAATACAATTTGTGCAGGGACTATTGACATAAAACTATCAATGAGACCCTATTTGTTCTCTACAACATATTTTTATTCTTTTGATTTGAAAAATTTAATCGAAGATAAGCAAAATAAAAAAAATATACAAAATCTTTTCACATGTTTGCTAGTTTGAATTGCTAAATATGTAAAGAGAAAATAATTCTGTTTACTTTTAAGTATATATTCTATGATTTATTCCTAATAATACAATGTTATTTATCTTTTTATCATTATTATTATTATAGATGCTGTTCTGTTTGGGTCTTTCCAGGAGGACCTATACTCTTCCCCCCTTCTGGTTTTCTATTTCCTTAGGGTTAATGGTCTAATGGATCTTGTCTGACTTCGTCAGAGTGTTGGAGGATAAACCACAACACAATACAATAAATGCTGTTCGAAAAAATTGGGGTTTTTTTCAATGCTAGAGCCAATGATATTGAAAGCTTTATAAAAGATTGTCTGTACCATGCAAAAGCTCGCTTGAAATAAGATTTTTCTAAATAAAGATTTTATTTTTTCTACATCATTCTGTTTTAATGTTTCATTTTGTTGATGTGTATCCACATAGCTGTAGGAAAGAAAAAAATCAGCAAAAATACACACCACAGACATATAAATGCATATACAATGAAAGAATAGATGTATATTCATACTCCTGCATGTAAATTTATAAAAGAAATTGCATTCATCATTTACTTTTTAAACTGCGAAATTAGAAACAGGGTTGCAATGATGAATGATGCATTTGAATAAGACTTAGTTAAAAGAAATCAAACAGTATATAGTGCTTGGAAAAAGAGAATGCAAATTATCAAATAAATTTTGAGGGTTGAAATTGTCGAAATTTTTTGTTTCTATGTTTGTGTTGAGCTCTATCTTCAAAATTGGTTATTTAACCTTTAAAGAGACGATTTTTATAAGAGTAGATTTATTAATGTGAAATTATTTAAATGTCTGTTCTATCACCTGTTTTTTTTATTTTTTTTCTGTAAACAGCTATAATAAAGATTTTAAATGCATTTTACCTATAAATATGCATAAAAACATTTAAATAGATGTATTATTCGCCAGAAAGATGAAAATTATGATCAACTTTATGTATGAAGGTGGGGAAAATTACACAGAAAGTACGGGAGGGTAATGTATTTCCAATTTCAAAAACAATTGCATGTTTAAATTTCATTGAACATTTTAACCAGCATTTTTGTTACAGAAGCTTGAGCTTCTCCATAACATTCCCCTCTCTTATTTACATATGTGCCACACAGAATAACTATTTTGGATAATTTAATGATTTTTTAACCTAGTTAAATAAAAAAATTTAGTGAAAATTTACTCTCAGTTCTGAACTTTAAAAGAAAACATGCGTTAGCTGCAATCTATGTTAGCTTTAAAGTAATCTTTTGTTAATTTAAATTAATAGCACACTAAGCAAACAGTTAATACAAAATACATGCATTTTATGTTGATCCTCAGAAACAGAATCATTGTACAATTTACACAAAAAAAGAGTGGTATTTTGTATTAACTACTTACCATGATTTTAAATTAACAAAAACTGCCCTAAAGCTAAGGTATTGATAGAATAAACACAGGCCAACATAAACTGGATGTCGAAATGTTCTGAAAAAGTGCATTTCAAGCTAATTCATCCGTCATCTCATTTTAGTTAATTACGGGAATTTATCAATGATATGCAATTTAGGACTCTCAGAAGTCAAAACCCATGTTATTTTATCGAAAAATTATCTTATACACTATTTTAGTATTATAATTTTTAGTTTAAAAATGTGAAAACTTAAGTGCATCTCCAAACTGAAATATAAAATATTTAAAGTACTAATTTAATAAAAAGTATAAAAAGCACTACAGAACTTGCATTTAGTACAAAACTTTGAATAACACCATAAAATGATAGAGCACTCAACACTTGTTGCGAGTTCTTTCATTTTATGGTATTTATCTAAACTTTTGCTCTTATTACTAATTTAATGGTTGTGAATTTTCTGAATATGAAGTCATAAAAAAAAATACAGATACATAACTCAAACAAATGCCAGGAGGAAGTCTAAACTCAGTAATATAGATTTAATCTTTAACCACGTTTCTTGCGACCATGGAAGCCTCTGCGCGTGTGCTGACTGAACGAGTCCACTGTTAAAATAGGGGAGATAATTTTTTCGTTGAGAGAAAATAAGCGATAAGGGAACACCGCGAACCGAATGATTCGATGTTTACTAAATTCCAACCTGTCAACCAACTTTTCATCCCTCAAAGATTTTGGACACGTCCTCACTGCTAGGCGTAGGAAACGTGGTTGCACTGTAGATTTAAGTATTCACACTGACAGACTTTTCTGTTATTAATTTTTGAGTTATAAAAAAGAGACCAACTGCTAAAAACCTGATTTTTTGGATTCAAGGACTTCAAAACATGTAAATGTCAAAAACTCAGTTTCAAAAATTTGATCCCAACATTTTCTCTTTATATATTGGTAAGAGAACACAGTATTTAAAACTTTAAATTAGGTAAAAATACCGATCTAGTGGGGGGAAAAAAAAAAAAAAAAAAGTGCACATAAAACAAAATATTTAATTACGTTATTGAAATTACTGTCAATAATTAATAACTATCAATATATTTAGTATTTTAAAGCTCTAATGTTGTTAATTTTATTATACATATGTAAGTATATATTTCATTATATTGAAAAATAACATCAACTTGGCATTTCCATTTAAAAATTACAGTGATAATACCAGATTTCAAGTACTTTTTATCTAGATTTCTCAAAAAATAAAAGTCTGAGTTAAGATTTTCAGGTACTTCCAGTGGAATATATAATTTTATCGTGCGTCAAAAATATCCATAAGAAGTACCTAAATATCTAAAAGATATGAATGTCTGAAGGTTTTAAAGACGTACAGGTGTTGGACAAAATAATGTGGACACTTGTGTTTTTTACGTTTTCTCGAATGGCTTGAAAAATACTTAACGTGTTGTTCTTGAATTTTGGGAATAAGGAAAACATGTCTTTCCTCACGAAGGCCCTTAGGGGATGAACAACAAATCCAATAAAATAAAAAGTATTTGTGATAACCCTGTATGTGTAAAAGTTTCGATTGATCTGCAAGTTTTAGATATGGTTATAAATATTATATTTTATACGTTTTCAGAGTTTTGTGAGGATTCTTGAATATTTAAGGAGTTATTGTATTAAAAAATGCAAAATTTTTCGCAAGTTTTTACTTTATAACTCCAAAGGTTTTACTTCGAATTTCATTAAACTTTCAGAAAACATAACTATATATGCCTAAATCAATATACTATAATTTAAAACTAATATATTTAATATTCAAAAAGATATGGACAGTTGTAGTAAATAATTTATTGCTGTGCATGTGCGGACTACAGCAAAAAAAAAAAAAACATTGACAGAATTTGATATCCAACTGTATAGAGCACTTCATAAAAAACATCCTTTTGAATATCACAAAAATTCATAGGTATTATTGTTGATTAAATAAGTTGTTTTTCAGTTGTTTCCTAAAAATATCTTTATAAGGGGTCGTTCACAAATGAAAGTTTGTATCAGAAAAACTATGTTATACAGTGAAACTTAATACAATATTTGCTATTCATTTTTCTTATTTTTTTTGTATAGTATTTGTACATATTTATAAAAAAGAAAAAGAAAAATGAATTGTTTGAAAAGAAAAAATGTTTTTCTTATACAAACATTTATTTGCGAATAACCCCTTATTGTAAAGACCTTTTTAAATAAAAAAATCAGAAAAACAGCTCGCTCAATCACAGATATCTCTATGAATTTTCGTGATATTCAACTGTTTTTTTTTTTTTTTTTTTAAGGTGCTCTGTACAGTTGAATTTAAACTATGTCAAAGTTATTTTTTGCTTCAGTCCGTGCATGCACAGTAATAAATCATTTACTACAACTCTCCATACCATCTTTGAATATTAAATATATTTGTTTTAAACTATAGTATAATGATTTAGGTGTATGTTGTTATGTTTTCCGATAGTTTCATGAAATTTGAAGAAAAATATTTGGAGTTATAATGTGTGTGGTGAAAAATACTTGTGAAAAATGTTTGCATTTTTTAATAAAATGTTAATAATTTTGAATATTCAAGATATTCTCATAAAACTCTACACATGTATAACATAACATTTATATAACCATTTCTAAAATGTGCAGATCATTTGTAGCTTTTCCATTACTGGGTTATCACAAATCCTTTATTTTATTAGATTTGTTGTTCGTCCCCTAAAGGCCTTTGTGACAAAATCTTTTGCTGAAAAATATGAGGATAAGCATGTTTTCCTTATTCCCAAAATTCAAGAACAACACGGTATTTTTCAAGATATTCAACAAAATGTAAAAAAGTGTAAGTGTTCACATTATTTTCTCCAACACCTGTAAATAATATCCTTCATGCATATCTATAGTACAGCTATAAGAGATACTGCATGTTGAAAAGAGATCTATACTTGGATGTCTTATAGATGTGCATGAGAGGTATAGCATGTCAAAAAGAGATCTATACTTGGATGTCTTATAGACGTACATTAGAGGTACTGCATGTTGAAAAGAGATCTATACTTGGATGTCTTATAGATGTGTATAAGCAAGACATCATAGATATTGTAGATGTCTTATGGAGCTCAGAGAGATCACACATCACATCTCTAATAGACGTGAAATGGATGCGATTTAGATATTTTTAGATGTCTTATGGATGTGTTGAATGTTTCGTGTTTACAGCTTATAGATATCTTATAGATGTGAATTTGCTGTGTGGGTGGCAGAATACTAAAAACGAAAAATTTTGAATCCAGGTGGTAAATTCTTCGAAAATGTTATTTCGTCTACTCAAGTAGACAGTAACTATGCCTCGCATATAGGTGCGCAAAAAATAGGCGCAGATGACTACATTTGAGAGAGGCGTGTAGTTGAACTAAAAGAAACTGGTTGATCTAAGCCAAGAATTGTTTGACAATTGAATATGGACGATGCCATTATTAGATTATATTGACAGGAAAGAGTAAACCATGGCTGAATAGAGCGTCTGGGAGGAAGCGGTCCGCCTACATAGAGGACAGAACGTGAGAACCAATGAATCGTCAGAGCTCTACTCAAAGCTGCAATTCATCATTATCATCGATCCTACGTGGACTAGTACTTCAGTGACTTCAAAGACCACTAAATGGCGGCTCATAGAAATGTGGTGGAGCTCACGGAAATCCTTGTGCGGACTGCTATTGAACTCCTGTATAACGACAAGCACGTTTGCAGTGATATCAGGATCGTTCGAACTGGTATGTAATTAAACGGAATAGAATTGTCTTCAGTGATGAGTTCCACTCCGATTTGAGCCATGATGACCAGCGAAGATGCTTCTGGGGACGCCTCAAAAAAAGGGGGGATTCCACCTGGACTGTCATCAGCTATACGGCCGACAACCAGGAGTAAAGGTTTGGAATGTTATTTTATCTCATAGCAGGACCCGTTAGGTCATCCGTGGCATTTTTACAGCACAGCGGTACGTCAACGACATTCTACGTTCCGTTGTGTTTCCTTTCGCATCAAGCAATTCTGATCGTATATTTCTGCATGAAAATGGTCGTCCACGCACAGAAATAGTTTTTACTGCTTGTTTTCCTGCTTGTCTAACATTTTTTTGGCTAGTAAAGTCGCCGGATGTCTATCCCTTTAAGGGCGTTTGCATTATCCTGAAAAAGAACCTATAACCAGATCGGGGTTTTGCCAATATAAAGCCCCGTTTGGATAGAAGTTGGCATGTTATTTTGCAGGAGCACATTTGCTAACTGTATCAATTAATGCCAATCCGAATAACTGCTTACTTAAGGGTCAGATGTGGACCAATGCGTTATTGGCTTGCTTACATTGTGAGGCCATTTCTGTTGATTAAATCATCCAAATTGTTTTAACTGTAACCATTTGTTTTTCTGTACATGTAGATCACATCTACCAAGTTTTGGCCTATTCGGATAACTCGTTCTCTTTAGTATTTTTCCAGTAAGGAAAAAGCATCTTCTCTAATTTAAAAGAATGTATTCAATCATATATATTATAAATGACAATAAATTAATAAAATATAACAGTAGATATGAACGCTTAACGTTATTGTTTAATCAAAATATTTTACACATATAATACACCGAAAGTTATTTAATTACTTTAATCAATTCAACCAATTTTTGTATCTTAAAGAAAAAAAAAAAAACTAGAATGTTGTGGCCACCACATGACTTTCTTCTGTGTTTTCCTATGCAAATTCACTCAGTAAAAATAATTAATTAATATCATTAATTGAATTATCTACCATGATAATGCAGTACTGTATCCATGTTAGAGGTGTAGTTTTACACTAAATATCCATTTTATTCCCGATATTACATAAAAAAAAATCAATAACTTTATTTTAAATTATCGCAGATCGATGATTCAATCATTCATTTTAGAGGTATTGGCGAGCTCTTTTGAAAGTTACCTATCATGAAAATTTATTCCTCTCGAGAAGTGACTTCCCCCCCCCCCAGGTGGGGAGGGGAGGCGATGCTTCTACATATGCAAATTTCTTCCCAGTTGACTGTCTCAATTATAAATAATTCTTGAAATTTTCATAATGATTATTAAAAAAATAATTTTCTTTATGCATATTTATACAAAATTTTGTCCTATAACACCATGTTAAGGATTTAGAAAAAGCGGTATGGCAACGCGACCTATTAGACAATTTTTACCAAAAGTTGATAGACACTAATTTATGTCAAGGTAGCTAGCTACACATCAATTTGTATGAAATTCTGTGCAGTAGTTCCTGAGATATAGTTGCCACAATATTTTGTCACACACACACACACACAGACAAACAGACATTTTGTAAAAATGATCAAATCGTGTTCTACAGATCTCAAAACATGTAAATCCATCAAAAACCCGAGGTCGAAATTTTTACGAATCCAATGCTTTCTTGTATTGAATATAGAAGAAAGTAAGGAGAATACACTATGTATCATTTTATATATGAATATATATTAGGGTGGGCCGAAAATGCACTTTTGCACAAACTTTCGAAATCGATGAGGCTTCGGGGCGGAAAAGTTGTGTATTGGGTTGCTCAGTAACCATGTAAAAATTTTTTGAAATCGAACAAAATCTTCAGGTGGCGCCGGCGCCTTAAAAATTTGAAATTTTGACTAAAACAGACCTTTTTCTTCTAAAAACACGATTTTTTGCATTTTCGAAATAGATTACGCTCTAGTGCGGAAAAGTTGTGTATTGGGTTGCTCAGTAAACATGTAAAATTTTTTTGAAATCGAACAATATCTTCAGGTGGCGCCGGCGCCTTAAAAATTTAAAATTTTGACTAAAACAGACCTTTTTTTTCTAAAAACACGACTTTTTGCATTTTCGAAATAGATACCGCTCTAGTGCGGAAATGTTTAGTATTGAGTTGCTAAGTAGCCGTGTAAATTTTTTTTAAAAATGCAGCTCTTTGCTTATCTCAGAGGAAATTCACTGAGATAACCCAGATCTCACCACGAGGAGGTGGCTGCATATCGAGTTCCACCCGTGCCCTCCCAACCACCCAACCATATAATGGACACTGAGATTTTATTAAATATTTCACTTTTCTGTTGCCTGATCTTCTTCGCCTTTTTTGTATTTCGACTTGCTTTCATATGAAGGAATTATTCTTTGTGATTCTAATTTCGCCCTTATAAGGCCATCCCTTTCGATTTGTCCCACCACAGAAGCTGAAGCAACTGTCACTATTTTTACTGCCCTCTCCACTGCTTGGATGTGGCATGGAAACTCTTTTATTTCTAGTAAAGATATTTTCTCCTTTAGAATATTTCGGAAATCTTCATTGCTGACTGCACGAAGCATAGGTGGCTCCGTAACAACTGATTGGTGCCAATCAATTAGGTCCGTATAATCTTTTGCTTCGAATTTTATTACAGGAACAGTGAACCGCCGGATACCTTCTTGTTTATTTTCCCTGGCTTTTAAAATTCTTCGTATTGCAAGCAGTCGGATGTAATTTCGTTCATCCGTAAGCATCGAAAGAAGAATATTTTCAGGATGCGCAAAAAAAGAATTTCGGCTTATTACGCCATCCACGACAGTCTTCAAGTCATCTGGGAGATAACGTGACAAGCTAATCATCTTCTATAAGTGTCTAGCACCATCTTTGCAATGCGGTTTGGATTTTATATCAAACCACATCGGCACATACACTTTAATTATAAACTCTACTAAGGTTTTCAGTTCTGCTGAAACATTTGTAACTGAAATGTACAGGCGCAAAACTCGACATGCTGCCGTTAGCCAACGGGAGTGCGCTAGCTTTCCTGGTTTTTTCTCTGCTAGGGCAACAGAGCAGTAACCTGATGTTACAGCTTCATAAATTTGCAGCATATATTGTTGATCTGTACTCAGATCTTTTCGAAGCTCTTCTGATATTGCTACTAACTCTGCGACATCAACCTTTTTGAAATTGACTACCGGTTTCAGCTCACAGGTTTCGAGATCTTTTCCTATTGGGCCAGAAAAGGTTTCAGGACCACTTGTTTGACCGTCTAGCTTTTTTAGAAGATGCCGCAACGGTAACTCATTTGCGTGTAACATGCATATGAGCCATTGAAGAGGTCTACCAACATCTTCTTCTATGAGACGTATAACTCCAGTCTTGCAACCTGTGTTAACGGGTGTCCCATCGCAGCCAACTGCCAAAAGAGTTTCAGTGTTGATATCATTCTGTAAAAGATATTCAGCGATGCTGCTCTTAATAGATTTTGCAGAACCACTAGCTGGAGAAACATGGCCGATATATTCAGATCCAGGTTCTTGTATTAAAACTACATGTTCTTCAATAACCGTTGTCCTGTGCTTTTTGTTTCCCTTGATTTGATCTGCTAAAGTTTTATCTTTTCGTCCGTCAAAAAAGAGGGCTTGAAGCTCTTCTGGTTTTCCTTTACATTGTAGTTCCTTTCGTTTTCTCATTCTCTCTCTTCTTATTTTATTTTTATCTGTAACTTTGGAACGATTATTATCAGAAATCATTCCGACATCTTCAAGAACTGCAGAAATAATTTTCGCTGCAGGCCTGTCTCCAATCCCTGCACTATCGCAGGCGAGTGCTGTGTTTGGCAGTTTTATCCTCATCTGGCTGATTACCTTGGTCTCTCTTTTCGTTTTTCTGGAATGGTTCTCTCTGGATCTAGGAGGAGTGTATTCTTCATCATTACGCGTTTCATATTCAAATTCTTCGTTCTCACAATCCTCGAACTCAGGCGACTCGAACATAGACTTTGGTGTTTGGAACTGCTGTTCACTTGTAGCAGCTTTCAACACTGTCTTGGATTGCCTATTTTGCTTTCGGAGCAGCTTCTCAGTTACTTTTAAATCAATGCCCCCGATAATCATTTTTCTGACGGTTCGTTGATCAATCAAAAATGGTTGTTCTAAATGTGGCACTTTTCTATCCTTTTCACAGGAGCATGCTTTAAAGGAATGACATTTGCATGTGGCAATGTCAAAGAGAGTTTTCTCGGCGTCTTCCAAAAATTCCTTTACTTTGTTCCTATAGGATTCCGTAGACTTGTTTTTACTTTTCAGGATATTTTTATACTTAGCATGATATGATTTAAGGATGCGCACAATTCTGCAATGAGAAATAGTAGGAATCGAGGACTTCTTCCACAAATCAGCTACCCTCTCAGCAACAACATTGGCAATGTCAGTAAAAGCTGGATCTTTGCCGTGATTTGAAGATTTCACTTGTTCTCTTATAAGGAAGTAAAATTTCATAACTTGACTGTAAGTTGGTAAGACGTTAGGTTTCAGCTCTTCTGGCAAACCAAAAACAAAACAATCTGTAACTTTTCTAGTTGAATGACAACCGGCCATTGTGACAAAAGTATAACTATAACTAACTAGTTAATGACATTTAAATATCTAAAGAGACTGCTCTTCGATGAACAAACGACATAAAGTAAGCTTATTAGTTGATTGCTTCTGTACTAGACTGAACTAAACGATAACTGTGTTGCATATTATCACACTGACTGTCACGTGGACTGCAGGTGCGAGAGCATTTCATTTAGTAGAAGAAGGGGGGATGGAATAGAAAACTGATAAGGAATGTAAGAGACAATCCTGTACCACTGGGGGTCACGTGGACTGTCACGTGGACTGCAGGTGCGAGAGCATTTCATTTAGTAGAAGAAGGGGGTGAAATAGAAAACTGATAAGGAATTCTCTTTTCATGAAAATATATGTCTGTTTTGAATAAAATCTCCGATTTTAAGGTGCCGGCGCCACGTGAAGATATTGTTTGATTTTTAAAAAAACTTACACGATTACTGAGCAACTCAATACTAAACATTTCCGCAATAAAGCCTAATCTATTTCAAAAATTAAAAAAAAAATCATGTTTTTAGAAAAAAGGTCTCTTTTCGTTAAAATTTCCAATTTTAAAGGCGCTGGCGACACCTGAAGATATTGTTTGATTTAAAAAAAAAATTACATGGCTACTAAGCAACTCAATACTAAACATTTCCGCACTAGAGCGTAATCTATTTCGAAAATGCAAAAAATCGGGTTTTTAGAAGAAAAAGGTCTGTTTTAGTCAAATTTCCAGATTTTTAAGGCCCCGGCGCCACCTGAAGATATTGTTCGATTTCAAAATTTTTACATGGTTACTGAGCAACCCAATACACAACTTTTCCGCCCCCAAGCCTCATCGATTTCGAAAGTTTGTGCAAAAGTGCATTTTCGGCCCACCCTAATATATATGATAGATATCGTAATAAAATTTAACCTTAAAATTTAGCAGTTAATAGATACAAAACAATACCAACACAACAAAAATAGAACTGATTGTAACATATAGGTAATACTGACACAAATTGTTGCGATACAGATTAAGAACTAATAAGAGACAAAAACAATAATGTCAGAATTTAACCACATTAGAAGTCACTTAATTAAAAACATTAGAAGTCACTTAATCTTAGTTGTTCAGAATATTGTGCATGAAACACTAAAAAAAAAAACTCTTAAATTTGATGATAAAAGTCAAGACTCAATTAGGCATATTCATACCACTAAAGGAATATCCCAAAATTTATCATAGATAAAACATGTCTACATCAAAGAGCAGGTAAAAGCATAGATCCACAAATAGCCAAATAAGGTAAATGATTAAATGTTGAAATAATGCAGATTAGAATAGCGGAATTGCAGCTATAATCAAATTGCATGTAAAAATTAATGGTAAAGTCAAATTGGCAAAATTATCTATATATATATAATTATATATAGATAACATATAATTATATATACAATATAATTATGCAATGTAATTATAGATATAATTATATATACAATTAAACATAAACAAGATTTTAAATTTAATGAAAAATCTGTTTATATTAAAAAAAAATACATTTAAATTTATTGCGCATAAACAGCAGATGGAATTTAAATGCAAATATAAATGATAGATATCGTATATATATATATATATATTGAAAACCTTTTCAAACATTGAATAGATGAAAACAAGAAACACTGAAAAAGGAGAAACAGAAAAAATTCAAAAAAAAGATTGCGACTATCAAACATCCATAAATTGAAACATGCAAATTCATTACATTTTCAAGGGTATAGAATGAATGTTGCTTGTAAAAAAGGTGTTATTTTTGTCTTGTTGTATGCAAATTGCTAAACATTTACAACAAGCTATACCCTATAACACCCCCAATAAAAAGAAAATTTAAACTGAAAAAATATGTGAAAAAACAAATGAGGCAAATATGTATTCTGATCACTTATAAATATTTCTTTCCGTAATCATTATTAAGAGTAAAATAAAAATGTAATTTTTTATTAACATAGATGTATTAAGGTGTGAAAAAACCTTTCGATAGTGAGAAATACTTTCATACAGATATTGTATATGATTTTTGTTATATAATTTTTACATTGAAAAAAAAATATATATATATATTTGATATGTTTTAACGTCTCCTTTTTAAAAAGGAACTTCTATTTTGCAATATAAGAGAAAGTTCAATATCTTTGGAATTAAAAATAACTGTATGGTCTTTTGAAATATACTAAGTATTTTATTATTAAGTATTTAAGTATTTTTTTCCTCTATATTTTGTACAATGGACTGATTGTTAAAAACTCATTTTACTTCTCAAATATTTTATTAATTAATACCTTACTTTGAAATCATGTGCATTCTGCATTCTGCACTTTTTTTCCCTGTATTCCGCAATACTTTCGAAATTACTGCAATTCACGAACTGCATGTAATTAGTTAAACGATAGGAAAATTTAACGCATAGTTTTAAGCATACTGAGATAAAACACACAAAATCACTCTACAAATTGCATTAAAATGTCGACACAATAATAAAAACAGTACTACTTAAAATAGTTTCTCCCAAATGTTATTTCATCTGTAATTTAAAAAAAAAAAATCCAATATAACATGGAATTTCATTAAACAAAACAATTAAAAAAAAATTAAGTTAAATGAAAATTGATGGAATTTCTATTCAATTGATTTTCAGCCAAGCTTTGAAAATTAAGCAACACGATTTATAAAAATGGGCTTAAAGACTTTTAAAATTATGAAAGAGACTTTAATTTTGTTTATTTGAAATATATTAATGTTCAGTTTCCCAAAATAAGATGTTCTGTTGTACTAATTAACTAATATTGAACATTTTTAACAATATATTTTTTTTTGTATAAATAAGTAACAGCAATGCAAATAACATTTTTTTTTCTTTATGAAATGACTAGTATTGTTATTGAATTATATTACTATATTTGAATATTTTTTTAAAGTATGGCAATTCCGATTCTGTATCAACAAACAATGATACCTGAATTGAAAGTGCATAAATATGTAAAAATATATGAACATCGATAATGCGTAAGATAAAATGAACACTTTAAGACAAACATATCGCTTTAATCTCGGAATTCTGACGTATATTCCAGATGAAACACTAGCATCCATTTATATTTTATATAGGATGATATGATAATAAAACGTAGGATGAAAGATCTAGTGCAAAGTCCTTTTTAAGAAATTTTGCACAGTGCATTAGACACAGCATACAAAAATTAGAATGCAAAAATGTTAAATATTTTGCCATGAGCATATCAGCATTTTTACTAAATAATTTTTAACTACACATGCGCTCCCTTTTAAAAATTTCATTTACAAAATTTAATAGCCAAAATTATTGATCAACTTATATAAAAGCCTCAAACAAATACTGTGTAAATTAAACAAACTCATGAGAGCAAGAATAAAAAGAATTTCAGTTCTTCTGAAAAAAAAAAAAAAAAAAAAAAAAGAAAGAAAGAAAGAAAGAAAAAAGAATTTTAAATGATTTTTTCTGTTCAAAACTAGAGCATCAGTGGTTAAATTTTTTTTAGTAAACATTCTCATATTTTGTACGATATTTACATTTTTGCATTTGGATTGCAGTATACGGTGTGTAATGTAGTATGGCAAATTTTCTAAAAATCTCTTTGGACAAATCCTAATACTCTACGTGCTATTATTAAAAAATATTTTTTTTTTATTTAAAAAATATATAGATATATATCTCCATAATTATATGTGGTAGCTTCCTACAAATTTATGCAGATAATGGCAAAAATACTCTTAATCGCATACTAAAGCCATAAAGCATTTTATGCATTACTTTTTACAGGTGATCCAAAATACCTTGACTCCTGTTTAATGTTTTACTGGCATAAAATTATACATAAAATTATTAAATATGTTCAAATTGTATATATTTAAAATGAAATAATTGTTTAAATATATTTTTTGTGTTAACTAGTTGTATGTTATTGTTAATAACTAATTTGTCTGGCGATTAATATGTTAGTTTGTTTCAATGCTAAAATTGTTTAATTATTTTTTTTTATTTTTCTTTTTTAATAATTTTAAATTATGTGCAGAAAGTGATGCAGAAACATATAAATAATATATTGTGTATGTTTAGATTAATATTGAGTAAAAAATATTTTATTAGCTGAGGTCATTTTAAAAATCCTCAAAACAGTTAAATTTAATAATTATATTTTAATGATATTTAAAAGTTTTCCACAAGTTATAATGCACTGATTTTTATTATTATTTTTCAATCTATATTTATGCATATTTTTATAACGCTGAAGCAGAGATTTTTAAATGAACTTTTTTAATGACCAACATCCCTTAGAGAAATATATATATATATATATATATATATATATATATATATATATATATGTGTGTGTGTGTGTGTGTGTGTGTGTGTTTTAGGAATCGGTGTATTGAAAAGTGCATGTTTATTACATAAGTGTAAATTACTTTGGTATCAATAATTTATTTTTCACCAATTTAAATAAAAAAGATAATATTGTTCTGTACACTTACAAATCAGAATCAGGTTACTTTACTTTACTACATTGATGTTTATACATTATACATTTCTCTATGAATCCAATTTAGGTATCGAAATGATTGAACTGCGCGGTACGGAACTATTAATACTTTATTATTCATTCTAGACACACACATAATATTCGAATATACACTATATTATATGTAATTTGCATGCAAATCAAATTAATAAAATAAATTCTGCATCATTTTTGTCTAAATCAATTTAACAACTCAGAGGTTTAGGTTAAGGGATTTTACTATTATTCTCTGCGTTAAGTTAAATGAAGTAAAGACTATTTCACTCCGCTATACATTTAATCACATGTATAGTAACTACGAGGAATGTTAAACCTTTTCGTAAAGTTTAAAAATATTTTCTCTAATTTCATAAAATTGTTCTCAAAAATGTATGTAAGTGTTCAAAATTGAAACTATCGTATCTCTGAAAAATATTTTCAAATATATATATATATATTTTTTTTTTTTTTTTCCCCATGCGTCATGAAATTTAGCCGAGACACATTTACCTAGTTATATGTTAACATTTTATTAGATAAATACAATGTAACTTACTCTGAAAAAATTCTATAAAAGGGTCTTCAGACAATTACTTCATTTTATTAATCATGATTTGTTTCAAAATAAATATACTTTGTTACCCAATTATTGTTATCATATAGATTTTAACTGCATTTTAATATTTGAGTTAGAAATCTTAATCCATTAATTCGGAAAAAAAAATTAACCATAAAACCCATTTTTGCCGCAAAAGGTTTCAAAAATCTTCTCAGAATCTGCCTTAAAAAAGACCTTATAGGATAGGTATTGAGCGGTTATAGTTAATATTACACCATAAACAACATCCTGCGAGTAAAATTTAATAAATCAAATATGAGTTTCAGAAAAAAAAAAAGTTTGTAAAGAGAAGAAGGTAAAAAAATTGAAATGAATAAAATTCTCAAATGCAAATTTCCCACGAGGAATATATAAATAATTAAAAAATATATTGACTAAGCTTTGATTCCGAGTGGATATTTTTTTCCTTTTTACTTTCTGATATATATGCATGAAAAGAAATTACTGGATTCGTGAAAATTTTCGAACCCTAGCTCTCAATGAATTTACAGGTTTTGAGGTTTCTAATACTATTTTATATATATATATATATATATTTAAGAAAATAACTTTTAGTCTTCATGCACTTTTTTTTTTTGAAAGGGTGTTGATTTTTACATAAATTTTGGTTCATTATATGGGAAATATTTCCCTTTAGATTATGCTGCTGTGCGGCGGCAAAGAAATCACCCATTTAAAATAAGATTATATAAAATTCTTAAAATACTCAAAACTTACTTTGTAAATTGGTTATTGTTAAAACTCTAAGCTGATTATATTTGGGTATGTATGGCTAACCACGTTACATTTCTTTTCGCCTATATACTCTATTTACGAGAGGACTATATATCTGAATCTTTAGTCTATAATTTCACCAAACTTTACACATTACATGACAATTATAAAAGTTATGCAAATTCATTTTATTATAATTATTAGCCGATAATTACATAATATCATGGTATATCTTTCATGGTATCTTCTGATAATATAATACCTTATAATTTCACTGATAATGTCATCATTTTAGATTTGGAACGATTAGAAAATAAATGAGTTATATGTATATATATATATATATATATATATAGAGAGAGAGAGAGAGAGATCGAACAACTCAGATAAAAATAAGGAAAACTCTAGAATAACTTGGTTCAAGAAAAGGCGGCTCTCTATTACTTTTTACGATTTTTAATTAACTTTCTTCAATTGTATTAAAAATATGTACAGTATTTCTATTTACATAAATACAATTAGGGTAATAAAACTAATTTAGAGGAATTGGCTTTAAAATTTTAACTATGTCGTAGAAAATAAATAAAATAGTTCGTCTTTTATTAACAAATTCTTCCTCATCTCTTCATCGTTGCTCACTCGCCTATCCCGCTCACTAGACTGTTACCAAAAGCACGGCACTCTTTTTTCCCTTCTGGGTTGAGAGGTATGCCAGCTACTGCTCGTTGTCTGTGGAGCTGGTACAGCTGGGCAATAGGCAATAGTCTGGAAGTTCTAGTTCCCCCCCCCCCCCCATATATATATATATATATATATATATATATATGTGGGGGGGTGAGTGTGTCCCCTTGCAGAAATTATAAATTAAAATAGTTTTTTTACCTGTATTAAATATTATAATTCTAAAAATTATTACAAGTGACTGACCACTGTAAAAACATTAAATAAAATCTTCCTAAGCAAACAAAACGGAATAAAAAATGATTAGAGAAAAATTTCGTATTAAATATTTATATGCAATAAAAAACGAAAATAATTATAATATGCAGGAATTTGCTCAGTGAATATCCTTCTTAATGTAGTATATTTAAAAGATTTTAAAATATATATATTTTTTACTTAGTTTAATTTAAAATAAGAAAAAATAGTCATTAATTTAAATCATCTGTGAAGTTTCTTTATACTATCTAGAATACAATTATTAATGCACATTTATTGAGCTGTTGACAGAAATGTTTGAAAATAATTTTTATTTTCTAAAGCTGTTTTTATTTTCTTCTGATTGGGAAGAAAAATGGATTAAGTAACTTAAAATAAGACTGTTACGTTAATGATATGTGTAGTTAAGTAATATAATTAGCTTTATTATTATTATTTTTCTTAAGGTTATTTCTTTATCACGATTAATATGTTTTTTCAATGTATAAAATTCAAAGAAAATATAACCCAGCATGAAAAGTTTTTAAAATACGGTTTAACGTGCGTTGTAAAATATGTTTTGTTTTTAACCTAATTGTATATAATAAATTTCATACATACTCAGAAAACTTAAAGAAAAAAAAAAAAAAAAAAAATTGAAAAAATATGTAGTAAAAAATTTTTATCAAAAAACGCTTTTAGTAATTATAAAGAATATTCGATTAAAATTTTAGAATGTAATTTTCCTTTCTGTGCCAAGCATTTTTAGAAATTTGACAAAATTCTTGATAAAAATATATGAGAACAATACACTTTAAAGTATTAAAAACTTAAAAAATGTTTTAGAAGTATTAAAAAGTGGATCATTAATTGGGTTTAAAATAATTTCTATTGGGTGCGTGCCTGTTTGTGATTTTATATATTTTGCATTTACCTTTTTTTATGTGTGTGTATATGCAGTATTTTTAGTCTTTTAACCTTAGAACTAATTATCTGATTATTTTAATTCATTCATTCAACCAATTTTTGTACTTTAAGGAAAATATAAAAGAGGAAACACGTTGTATCGTTTTCTCTGTATACATACGAGGAAAAAAAAATAACTTAAAAGTGTAAACTTACAAGACATATATTTCTAGGTATTTGCTATGTTTATATTTATCTTATTTAAACAGTTTACTCATTTTTAATTTCTATGATATCTACAATGAAATATATTGTGAAATGCCACTGCGAGGGTTTTATTTTCATTCAACTTTAATTGAGAAAATAAGTATTATATTTCGAATTCTTTTAACTAACACAAAAGTAATGTTTTATTACTTTTGCGTATTTCTTCTCGTGATCATTATTAAGAGTCATATATAAATATTAGTTTTTATTTACATAGATGTATTAATGTGAAAATCACATTTCATTAGTGAAAAATAGTTTCGTATATGGACTGTATATGATTTTTCTTTTATATTTTTTTATATTGGAAAAAAAAATATATATTTTTTAACTTTTATATTTAAAAAGAATTTTTTATTTTACAATACAAGAGGAATTTCGATATATTTGAAATTAAAGGTGCCTCTTTTATCTTGTGAACTATACTAAGCATTTTACTTTTAACATAAAAAATATTTAAACTATTTAAGTTTGTTTCTGTATCTTTTCTAGAATAGAGTTAAAAATTCATTAAAAGTTCATTTTATTTCTCCTATGTTTTATTTATTAAATCTTTATTTTGAAATCATGTCCCATCTCTGTTCATAAACTGAAGCTATTTTTTTTTTTTTTTTAACTCAAGAATTCTTGCAATACTTTCGAAGTTACTACAGTTTACTTTTATAAACTACATGTAATTAGTTACACGATAGAAAAAATATAACGCATAGTTTTAAGCATACTAAGTGAAAACACACAGCATACTCTACAAATTACATTAAAATGTTGCCACAATAATAAAAACAATACTAATTAAAATAGTTTCTCACAAATGTTATTTCGTTTGTAATTAAAAAAAATACTAATATAACATGGAATTCCATTAAACAAAGCAATAAAAAAACATTTTAAGTTAAATGAAATTTGATTGAATTTCTGTTAAATTGATATTCAGTGAAGTTAAAAAATTTATTCTTAAAGATTTATATAAACTAGTATCGCCCAGTGGTCGAAATTCGACCATTTTTTTTTTTTTGCAAAGCGAGGCAAAGCAAAGTTATTGCCTTGTCCTATACGGAATGCAATTGCAACACAGCTGCGGCAATTGTTTGCCAATATTCACTCTAACTGAATCAGCAGAGTTTTACTTAATATAACTATTTCTCTCTGTAGATGTTAGCCTTTCCTGAAATGAGAGAAAATCGCAACGTGAAAACGCCCCTTGTTGTGTGATACAGCCCAGAAGCTAATAGGTACCATGTCAGACCAAGGTCCAACCAAGTATCAAATTCTGTTAAATTAATTCGATTGGTTCATAAAGTACAGTGTTTGAACAAAAAAAAAAAAAAGAGAGATTTTTCAAAAATGGTCGAATTGAGTTCGGGAAATTTCAAAACGTGTAACTTTATCGAAAACCGAAAATCTAAAACATTTCTGAATCTTATATTTTCTACTTATATATGCAGAGGAAAGACTAATAAATCCACTTTTAAAAAAATAAAAATAAGTAGTCAATTTCACTAATTTCACTTAATTAAAATGCAAGGAAATCTCAAAACGTGTAAATTCATCGGAAATCATAACCGGAAATCAAAAGTTTTTATGTA
Organism: Salticus scenicus; assembly: GCA_963930645.1. Taxonomy (NCBI): domain Eukaryota; kingdom Metazoa; phylum Arthropoda; class Arachnida; order Araneae; family Salticidae; genus Salticus; species Salticus scenicus. The sequence continues at coordinate 213,041,449 of OZ005649.1, forward strand.
TCTTCTACTTGCTTCTTCTACCCACAAAAGCTAGCAATAAAGACACCTTTTTAAAAAATAAGTAGCCAATTTCAGTTAATTGAAACGTAAAGAAAGCTCAAAACATGTAAATTCAGCAAAAAACGGAAATCGGAATTTTTTCCGTATCGTCTACTTATACATGCAGCAGTTAGTAACAAATCCATTTTCCTTTTATATAGTATATTAGTTCAATATTTATTGTTTAAATATCACCCTTTAAAATGAAATGTTTATGTTTACATTCGAAACTGGAAGTTTGCCATTTTTTTTTTCTGGAGTTTTGTGATTTTAAATTAAAATTTTATCAATTTTACAGAAAAAATAACTCAATCAAACACATGTAGACAGTAACTTATATATAACTATACCCAAATATCGGAATTAAAACCGGCAGATAATTTCCGTTATTTTTTAATATTTTTTTACAAAAAATCCAATGGATGATTAACATAGAAAATGTTTTACATGGCTCCATGGACAGACAGTGACGTCATCACTTCGCTTGCGTATAGTGATGCTACATTATACAAATTACTTTGTCTATGGTTTTATTTGAGCTTTATGAAATTGCCAGATTTAACAACTTTCTACTTTTAGGTATTTTTTAATGTGAAGGAATACGTGTATAAAAGGGAAAAATGGGGGAAAATGCATAAAAAATAAACGTATTTTTAAATACCTTCTTGACATCGTAAGAAAATAATATTTGTATTCGCACCTTCCGGCTAACCATACCTTTCGAATGATACCATTTTCAACCCTCTACTCCCATAATTAATATGTTAAAAAGGGACAACAAATTTTATGCTTGCCTATTAATATATAGATGCACTTAAAGATTTTTAAATTTATTGAAGGGATTTTAGTTTTGTTTATTTTTAAAAGATTAATGCACTATTGCCTATAATAAAATGTTCAATTGCCTTAATGCGCTAAAATTAGAGAATTTTAATTTTTTTTTCTTCTTTTATAAATAAGTAACTCTAATGGAGATATGAGATATATTATTATTATTATTACTTAATAAAATAACACGTATAGTATAAGAATTATCCTACTGAATTCTAATACATTTTGTTGGTATACCAATTCCAATCACGCATGCACAGAGTTTGATACCTGAATAGAAAGTACACAACTATGTAAAATTATATGAATATTAAGAAAGTATAGGATAAAATGTAAATTTAAAGACATACACATTTCTTTAAACTTGGACACATTTCACAGATTTCTGACGTATATTACAGATGAAAAACTAGTATTCATTTATATTTTATTCAAGATGATATGGTTATAAAATGTATGTGTATTGATATGTTGTTCAGTATGATGATATATTGCGGGAACTTTTAGATTCCTTTAATGAATCTCTGCAATTATTCGAAAAAATAGTATTAATAGAATGAGATTGAATCATATATCATAGGGACTTTTCGTTTCAAAATTCAATGATACAGGATATGAATATGAAACATTCAATTATTTTGGCACGCGCATTGATTACCTTATGCATTTTTCAAATTAAACTGAAATTTTTTAACGGAAATTTCAAAAATAAATAAATATATAAATAAAAATGCAACAGTGTATTTTCGTGTAATTCCCAAAAATGCCTTTTTGTAGCATCGTCTTTAATTTACTTCATATTACTTCTTTCTGTCACTCACAATGGGAATGTAGGCTTTGTTCAAGTGTTGCCCAGTAAAGTCTCCTGATTTCGAGCACGTTTGGGAGGCAATGTTGGTAAGCATAATCGCGCTTCTCATAGCAAATGTGCGCTTCTTTTGTCAATAAGCAAGCTTTGCTTATCCAATTATTGACAGCATCAAGCGGTATTGAAGATTTGATGCTCATACATAATGTCGCCATGAAGAGGTCTTTGAAGTCCCGAAGTACAGTCACATGGAATTTTCCAAGTGTGAGCAGTATTTTTGCTTGATGAATGCTTGGTCGCTTTTACCTTCAATAAAAATAAACTTACTGAAACATTTTAAGCTGTTTGACGTTTCTACGCGAGAGAATTTTTATAATTATGCATTGCGTGACTGACACAATCGCGAACCTATCACTCATTTATTGTTATTTCAACTTGAACATAGAAAAATCTGAACTTACTGAAGTGCAGGTTGTCATACAGCGTCAACACCTACTACGCATAGAATTGCGTAATCACACCTTCCGGATTAACGGCCACACAGAAATAATTCCGGTCCAAATTATATTCAGAGTCACAGCTAATATTTTTAAGTTTAAACATATTTGTGATTGTTCTTCAATGTGTAAAAAAAAAGTTATTTCATTAAAACAAAACGTATTAAACGTTAAAGTGCCGAAAGCTAAAATTGTAGTTTTGTTTTATTATAATTATTCATTCATATTACACAAGTCATCGTGTAAAATTATGATTTGTTAGTTTTGTCTGATCTTAATGTTTTTTAGTGTACTGAAACCAAAACTAACTAGCCCGTTTTTTCCCTATCACGTATAGTCTTTTGTCAATATAGAGCGTCTACCGGCACAGTTTCTTCGGTGACTCTTCCCCAAATATATTTATACAGCAACTTTTGTAAAATGATAGCCTGTAAGTGGTACACGTATATAAAGCTAAATTTGTTATTAGTTGAATTTTAATGACATATCTGAACTAATTATATTTAAATTATTTACATATTTTCAATAAATAAGTTTAGGTACACTTCATAGCACATACAATTAATGAATGAGGGCCTCATACCACTTATTAATGAAAGAGAGCTTTATAGCACATAAAACATTGGGGATAAGTAATCTGGGGAGCCACAATATGTCCTCTGGGAATTGTTGCTTTTAACCATCTGAACTCAGTTACTGCTCCTCTTACTGGAGGGCGCTGCAATCCTCTACTTTTCTAAGAATAATCCAAAACAACTTTCATAGCATGTTCCAACGATTAATTATTATTAATTATGTAACTGTACTAGAAACTGTAGAAAATGAAGAATTTGTGCTGCTAGACAGCATGTATTGAAAAAAAAAAAAAACTGTAGGTGATAGAAAGAACTGGATTCAGTTTCGATTTCAACAAACCAAAAAACATATGCGCCAGAAATTATCAAATCAAATTTTGCCATAAGGCATTTTGGACAATTGGGTTCTAGTTCCCTAAGGCGTAGATGCTTGTGAGTTAAAATAGATTGTCGAAAACTGAGGCGAGTACACACACACACATATATATATATATATATATATATGTGTGTGTGTGTGTGTGTGTGTGTGTTATCTATTAAAAACGTAGTAAAAGCCAAGTAACAGAAGATTTAAGATCAGTGAATACCACATAGACCAATAAGAATTGAATTTCAATAAATGAAAATCACCCCTATGAATACTTTTAGTAAATCATAGAAACAATTAATTTAACAACAATTAATTTTAAAAACAAAAACTATTTTATTTATGAGACAAAAGTTAAAATACACTTTAGTTAAAATACATTTAAAAAAAAAAATATACATTTAAAAACATTTAAAATTTAGACGTTTCGAAACCCGTCGTGGTTTTCTCATCAGTATCACTACAACATAATTTGCAAACATTACATGAATACACAAGGAATTTATAGAAGTACAGAATATTGAGTAGCCAGTGAGCATGATTCATTGATAGTGTAGAGATGGCTGGCAGAGTTTACGTTGAGTGTTGACGTTTGTGTACGTTAAAAATAATTTTACATAGTCTAACTTTTTCATTTTTTTATATAATTTTATTCCTAGAAAGTGAGTTGCAATTCAAAATATGTTGCCTTTCGGATAAATCGATATGAAACTAAAAGAAGAGAAGCAAATAAGAAAAGAGAGAATACATTCACGATGACTATTAAAACAACTTTTTTGACAAATTATTAATAAAATAAAAAAAATCTCAAAACGGTATTTAAAAAAAAAAAAAAAAAAAAAAAAAAAAAAAAAAAAAAATGAAAGGGAAATATTTTTCACCGTTAAGCACCAGTGTAAATTCACCGGCGGCTATAACAGAAACTTCCAAACGGGCTTCCGATCTTACATTCAAATAATTTATCATGAATAAGAGAAAGAATGTGGAAAAGGAATTGAGTTCAAAAAATCAAATAATCAATCAAAAACACGACCATAAAATATTATATATTTATTTATATATATATGATAACAAAATATGTTTGTAATCATATAAAATACTAAAAATATTAAGCAAATATAACTTACAACAAACTTACATTCAATCCTAAAATTGTACAATCGAAACTGAAGTAAAATGCAATCCTAAATCATAGGATACATACATATATATAACCTAGTTTATCTATCTATTTACAGATCTCTTTCTCTCTTCCACTGTACATAGTGTATTTCAAACAAACATCTTTTATCAAATAATTGAAATGCATGGTCGAAAGTAAACTGCGAAAGTAACGGAGCATTTTAAAACTTGGTCCATGGAAACAATAATGATCCATTCTTCTTGCGAGTTACCGGTTGAAAAACGACACTAATATTGATATGGGAAAACAAATAAACTCTTATGCAAATTTCGCCTATTTATATAAAAGACGCTGATCCGAATGTGCAATTGCCAATCGCGATAATGATGTATCGAAATATGTTTACTAATTAAGTAAACGCAACCATGTTCTATAGATATTTCATTTCACGATTACATTTTGTGAATCTTACTAAACTTTCTGAAGAACGCATCGTTAAACTTTCAACCCCTGCAGAAAAATGCGAGATATTTCCTGTGGTTTCAGAATGTTTGTGAATAATTTCTTCACCGTTGTATGGCATGCATGGTTACTGCGAGTAACTCATTTAAAATTTTATTGTAATCACATGTCATAAAATTTGTTTTTATAACTTAATAATTCTTAATATTAAGTACCTTCTATATAATTGAACATTGTTTGTAACAATCACTTCAGAAATATTTAATCAATTCAAACCAAAGTTGAACTGTATATATTTTTTAATTTCCTAGGTATATTTTTATTAGTCGTTTTGTCAACTTGTTCCGCAATTTTCTTGACAACTACCTTAAAATACTAATACAATCTGAAACAACTATTCCGGAACATATTTGTTAAAGGCAAATGTACTGATAGTTACATGAGGTTCACAACGAAGTTTGATATTCAACTTGATCAGCCATCAATTTAAACAAAAATGTCAACTTGCATCATTGTCTTAAATAAGCATTCAATTATTTCACTGAAATAAATAAAAATGTCCACATATATTTTAATCCTAATAGTAATAATAATGCAAAAGATTTGAAAAATTTGTGAGGATTGGTGTTAGTGAATAGTAGGTCTCTGCAGGTAAGCGGTGAAAAAGCGAATCATAGCGCAGCACCACGCTTTCAGAATAAGTCTGAATCCAGCGGATGTAATGCTTGGGAGTTAGGTTATAACGCCAACAGTCGACGGCGTGGTAATTTGAGTTGGAGTGATTTTACGCAAGCATGGGGTTGCTAAGAGGTTAATAAGATCCGCGAAGGTTGCGTGGAGTAAGGATTATGAAGGATTTTTCGAGATTTGGAAAGTGAAGCGATTGGAGGTGGCTGGTTTTGGTGTGAATAAATAGCGGAGTGTCTTGCTAGCGGTTATGTTGTGTTGGATGGGGCAGTAAGCATTGGAGATAGTTCTGTGGACAGTTTATGAGGGAGAGTATCGTGCATGTAGGAGATGATGTTTAGTTGAGTTCTGAGTGAATTTAAGCTGTGAGGGGATTGTGATCATCTCTTCATATTACAAACCTAGTTGAGACGAGTCATCTTTGTGAGAGCAGCCACAAGCTACGTTATCTTAGAAATTCTCAAGGATGAGAGCCAATATTTATATTCTCTTGATTTATTTAGTTGATCTTTAATCGAGTTTTTTATTACTAAAAAGTACTGCCGTCAAATTACAAGTTGCAATAAAATCTGATTTTACTTTACATTTAAGTCTCGAGCCAATTTAGTTACCTAATTAGTTAAATAAGATGGAGCCTGGAACCACGCAAACTTCACAGATTTTTAAATATTTAGAAATACAATGTTATAACGATTTTACAAAATTTATTATAGCGTGATATATATCGTGGTTGTTCTGGTTAAAATTTTCAATTTATATATATTCTTAATTTATCTCTTAGATACCAATTTACTTTGAGATTATACTTATGAAGGGTCTAATAATTCAATACATTGTAATTATATTTATAAAATAAAATTATGTTAGATAAAGCTCTGCGTGTAATATGCATAGTTAAAAATGTTTATATGTAATATGCATAGAAAAACTGTTATATTTAGTTACAAAAAATCCTAAATATTAAAAGCTATGTGAACTTAAATTTTAAATGTAAAAATAAATTTTAAATTTCCTTTAAAAAACTTTTTTAAGTTAACTTTTGATTAAGTACAGTCAAATTAGGAAAAATAAGGGAAAAAAATTATAAAGTTTTGAAACTTTGGGATTATACTTATGAAGGGTCTAATAATTCAAAACAAAAAAGTTCCCCACTCTGAGGGGGGAGCTTCCCCCTACCCCCCTAAAGCCGTATAATTCGTTGAAGCGAAGAAAAAAATAGGAAATTAATTTATCGAGTATTAGAATTATGGCACAACATTCCTGAGGAGTCTAATAATGCAAATCCAAAAAGTTCCCCACCGTGGAGTGGGAGTTTAACCCCTCATCCCCCTCCAAAAAAAAAAAAAAAAAAAAAACTGTATAATTCGTTTAAATAAAGAAAAGAAAATAAATAGAAAATTAATTCATAGAGTACTGTAATTTTGGTACAACATTCCTGAGTAATTTAATAATTGAAAAAAAAAGTCCCACCTTGCGGTAAGAGCTTCCTTCTCCCCCTTCCCCCCCTCAAAAAAATATATATAACGTATTGAAAATAAGAAAAATGGTTAAATAGAGTTTTGAAATTTTGGTATAACATATTCTTGAGGGGCTTAATAATGGGATACAAAATTTAAAAAAAATCCACCATGCAGTAGGAATTTTTTTTCTTCACCTCCCCCTTCCCCCCTTCCCACCACCAATAAAAAAATAGTTCAATTTTGCTGAAATTAAGAAAAATACGAAAACAAGTTATATAAGAGTTTTTAGTTTTGGGGAAAGTTCTCTTAAAGTGTCTAATAATAATAAATACAAAAGTTCCCATATTCCCTTCCCCCCCCCCAAAAAAAAAAATCGTATAATTTGTTGAAATTAAAAGAAATGGGGAAATAATTTGTAGAAATTTACAGTTTGTGGACAAATTTGTTGAGTGGTCTAATAATAATAATAGTAACAATTCACCCTCTTCTGGAGCAAGAGCTTCTTCCTCTGTAATAGAAATGTCCCCTCTTTGAGAGGGGCTTCCAACTCCCATTTCCCCCCATAAAAATTACTTCAAAATTTCCCATAAATTTTCTTTTTTTTTTTTTTTTTTTATTAACACAAAATTGTTTGGTTTTCAAAGACAGCTACAATTATAATAATAAATAAATAAATAAATAAAATATATGCCTTGAAAAATTCTGCACAAAATGTCCTCTTCATTATGCATAAACGAAAAATTATTTTTCTTTTAATTTTTAAAAGCTACTAAATTGTAAAAAAATAAAATAAATTGAAATGATAATAATGAAATTCAGGTAATAACTAGGTAAAATAAATATAGCAATAATTAAGTAAAATGTAGATAAAATAATTTTAATGTAAGTCAATAATTTATTACTTACAAAATCGTCTGAACATCGAATAAAAAGTAATCAAGTTCATCATGAAAGTCATCTTCAAACTCCTCTGTCACGTCAATGGGTTCTTTTTTGGTACATGTTTGCCCGTGGCAATTTTTATACATTCCTGTACACAATAAATTTGCTTTTATACATTTGCACTTCCTTCCACAACCTTGCATACAGCCACATGAAATCAAATTTAGTATTTTTTTTTTTTTTTAAGCAGGCGCTTGTCTTAGATATACAAGAGACAAGCATGAATTAGATACTTTTCAGCCCCAGGTCTTTGGATCCAAGCGATTCCCCAACCACAACTGTACTGGCAAGTAAACCCGATGAAAATGCAAAATCAGTGGTAAGTGGCAAGCACGATAGGATGACAGCATTGCTGGCTTGTACTACTAATTAATTAAAACATTGAAGTCTGAGATCGTTCAAATTTTTCATTTCAGAAGTCATAGATGCGTTTTTTTTTTCTATTTTTTTTTAATTTATTTTTTAACTTTACTTTACATCTCACTAAAAATTTTTCACCAGCTTTTTCAATTGAGTCACGAGTCGATCTTGGATCGTTGAACACTTTGGGCACATCATGGAGGTGGTGAGATCGGTTAAACGATTGAACGACATGCACTTTCACTTTTCTCCAAACATGACTGAAGTGATGTCGCAACCACTCATTGCTTGAAGAAATAGAATAGAATCCTCGACATTTTTAATAAAAGATGAACTTTGCAAATCCTTGGAACTATAAAATCTTACTTTGACATTTCCCTTTCCTTCTTTCATGAATAGAATGTCCTTATCTTCTGGGGCAAGTGCTATCAGTAAAACTATAAGGTCCACATCTTGTCCAACAATAACGACTTGCTTGTTTAAATCAGATGCATCAATTGCTTTCCTAACTATCAAAGCATCTGCGTCATCTTTTGCTATGCTTGCTTCGATACCAGAAATTTCTAAGCTTTGAGCAAATTCAAAATATTTAAAACCCATTCTTTCTATCTGACCAAGTTGAAAGAAGAGCGTACATTATTCTCATCTGTAAAAAATATATAAAACATACCAAAATCAAGTACTCATTTTTTTTCTCTCCGTTGCCAATTACTCCGAAAAGATTGATATCGCATTTATATATATGATATAAGATATGATATAAGATAAGTCTCCCAAGATGGGAGACCTATTCTATTTTCCATTGCTAGTCAATTCATAAGTGCTATCCTAAAATTTTAATACATTGTAAATTATTTTCTCGGTTTTTCTTAATCTGAATAAATTGCACAAATTCGGGAAGAAAAGAGGTATCCTCCACCCACAGATGAAGAGGGGTGTGGAATTTTCGTTTTTCCATTGCTGGAGCTCTCGAGAGCACTATTTCAAAATTTCAGAACATTATAAATATATACCTCTGTAATAAATTCCTTTAATCCTTGAGTGTCTCCTATTTTTCATAATCTGAAGGAACTGTATGTTTTGGGGAGAAAGGGGGGGGGGAGGTGCTTACACAGGGAAGGTCGATGTCTCCTTTTTTAATAATAGTGTATTCATGAGTGTTATCTCAATGTTTGAAAGTTTCAAATGTTTATAAATTATTTCCTCTGTTTTTTTTTTTTTTTTGTTTTTTTTTTTGGGGGGGGGGGTACCCTCAACAGTATTAATGTAAAATTTTATAACTTTATAAATGTTTATTCCTGTAATATAACCCTTTTATAGTCCCTCATTAAAAAAAAAAAGAAGGAGATAAACAATTTTGGGGGAAAGGGGGGGGGGTAACATACCCAGAGGTTGAGGAATTTTTTTCTTGTCCATTACCAGACTTTTCATGAATGTTATCCTAAAATTTGAAGCGTTTATAAATTATTATATCTGCTTTTCCTAATATGAAAGAACTTTATGGTCTAGAGGGGAAAAAGGGGGGAATGGGGGAGACTCCCCGCCAGGAAGGGGGAACATTTTTGTTTTGCATTACTAGAGCCCCCAGGAATGTTATTCCAAAGCTTCAAAACTTTATACATTTTTTCCCTTATTTGGTGTTTTTTGTTCTAATTTGACTGTACTAATTGTTATTTAATAAGATTAGCAACATGCTTTACACAATATTTATCTAACCTTATCAAACAATTTTACTGAATATATAGAATATTTCATCATTCATCAACCTTTTGGCATTTATCCCACAAATGTCGCAAAGGCTTAAATGTGTAAAGGCTTAAATTGATCCATAGAGGAAGATGGTGATTAATTATGAGCCTTGTCATTATGGAATTACTATGATTAAATTTCATATAATATTTTTAATCTATTTCCTTAACTGTAACTTATTATTTCTAAAAAAATACAGTTTCTCATATCACATACGCGTACATAAATAAATGTGTCTGTTCTTTGAGTAGCATTTACATGTTGTTTAAACAAATCTAAACAACCTTATGAACAAAGAAAATTGTGACTGTCACTTATCTTTAGAAAAAAAAAAAAAAAAAAAAAAAAAAGTTACCATATTCTAAAAATGTCGCAATTGTATACTTTATACATCCATATTTTTATGTAAGTTATGCATTTAAATATAAAAATATATGCCATCTTGTTCATTTATTTTTTTCTTTTCTTTCTCTTTTACTCTCTCTCTCTCTCTCTCTCTCTCTTTTTTTTCTTGATTCATTCTATATTTAACGTAAAAGGAGTAATAGAATTAAAAAAAATCAATAGTCAAACTAGGATTCTTTTAATGTGGTTTAATAGTTTAGAGATTTCTCGATCTCGATTTCACCATTTTTAGAAAATTACCGTCTGTACGTCAGTTTGTGCACAATCTGCAGTTTTCTACGAATTTCCGCTGAAATATCGGTACATATGTATACAGAAATGTTATTTTCAGTGTACTTTGCCATATTTTTTAAAATCAAATTTACGTTTATCAATTATGTCCTATATTAGTCAATAGGCAACTAATGACATGTCAGGACTTGTAACTATGTCTAAACAAAGTCATAAATAGGAAAAATGGTTTGTTTCATACCTAAATTTAAAAAAAAGAAAAGTTACCGAATTCGAAATGAATCATAATTGTGTACTTTATACATTCAAATTGTTACATAAATTATGAAATTTCAATTTAGAAATATGTGTCTTTTTTGTTTTTTTTCTTAATTCTTTATTTAACATAAAAAAAAAGTATTAGATCATTAAAATAATAATAATAATAATAATAACAGCCAGTTTTCGATTCTTTTAAAGTGGTTTAATAGTTTTAAGATGTCTCAACCTCGAAAGCGGTTTAATAGTTTTCAGACGTTTTGATCTCGATTTTTTTTTCAGAAAATATTCGTCTTTACGTCAGTTTGTGCACAATATAAAGTTCTTTAAGGTCTATACTGGTGTATGGACATACAGGTGTATAGTTATATATTTTTTATATATATACAGAAATTTTATTTTTCGTTGTACTTTCACATAAATTTGTGTTTATCAATTTTGTTTCATATAAATCAATAGAATTGTTCGTTCCGTTTTGTCGCAATGTCCTGTAAACGAAAACAATAACAGGTAAGTGAGTGTTTGGCTTTTATGCCACAACAGTTCAACATTATGGGCAAATGGAAAAGTCTGCATAAACTCCTAAGGATTGTTCGGTGATATATCACAAATTTGTTCCTTCACAGAGGAGACGGCTCCCACGCTACAGTGACTCGAGGTATAAATCGCACACAATGAAAATTATTTTTCTAATAATTTTTATTATTGTAAATTAATATTAAAATGTTTTCTGAAAATAATAATATGTTTATACTAGTAATATTTACCCAGTTTAATATTTTATTATGTGCATGTCACCACCTATGGCTGTATTGTCTGGTAGTCCCGGTCTAGACTGACTACTGTTAGAACTAGCTTTATTAGGTTGGAAAGGATGGTCTGTGTTGCTCTTTCAAGCTGCATTAGGACTACTCCAACTGCTCCCCTTGAGTGTTTACTTGCGCTTCTTCCGCTTTATTTGCGTATTAATGCTGAGGCTTTAACCTGTATGAAGCGTTTCATGTGTCTGGACTTGTGGAAGGATAATTCTAAAAATCTGTCTTGGGGTTCCCTCATTTCATTTGGGCTGATCTTCCTTCTTTCATCATGCCTAGTGACTACATGGTTATGAAATGTGCCTTTCTTAAGCCTTTTAAGATCTTTTTCCCTTCCAGGGAGGATTGGCTTTTGTCTTCTAGTTGGCTTGATGACAACTGTTTGGTTTGGTATACTGATGGCTCTAAGCTTGGTTCTCATTCTGGGGCAGGTGTTTGCTGTCCTGGGGATGGAACTCGGCTTTCTTTTCCTCTTGAAAAGTTTGCCACAGTTTTCCACGCTGCAAACTTTGCTATCATCTTATGCTGTAAGGTGTGCTCAGACAGGAATTATCATAATTTAACCATCCCTATCTGTTCTGAGAGCCAGGCGGCTCTCCTTTCACTAGTGAGGTGTAAGTTCACCTTTCTTCTCGTATGGGAGTGCTACAAGGCACTTTGTGAGCTTTCTTCCTATAATAAGGTTAGTCTTCACTGGGTACCTGGTCATATGGGTATACCTGGTAATGAGTTGGACGATGAGTTGGCTAGATCTGGTTCCAGCACACTCTTTTGTGGCCTTGAGCCTGTTCTGGGTATTTCTCCCACTGCTTTTAGGGCGTCTATCATCAAGTTCTTTGGTATGGAGCACTATAGACAATGGCGTAATTCTGATGGTCAAGGCAAGCAAAAGAGCTTAATCGTGACTTTCCTGGTCTTCGTCATAAGGAGCTTTTAAAGCTTAACAGGAATGGTTTGAGGAAGATTATTGGCCTTCTTACTGGTTACCGTACCCTTAAGAGCCATCTGAGCATTATGGCTATCAGTTCTGATCCCATCTGTCGTGGTGTTTGTCTGGAAGAGTAGACACTCGGCACATTTTATGTAAATGTGAGGCCTTTTCTGCTTACAGGTTTGAGCATCTTGGTCGGCATCTCATTGAGCCTTGGGAGCCGCAGGATATTCCTGTCAGGTGTCTGCTGAGCTTTGTTTCAGCTACGAGGCTTTTCTCTTAAGGATGTGTTTGGGTCTGGGTACAATAGACCTCTGCTCGATGTGTCCTAGCTCTCAGTGTCCTGCTGAGGGCTGCTCTCCTTAGTAACTCATTATATGCATGTCCGCTTGTGGATGCTGCATTTGGAGAACCAATGTACTTCATTGAATATAAATTTATATTTCGTTGAAACATATCTGATGTTCATATTGATTAGTTTCTGTTGCCTGTCTCCAAATTGGTGGTGATGTCGTCCATTTTTTCAACTTTAAATACGAAATATAAAAAATAAATTCGTATAATTTTACATAAAAACGATTATTTTTAACATATATATATATATATATATATATATATATATATATAGCGTATGTAGGAGCGCACAGCTTCCGTTTTGGGAAGTATACCTACTACCCGCCGCGAAAGACTCGAAAATATCTATGAATAGTTTAACCACAAATCTGAAATAATAAAAATAATAATAATAATAATAATAATAATAATAAAGGTTTATCTTTTAGTTAATAATAATAATTGCCGAAACGTTTGTGGAGGCCCTCTGTTGGGACTCAAAACGGTTTTGGGTTCCGTCTGTGTACTTGTCTGAGCGATAGCGGCCGCACAAATAACGCTATTGACTTGTAATTTGGTACACATGTTCATGTGACCCACTGAATGAGCTGTATAGTTTTGGGTGTGTATTCTATTTGTAGTTCGTGCACAAGGACACGACGAAGTTTTTCTTATCATTACTGCCTATGTGAAGAATTTGTATGTACCGCGATAGCGGCCGTAAAAATCAGGCTATTGACTTGCACTTTGGTACACATATCCATGCGCCCAACGGAATTTAGCTGTATAATAGTTTTAGGTGTGTATTCCTTTCGTAGTTCGTGTACAGGGACACGCCAAATTTTTTTTCCTATCATTACGGCGTATGGGAAGAATTTGTATGTACCGTGATAGCCACCGCAAAAATCAAGTTATTGACTTGCAATTTTTGCTGAAACTTCAGTGGAGGCTCTATGTTGAGGCTCAGAAAGATTTTGGGTGCCCTCTGTATTTCTGTCCGTCTGTCTGTGTGTCGCGCGATAGAGACCGCAAGTTTTTCTTATCATTATGGCCTATGAAAATAATTTATATGTACCGCGATACTCACCGCAAAATTCAAGCTATTGACTTGTAATTTGGTACACAGGTTCATATGCCCCACAAAATCAGCTGTAGAGTTTTGGGTGTGTATTCTGTTCGTAGTTCGTGTAGAGGGACACACCAATTTTTTTCTTATCATTACAGCCCATGGGCAGAATTTGTATGTACCGAATTAGAGACCACAAAAATGCTCCGACTGACTTGTAAATTGGTACACACATTCAGGCTCTGCATAGAAATAGCTATATAATTTTTTATGTTTATATTTTTTATGGTTTGTGTACAGGGACACATCACAATTCTTATGATGAGGAGAATTTCGTTTAAATGCATTTTGACACTATTACTTTGCTATCAACAAAATGAAATTACCGTACATTACTGACATGCTTAAACTAGTGTTTACTGCAGAAAATATTTGCTCTTAGTCTTCCTTATTAAAGGACCATGCAAAAGTGTTCTGACAATGTAAAGTAATCAGCCAAATTACGTCAAATTTCAAACAATTATTCATGAAAAACGTAGAATAAGCTGAATAGTTTTTACTGGTGTATACAATGATTATGGTTCGTATACGGAGACACACAAAAGAATTTCGTGATATTAGAGCCTATGAACAAATTTTTATTTCAGCGCACTTTAATGCGTTTATGCTGCATTCAACGTAATGGAATTAACATACATTATAAAGATGATTAAAAGCATGTTTACCTTAGAAAAAAGGATACGTATAGACTAAATAATTTACTTACGGACCCCACAAAAGAATTCCTATGACGTTCTATGATGTCAAATCAGGTTGAAATATTAATGAGTTATAATTAATTAAATAGGTGTATTCTTTTTAGTGTAAATAATTACTGTGGCTCCTTTTCTGGGATACATAATAAAAATTTAGTACTATTAATGTCTGTAGTCGGTATTTCTTAAAAGTGTATTTTACATGCTTGCACCTCATTAAATATAATGAAATTTTATTAGAATTTTAAAAGACTGCTTTTTAGTGGCGAAGTGTGGGACTAGAATAAGTAATCTCCAATAAGTAAGTTACTCAAAATAATTTCAATATGTTATGAAATCATTTTGCTTGAAATTTAGTACAAGTATTTATGAATTGCCGGGAATTAACACATGGCAATGAGTTATTAGTAATATATATATAAAAATATTTATAGAAAGAGAAATATAGCGGGGGTTAAGGGGGGCGGCAGCCCCCACAGAAACCGCTCTGTTTATGTAGCAAATCAGACGAATCAATGTATAATATTGTATAATAGGGAATTAAAATAATCTGGTGTGTCACTCACACGACTTTCTCTTACCCTGAAATTTAATACTATAAATACAGCTTGCAGATTAATAGGTAAGATAACGAGTACTGTTATGTAAACCTATGTTAAACAATTCATATTAGGCTTCTGAAGAGTTTTATATGATAATTAGTTCTGTGTGAGGGGGCTGCCGCCCCCCTCAACCCCCCTTTTCATTAATGCACCTACATTTACATAGAATTTAATTCGATTATTAAAAAATAATTCTCTTTTTAAAAAATAATTTATTAAAATTATTATTAAAAAATTATCTTTTATGATAAGGCAGACGATTTCCATATTAGAAAAGTAGTATAACACCAAATATCCAAAAAAAGTCCATTTTATTCTCAATATAAAAAAAAAAAAAAAAAAAAAGAAAAAAAAAGAAAAAGCACGATTTTTTTTTTCGTTAAAAGTAAAAAAAAATTGATAACTTTGCTTTAAATTATCGCAGATCGATGGTTCAACCATTCGTTTTAAAGGTATTGGCGAGCTCTTTTGAAAGATACCCATCATGAAAATTTACTCCCCTCGAGGGAAACTTCCCCCCCCAAGGGGGGGAGGCGAGGCTCCTACACACACATTTTTTTTCCCCAGTTAACTATCTCTATTACAAAAAATATATATTCGTTTCATTTGGTTTAGTGCAGTCTATAGACGTTAAACTGTACTTTCCTGCAATTTCCCCCATAGACGTAATGTATTAGAATTATCTTGATTGTCCCTGTACACGAACCATTTGCTTGATCTTAACGAAAAGATTACTGTAGCGTCCCTATATGATACCCATTTAGAATACCAAGTTTGAACTTTCTGCCATAATTTGTTTTTGAGATATGCTAATAACAGACAGACACACAGACATACAGACACACAGACACACAGATACACAGACATACAGACATACACACAGACCATTTGCTAAAAACATGATTTTCGTATTCAGGGGACCTCAAAACGTGCAAATATAACAAAATCTCGCGTTTGAAAATTTGACCCAAAAACAATACTTTCTCTATCTTATGGGTAAGAGAAAGTAAAAATGATCTGTTGAATAATGCGTGATGCAAATAGGATGTTGATGCTCCTGATCTGCAGATCCACTAGTAGGAATAACTTTTGACAAAATACTTTTTTTTAAGCTACTATCAATACCGAAATAGATTTTCTTTCGACATTTATTATTATACATTTATGGGATGACAACTCTCTGATCTTTCTCTATATACTAAAAAAAAAGTAACTGTCGCTGGCGTCAATTTTTTTTTTGTCTGCGATAGCATCTCCCCGCGGAGGGCAAAGTGCTCTGCATCATGAGAGGTATCAATGTGTACCGAATGCTCCAAGGAAGGCATTTCAGGTAGTTAGAAATCTGTATCATCTTAATTAACAAAGGTATTAACTAAAAACATAGAGTTTGTAAAGGTACTCCATTTGCCACCGTAGAAAAAGTTTCTCTTATGACGTTGTTCTTCTGACATGACATTACTTTGTACGGGAAAATTAAAATGTGATCCATGGTGTAAAAAATAATAAAATCAATGTCGATTTTGCTATTAAGAAAAATATTTCTATCGGCGTTTGTAATGATCGATAGATGGGGCTTTTTTTACATTTGTTGTTAGTAAATATAATAGCCACGTGTATTTATTATTGTTATATATGTGTTACTACTTAATATTCGTGCTATAATTTCTCCGCCATTACATCATGGAAAATCAATTGATGTTGAATGTTCCTGCAAACCGGGTAAAAACAATACCTGCAAACATTACCTTGCAGTTTTGTTGTACTGTAACAGGTAAGTAGTTTGTTAAAACAGGAATAAACTACTACGTCAGAAACGGCAAAGAAAAATTATTGAGGTGCATACAGCTGTTTCGGTATCCTAAAGCGTACCGTCTTCAGTGCAAAAAGAATCAGCATCTCCCCGCGCACATTCTTTTTGCACTGAAGACGGTACACTTTACGCTACCGAAACAGCTGTATGCACCTCAATAATTTTTCTTTGGCGTTTCTGACGTAGTAGTTTATTCCTGTTTTAATATTCCAACGCCAAGTCTCCTGCTATTATAAGTAGTTTGTTATTTTCTTAATATATCGTCGTTCCATTTTATTTTGATGCAATAAAAATAATTACTAAAGAGAATATGTATGAAATAAAACATAATAATAGGATGCAATGAAAATTATTGCGTTTTAATATTTAATAATTCCACTGTATTTTAACTGCATCTATATGTTATCTTACAACAAAAGTACATTAAAAAAAAAAAAAAAAGAAAGAAAGAAAGAAAAGGTACAACTATAGAGTTGGTCCATAACTGGATTTGTCGATTTTTCTTTGGCACCGTTTTGAACGATAACGATGCCTTTTTGGATTCTTTGGAATACAATACGCTTTTGTTTACGCTTGGAATGCATCGCAACCATTTGCAAAAATGACATTTCTCCATAATCACCAAAGAAAAATCGCCAAATGCACTTGTGGACCAACACTATAATTGTTCCACGACATACAAGAAATATGATCGTTTTGCTTTGCTCGTTAGCGAAGGAAACGATCAGTTTTATCTGAAAAATTTTATAATTAAAGCAAAATTAAAAATATTATTGCTTGTAGTCATTCTCGGTGATACTTATTTCCCAATTCAAAAAAGTCTAACCCATTCAGATTTTCTACTAACTAAAGCTTTACTTCCATTAGCTGAAGCAACAGAAATTTTATATTAGTCATTTGGAAAAAAATGAAGGCTTAATTCTGGGTTTCTGGATCCTTTGGAATTACATTGTGGTACACAACAGTATGTGTAGTCTTTTTTACCGGATCTATTCATTTTTATTGAATAAATAATTCAAACTAAACATTGAATATACAGAACGCAATGGCGTTTTGACGAAAGCTATCCGCGTATTGTAATTCCACCTTAGGTCACCAGAGGGCGAGCATTTCATTACAATCGCGGATCACTAGAAATTTCTTATGTTGTTTATCAATTTTTTAATATGTTCTTTCTCGTGAATAATGATCGTGATTTCCCATCATTATCTATTATAGGTCAGCATAAGTTTTTAAAAAAGTTACTCAATTTAGGTTTGGAAATTTTATTTCCAAAATAGCATTTTTATGAATCGGACTGTTTATTCTTTTAAAATTATCATCCTTGTGAGCACCATTTCTTTTTGTCTTTAAAGTGTATTTATCTTTTTTTTTATTAAACTTTCTTAAAACTTTAAAAAAAAAAAAAAAAGAAAAGAAAAGAAAAAAACATTTAATATTCAGTATTCTATTCTATTTTTGCTAATTTATTTAACGAAAGATAGGCCTATTTTTGGAAAAGAAGGAAAATTTTATTAAACTTTTTTTCAGTTAATTGTTTACAGAGGGAAATGTTTTTGAAAATTTTGAAAAAGAAATGTGGATTAGGAAATCTGGTTTGTATAATCGTATTTTGCAACTGCAGAACATATATATGGTTTAAATGTACGGGAAGCATATATATATATTTCTGCATACTGATGATACTGTTTTTCATGCAAAGTAAGGAAAGTTAATTTCAAATATTTGTTTTATTAATATTAAAAACAGGCTTCATTTGTTTACGTATATTTCAAAAGAGACGCATTTTGAAAAAACGTTTGGATACCATGGCAACCACTTCCGAAAATCACATTTCTCCGTAATCACAAAAAGAATATTGCCAAATAGAATTGTGGATCGACCTGCAAGTTGTTCCAAATAGAGTCAAAATGAAACTTATTTATAAATCTTTTAATTTCGCACTGATTTTTTTTTTTAACATTACAGAATTAGACATTTCTGGGACACGTTTCATATTTCTAATTACGGGAAGAAAAAAAAATTCATCATCGAAAAAGTATAGGCATTAGAAAAAGGTATAGGTATTAGACAAAAGTATAGGCTTTAGATTATAAGTACAGGGATGGAACACGGACGCAGAATTCATACCGGTATTCGTTTAAGAAGTTTCTTTACCTATAATATCAATGATTTATGAAGTAGAAAATTTTGTTACATTGATAGTGGTATGAGTTATGCGCCTGTGTTCCATCACTGTAAGTACTAGATTTTTTTTTCTTCTTCTTCTTAAAAAAAAAAAAAAAAAAAAAAAAAAAAAAACTATACAAAAAATCAATCGCCAAATAATGACAAAAATTTAAAAGTTGCCAATTGGGTCATATACGAGTACTAAAGTTGTAAAACAAAATGGTTTAGATATGTCTTTGTATTCTTAAATAAATAAATTAATTAAAAAAAAAAAAAAAAAAGTGGTATTAAATATTATGTATTTTAATTTCACATTAAATATGGGAATATCTGTAATATTTTTCTGCTCTTTCGTTTTGTGTTGTACACTAATAATATTCCTATTCAGTAAAAATCCTCGCAGGGTGAAGTGAACCGGAGGTTGGTGAGCGGAGCGAGCAGGGGGTAGAACCCCCTAGTTTATGAAAAAATAATTTTGAAGAAAAAAAAAAAAGGAATTTCCACAGGAAAGCATAGAAAAATATTTATGATGATCAAACATACTAGTTTTAATCTATTCCCTCTTTTATGTTGTGAAAGTTTTATTTTCACTTCTCACAAGTTTAACAAGGAAATTATATGCACTTCGATAATTATACTCACCAGAATCATTCACATCCTTTTTATATTTCTACAACGTTACTTCGTCTTCAATTTTAAGAGATATACTCAAAGTAAAATCCATCAATCTCCATATTTACATTTGTAACAACGTGTTAAGCCATAAAATGTTTTAAAAAAAGTAAGGAATCTATAGGTGGAATCTGCTAAAAAATAAAAAATAATAAAATTAAAACGAAATATTTCTAAATCCAAAATTTATGGAAATCTGAAGAAAATATTTTACATACAAGTGTTTTGAATTGCATGGCTGTCAAAAATAAGCATTTAGTTTTATCTTGAGGTATTTGTGCATCTTTCATTTTTAGCCTGTTTATACATATGCAAACAGGTGATAGATTTAATGCGTTGAATTTAAAGTGGAATGCTTAAGGTATTTTGGTATTTTCGTTTTATTTATAAAAGTAGAAAATGTTTCGAAATCTTGAATATATATTAGAACTATATGATAATAGGTTATAATAATATTTTTATAAAACAAAATAATGAAATTCCCAGCTGTTATCCCTGCTTGAAATAAGTTTACGTTGTTTTCATGAAAATATGACTTTTTCATGAAAATTATATTTTTTCTTTGGATTTATATTATTTATTAGATAGACATCAATGAAATAAATTTTCTAGAAATAATTTAAAAGTTATTTGTTTACATTAAAAATGTTTCATTAATAAAAACGTATAGTGTTTAATATTTTGTTAAATTTAAAATAATACTTATGAAACATAGCATTTCGATAGTTATTTATTCCTTTAATGTATTAGTAATTTGCATCTTTCTTTAAAGCGTAATATGTTGCTTTAAATGCACGTTTTGCATAATATTAGAAAAGAAATGTCATGACAATCAAAATGTCATCAGCAAAGGCTTGGAGTGTCCGAGTCTCATTCGGCACCAGCTTGACCAGGAGGTCATTTATCAGCACCAACCAGAGTATCGGCCCTAGGCATGAGGCCCGAGGTACACCTACGTTATAGCTGTGTTCCCCTACATTTGTAATCACTGATCTGTTCCATAGGAACGATTCAATGAGACCTAGGAGGTCCGGCGGAAACTCATGCTTCTTCTGTAGCCTGAGGATGTCCACACGCCGTACACTATTGAATGCATTATTTATGTCAAGGGTAAGCAAACAGGTGTGCATGCCTTTCCCTTTTGACTCGGCTTTGAATTCTACAACATTGTGGAGTGCATCGAGGGTACCCATATTGCTACGGAAACCAAATTGTTTACTATCGAGCACTCCGTTGGCATCCAGATTGGCCAACAAACGAGTTGCACACATCTTGTCCAATACTTTCCCAAGGGCAGGAATCAGGCAGACTCGGCGGTAGGAAGCTGGGTGGGATAGGTCCTTACCTTCCTTAGGAAAGTAGACCACCCCAACGCGTTCCCAAGTCCGCGGGAAGCAAGAAGTGCTGAGGCAGTTATTGTATAAGGAGAGTAACCACTGAGGGCTGTACTCGAGAACCTTACGAACGATATCCAGACTGAATCCATCGTGTCCATCTGCCTTATTAGGCGACAGTGATTCACTGCAAATTCCAGCTCTCTGATTTCAAACAAGTCTGGTTCGTTGGCTCTGATGATTCGAACTGCTTGACATCATCAGACTGTCTGAAGTGATACCTAGACAATGTTCCCTGGGTTTCATCCCAGGTAGAGGCAGCTTCTCCATCTTGGAGTTCCAACTTAGTTGGCGCATGCCTCCGCCATCGGCCCTTAATAACACCAAAAACAAGCCCTAGTCGATCGGAACAACGTTTCTCAGAAATAAATCTTCGAAACGATGACATTTTAGCTTGCAGTATCGATTTCTTATACTCTGCCCGTCTACACTTTAACAGCACTCCAAGTCTCTCCCTCTGATTCGTCTCCACCGTTCGCTGGTAGAGACGTCTCAGCCCACGCAACCGGGACCTCTGGACTGTCAGATTAACTGTCCACCAACACGCATTTCTGTTTTGCACAGGTTTTCGTTTTTCATTTTCCCTACATAGCTCTGTCAAAGTTGACAGTAATCAGTTCCTTGGTCAGGGAACTCGCAATCATAACAAGCCATATCTGCTGTCTGCAGATCACGGAGAAAGTCCTTCCAGACCAGGTCCCTCGGTCTCCAGCGACGGCTTGTATCCGAGGGATACTTTCTTTCCGGTCTGCCCTCAAGGGTCCAAAATATGGCTTTGTGATCGCTCAGCATCTCCGAGTCAGAGACGATCTAGTCTGCGATGAGTTCAGCGCAACCGCGGACTAACACGACGTCGATCCAGCTGGTGCCTATACTTGCCTCAAATGTAGGTTCGCTATCTGGATCATTGACGATTTCCAGATCGCAGTTCGTGGCAAAGGATATGAGTTTTCTGCCTCTACGATCAGTTGGTGTTTCCCCCAGATAGTGGATTTCGTATTGAAGTCTCCCGCTAAGACCACTCGGTCAGAAGGGTACTGCCTCATCAGCGATACCAGAATCTCCAGGTTCAGAGTCATGTCTTCGCTCGGTGCACAGTAGCATGTGGCCACTAGCGCATACGAGCCCGACACATTGATGCAGGCAGCTTGAACGTCACGACCACTGAAGACCTTACAGAAGATGACTCTTTGGTTCACCCAGAGCTCCGATCAAAGATCATTCGACCCCGGGATCACCGATGTATAATCTCCCGGCAATCCTAGCATGAGACTGTCACGAACAAGCGGTTCGCTTAGAGATACCAAGTCTACCAACTCACTTTGAACTGTGTGATCGAGGTTGAATTGGATTGCATAACTGTGTCTATAGTTGAGGAGCATGAATTTGAGTGTACTACCCATTATTCAGTGCTCGCAATTTTCCAACCTCTGCCTTGTAGACAGGACACTCCTTACTAGCAGCATCGTGACTGGCCGGTAGTTTCCCCTTGAACGGTCACGATTGCTGCGCATGCAGTTAGGACACTCGGGATGCCCCTTGCAGTCCTTACGCATATGGCCTTCCTTTCCTCAGTGACCACAAAGAGCCTCTCTACGGCAGGTCTCCGCTGTGTGCCCGTATTTAAGGCACCGGAAGCTCATCAGCGGTCGAACATTTCGCTTGAAATCAACTTTTCGCCAACCAACATTGAGTCTCCTCATCCCTGTCAATTTCGCTATCGTGTCTTTGTCCACTGCTACGATCGCATTGTTTCCCTCTTTACCGAGGAAAACTCTTTGAACTCGTAGCCTACCTGAACCCAAGGTAGCGTTCTGAAGTTTTAAAGCCTCAGCTATTTGCTCCGTGGACATCGACTCCTCGATACCAAAGATGATAATCTCTGGGTCGCGAGGACCAGGTTTGGAGATATCATGATCGTTTGCTAGGCCCGTATCGACCATCTTAGCCTCGAGTCTTTGGAGGTCTGCTGCGCTATTCAATGAGATCAGCACGCCGTTCCCGACAATTGGACGCATTACTCGGAAAGCGATATCTGCTTTTTCTGGGTCGATCTTGCCTGCAATATCTGCCACAAGGGTCTTCGAAGTCATATTCGCATTGGGGCGAACGATAAGCAAGAACCTTTCCTCGGCCGCAGAGCTACGTGCTCGCGCGCCATGCTGAACGCTCATTACCTGGGGGGGGTCATTTCTTTCCTTTATATCTCCAGCTCTCGTTCCTTCTTCGACCTTTTATGATCCACGAAGGACCCTGGCTTAATACCTCGAACTGTGTCCGAAAACTTTAAGTCAGATAGTACCACTCCCTCACTTGAGCCCACCGAACTTGAAGAAGTACCGTCGCGTATTTTATTAATACGCCTGTTGCGCATTTTGCGTGCACGAAGAGGCACAATTGTACCCCCTGCCGGGACCCCTCTATCCCCCGCACAGTAGTCCCACCATCCTCCTGTATCTTCCTCTTCGTCCCTTTTTTTCAGGCGAGTTTAGGGGTTCAGTGTCAGGAGCTTTCCCGCCCCGTAGTATCAGCTGTTGCTGCCTGGTAAACGCATCGCGAACCCAGTCAACGAAGTCGTGAAACTCCACCAGCTTAGGCCCAGACAGCTTCGACGTATCTACGGTTCTCGAGACTAGAGTACCTCTACGGTACGCCTCGGCAACGAGGGTCAAAGACCTTTCGACCATCTCTTCATGAGAGATATGACCCAACTCCTCGTTGAGAACTTGGCAACCTTTATCCGTCATCTGTGCAGTGACGACGGTCGTCTCGAAGTTCTTCGAGACAGTCTGAGTACCGGTGAGGACAGGAACTTCCAAGATCTCAGAAGCAACTGCAAAATAACTGTCTCCACTCACAGCTGTCGGATAGATTGAGGGGTCAATGGCCACTTCTATGACCTCGCCGTCTTTGCCTTTCCAACTTTGCTGTGACACTTGGGACGAGCTGTTGCTATCTTGTGATAGTCTAACTGCTCGTCCACCTACCAATCTTCTTCTCCTGCTCCTTGCCTTCGCAACCGTTGTATGTGCAGCGACAATGGCCGCCTCGAGATATTCCGAGGCGTCATGAATGCTGGCGGGTTCGGGAGCCTCCAGTTCTCCACAGGCGGAGCTGTGTCACCTTAGCCGCTCACAGCCGTCGGGGAGACAGAGCGGTCGTCGGCCACTTCCACGGTCTCGCCGTCTTTATCTTCCCAACTTTGCTGTGACACTTGGGACGAGCTGTCGCTATCTTGTGATAGTCTGACAACTCGCCGTCTCCTTCTCCGGACAAATCTTCCACCAACTGAAAGGTTGGGATTTGATTCAGTTTCTTGAGGAACCGATCCGGGGCGGGCCACTGGGAGGCCCCCAACCGTGGAACATCCTGAAAAGGATGGTTTTCGTCCTGAAAAGGACGGTTTTTTTTCAAGAAAACTTTGTCAATGCTCTTCATAATCGCCAGTGATCGCTTCGTTCGAGGGATAGACTATAGGCCGTTGTCCACACGAGCAAAATTCTCTCTAAATTATAAACGCAATAAGACAATAACAGTTGTACCACCCCATAGGCTCGAAGTAGAATACTTTGTACCTTCAGTTGTTTTCTTGAAAAGAAAAACACGACAAAGAGCAATAAGAGGGCACAAAGATAGAACATCTTGGCATCTCAAACTGCAAACATGGCCTCAGAGTGCAGTAGACTACACTTTATATCTAGGCACTCTTGAACTTTTTTCCCTGGATATCAGAAAAAGGGGCACTACAGAAATCACTTAACATATCCTGACACCCTCTCATTAATCTCCAAGTGTGCGAGCGCTCCAGACAACACTTTTATATCCTGGCGCTCGCGAAATACTTTCCACAAGAAAAATAGAGAGCTGCTAACCTTTCCCCAATCGGGTCGCAGAAACCTCCGAATTACAGCAGGTGCTGTACGGTTAGGGTCGCCCGCATGTCTTTTCGGAGATGCCAGGGATGGCGCAATTTCTACCATTTGAATTTGGAACGCAAAACTGAACCGCATCGAGATGATACTTTCCATCCCCGACGCGCTACTCTGCCAGAGTAGCAGTTTAATTACTCCCTTGTGTCCACACCTTTACGCTCACGCCAGAAGACCTTTCAATCACCAGCAACGTGTCTGGGTGAATTACTGAGAAGTAGGGCAACAAATTTTATCGACCAGCCCTTTACGCTCATGCCAGGAGATCTTTCAATCACCTTCAACATGGCTGGGTGTATCGACTCAGCAAGGCCCTCAACCCAGAATGAGTCACATTTACACCACGCCAGGAGACCTTTCCAGCACCTGCAACGTGGTTGAGTGAATTACTGGGCGAATGGGGCAGCAAAGAGAGAAACCTGGCCAGTCAGACACAGCGACTCTCCCCTCAGAGACGTCCTGAATGTTAGATAAGAACATCTAACATTCATAATGATATCCTATTAAATAATTCAGTTGTGAGTTTGAGACTACAGAACGTCTCTACAGTTGGTTTGAAATTAAGCTGAATCCAGCAAATTATAAAGTTCGACGGTTAAATCACTTCGTCGCCAGTGACTCGGCGAAAGTCTTGGTCGGATGAGTTTTACGTCGACATGGTGCTGAAATGAAAGAATTAGGTTCTGAGAGTTACATGAATGGAAATCGATTTGTAAGGTTTTGATTGAAATGAAGAGAAAGGAAGTTGTAGAATGTAGTATAAGATGGAGATTGTTTTGGTAAATGAAAATAGTGAATTGGTAGTGGTAGAGAATTGTAGTGGATTAGTGGGGAATAGCGAGTTAAAATTGAGTTAGAATTGCGAGTTAAACATTTGCGAGTTAAAATTGAGTTAGCCCAACAACCGCCTTGAAGTTAAGCATTAATAAACATTGTTATTTTATATTTAACTTTGTCTCGAGTTCTTCTTACTATCTATTTAAATAATTAAGTTAATCTTTAAGATTAAGATAGAGGAATTGAGATATTGCCCACTCAAATTCCTCACAGTGGCGCCCAATTCAGTTCGACACCCCCCTTCCCCCTTTCGCTCGAGTATATTTTGCTAGCTCAAATAATGTACGTTAATATTTTGCGGATCTTGAGCAACATTTTGATGCATGTAAAATTTATATTGCTGATAGATTTAATTGGCTAAAATACTCCTTAAAAGGAGAACCTAAAATGTGGTACGAACTAATTGCCTCTCATTCCTTGGGTCAAAATCCCACTTATGAAGATTAAAATTCAAAATTATAAGCACCTTTTCCTCAAGTGCTGATAGAGCAAAATTAATGCAGGAACTTTATACTACTGAAATGTCGTTTTTTGATAAGCCGACAACGTTTTTCTTGCGTAAACTTGATTTAATGAAACAACTAGAATTAAATTTATCATTTTTTGAAGTGTTGGATATTATAAACCCGCTGTTCACAGTCCCAATTCAAGATTACCTAGATTTAAAACCTGCCACAACTGTTGATATTATTTTTTCAAATATTAGATAAATACCAAGCGCGCCATACTATAAAACCTGAAAGTCATTCTACTCACCGCCAGGAAGCTGTAAATCTTCAAAATGAACAGCGCGAAACTGTCGCCCCCCCCCCCTTTAAAATGTTAATTTCAATCATCTGCAACATACTAACTTTTCCCAGCCAAGACCCAGTCATTTCAATCAACCAGAAAATGTTTCAAGAAATCAACCGAGCTCTCTTAATACCAAAGTACAATCTATATTTCTGAATTCTCTCTCTATTTGCCCAGTAAACATATCGCATTTAAATACTTCTCAAAGCTTTTCTCACTTGAGCTCCCAATTAGCTTATAATTCAAAGAAGAATGAAATCCCATTAAATGTTGCGGCTAAACCTTTCGTCAATAGATCAAATTTCTGTTGTACAACTGTTTAGACAACAGACTTTTCTTGTAGTTTAAATGCACCTCCTGATAAATTACAGTTTAATTCTACAACTGTCAAGTCGGCAGAATCTGCTATTCTTAATAAAAAATCTTACGCAAATGCTAAACCGGTTGAGTGCGGAAAGTTATCTCATGTAACAGGAAAAATTGTCGCAGAAAATTATGTTAAAATTAATGTTGCTACTAAATCTTTCTTAAATGAATCAAACTCTTGTTTCCATTCTGTTCAGCCAACAGATTTATCTATTAGTTTACAGGCATCTCCTGATAAATTACATCTAAGTTCTAAAACTTTCAAGTCGACAGATTCATGTATTTCTACAGAAAATGTTTAAAAAAAAAAAGAAAGTGGAAGGTTAAATAGCGGTCCTTCTGAAAAACTGCTTGATAATTTAAAAGCAAATGTTATGATGTCAACTAAAAATGTGAACTTTTTCAAGCTTGTAAGCCCTCCAAGACCTCAAAATTTATGAGTAGAGAGCAAGCTTAATCTTCTCCTGGAACTGTGGACAGTAACAAGATGCCGGGTTCGAACCCATCCCAGAAAAGTGGCTCTCCTACGCCTGACTCCATTGTGCAACCCGCCAACCCTAATATTTCCCCGACAAGTGCACACGCCAGCCTGATTAAGACTTTTGATCCTACTGATATTACAGCGGAAACCGTAAGTCAGGTGATATCGTTCTGTATTTTTTTTTGCTACACGGTGTATTTCTATCAGAGCTGTACCAAAATGTACGACATGCTTTGAAGCCTTTCGGAATCTCGAAAGTTGTATGAAAGCAAAGGACTTTCTCCAGCTCAAAACTGCAAAATTTAAAATCAGTTCATGAACTTTCACATTGAAATTCATGTTTGCGCTTTAATGTCAGCATTTTTGTTCTCTCTTAAATATCTATTTTATGTATGTATTAAGTCTATTACCTTTTAGCCATCACCTGCAGAGCGGGTAATATAAAATATTTTTTCTTAAACCTTTGTAAAAAAAAAAAAAAATCCCCCCCCTTTTCGTATTTCTGTAAATATTGTATTTGTATGTGTAAAATGAATTTTTTTTAATTATCCAACTTTTGCATACATTCTAAAAGTTTCTCTGTATATATGTTTTTGAGTGGGGAAATGTTTTTTTTGGCTATACGCATAAATCGTGCTTAACTTTTAACTCAAAAACCACTAACGACTTAGTTTTTTTATGCTATAGCCCAGGAGGGAAACAATTATTGTATATAAACTATTTGAATGTCTTTAGAGACAAACTGTCTCGTTTATCTGTCTGCAAGACGCAGTTTGACTTCGTATATTCTTTTATACTGTTCAAATCTTTTCATTTTAGAAACTCTCCGATTGGACAGTTCTTTCAAACTAATCTGATGTCCAAAGTGTTATTCTGATGCCTGCCGTATTCTGAATGAATTGTTCTTCAATCTGCATTCCTTGCCGATAATTGCCGATATTCCTTGCCTGCATTCCTTTGTTATTTCATATTTAACTTACTCTCGAGCTCTTCTTATTATCTAATTAAGTTAATGTTTAAGGTTAAGATTGAGTAATTGAGACATGGCAGACACTTATTCCTCACACTGTATATAACAATTTACGTCTGTGACATACGAATTAAAAAAAAAATTTGTAGTTCTATATAAAATATATTTTTTATACACAGGGTGGGCACATATTTATTCGCCTAAAATAAAACAAATGTTGTTATTTTAAGTAGTAATTTTATACAGTTTTGTAATATAAGAACATAAACTGGCAGTATCTACAGTATATAACACATAAAAGTCTTAAAAACATCTTAGAAAAAAAATGTCTTGATTAATTCGTACATGTAGAGTTTTAGAAAAAATAATCTAAGGAAAAAGGAAGGGAAAAAAGTCATTTTTTTCTTTAGTTAAATACCTAATTAGTATGTACAATTTAATTATAAATAAACATAGTTTTATCTACCTATGTATTATAATACATCAATTACATGTTTTTTTACTTATTTAATATCTAATTAAAATAAAAAGGATAATTCGCAGTTTTCAGTAACACATTCTTTTTAAAATATTACGCATAAAATTACATTTAAAACAAGATAGTCAATTTTAAAGACAGATCTGAATCTGTAATACATTGAAACATTAATTTTATATATATATACATACATATATATTATTTAAGAATAAGGGAAACATTATCATATTTTTACAATTATTTGTACAAATAACAAAATTTATTTCGATAATATCTATTTTAATATAAAAACAAATTTATAGAATAAATATATTTTTCAATATTAAATCGTTATTTTCGAGAAAATATTATAAAACTTGTTTAAGCTGTAATTAAAAGTAATATATATATATTTGGTTTTATAAGAATTTCATTCTAACTTATTCTTATAATATATAGTTCTAACATACATTTAAGATATTGAAAAAATTTTATTGTTGTAAATTTACATTTCTACTAAAAATAAAATGCCGAAATATCTTAAGTATTCCACTTTAAATTCGACACATTAAATCTTTCACCTGTTTGCATATATATAAACATGCCAAAAAAGAAAGATGCGCAAATACTTCAAGATAAATCTAAAAGCTTATTTTTCTCAACCATGCAATTCAAAACACTTGTAAGGAAAATATTTTCTTCAGATTTCCATAAGATTTAGATTTAGAACTATTTCATTTTACTTTTTTCACATTTTTTAACAGATTTCACCAATATATTCCGTACTGTTTTTAAAACATTTTATGGCATAACAAGTTGTTATACATAGGTGTAAACAGAAACATTGATATATTTTATCTCATTATTTCTCTTAAAATTGATAAAAAAGAAACATTACAGAAATATGGATGGGTTACCGACGAACGCTGGTGAGTATAATTATCGAAATGTATATAAATACTATGTTAAACATATGTCAAAACAAACAAATCATAAATAAATAAATAAATAAATGAAATAAAATTAGTATGTTGTGACGATCACAAAACGTTACTTTGTACTTTCTCAGGCAAATTCGCGAAGTTACTTTTGTTTAAAATTATTTACTAGTCAACTTTGTTCCCCACTGGCAATACTTTAGAAAATGAAATTCGTCAAAAAGTATTTTTTAGTTAAATTTATTTATTTACTTATTTATTTACTACATGTTTATTTATTTATTTATTTTATTTATTTATTTATTTTATTTTATTTATTTTATTTATTTATTTTATTTTTATTTATTTATTTATTTGTATAGAAATGAAAAATATGGATTTTTTTTTTTCAGTTTATCACAGATTTATAGTTGAATTATATGTTTTAAATGTATCGCTGAACCTTTCACCAGAAGTAGTGGGTATACTTATATGTGCTCTTAAATACTTAAAATTTATATACTCGATTTTTACACCCATAATAAAAATACATTTATGTATGCATACGTATATAATTTTACAATAATTGATCAAAATATTTTTTATGCATAATTATAGGAATTTATTTTTTTTTCCTATCATATTAAAAACTAGCAGACTTTTCCTCGCTATACTTATATTAGTTGTAAAATTCCCATATGAGTATTAATAACCTAAATTAAAATCCCAGTTGCGTTCAGGTCCGCACTGATTTCGGCAGCAACTTTTTCGCTTCTTGCGTTCTTTTTTCCAGCGGATAAGTTCGACGTTTTACGAAATCTCACCAAAGTACATAATGCTAACACTTAATCAACATTCACACACCGAAATTCGCCATTATAAGATAGTTTAAAGCGAATTTAAACGAGAAAATGTTTTTTCTCACGTGTTTACTGCCCCCGACCACCGAAGGGCAAGGAGGGAATTTCGTAAAATCCCGGTTACAATAATTGCCGGATACCTATAAATGTTTACTCACCAAATTTCGTGTCCGCGGATTCCAAAGATTTCCCAAGAAACATTTAGTACTAAAAGGGGGGGGGGGGGATCTCGAATTTGCTCTTTCGTAACATCCCCTTCCCCCCACCCCCCCCCCCCCAAAAAAAAGAATAAAAATAGAAAATCACAAAAAACGAAAATATGTTTTTGGGAATATTCTAAAGAAGATATATGGTTTTTATCAATATCTTTGTTCTATTTTTAGTAGAGCTCTACTCGAAATTTGGAATTTCTGAACTTTCCTCCTGAAAAAAGATTTTCCCCTCCCTCCTCTAAGAATCAAGAGCTCCAAAATTGCATATAGTGTTTTAGTTATACTCAAGTCTAGTCTCCTCCTGTGCAATTTCTTCACCGTGAAGTAATTTGGGGCGGAGTTATGATTACAAACTTTTTTTTTTAATCTTCCTGTCCCCAGGGGGAAAGGAGAGAGGAATTTCGATAAATCCCGTTACTTTAGGGGTCAGATACATATAAACAATCCAAGCACCAAACTTCGTGACTGCAGCTCTCATACATGTAGCACTAAAAGGGTAAAAATTTAGCGCTAAAAGAGTTGTTTCGAATTTGCCCTTCGTAACACATACGACTAGAGTCCTTCATCGAATCGGGTAACCCGATTTTACCTGAAACCGACCCTACCCGAATCGACTACATTTTTGTCTCTTGCGGGTCGGGTTCAGGTGGGGTTGGGTCGGGTGGACTGGACTTTTTTTACTGCGGGTCGGGTTCGGGTTGGATTTAGTTTTTAACAAATCAGGTAGACTTGAGAACATCTTCCAAAAAATTTTTATCTTAATAAAGCAGAAATTTTTTTCCAACGCTTTCCCAAACTATCATTTTAAGATAAACATCCATATCCGACTAAAGCAATAATAAAAAAAAAAGAATTAGTATTTAGAATATAAGAAGCTGAAAACAGGCTACTTCTTCCACAGTACCAGATGTATGATTCATCTATTTCGATTAGTTACATCCTTTTAAACCAGGTTGCGAATTTAAACTGACAATTGGTATTTTTTTCTCTTGCAGATATTTTTAAGTTATAGGAATGTAGATTTATAATGAGTTTAGTAGACTTTTGTTAGCGCCTGTAATATTGCGCCTTTAATATTATTCTGCGTGTGATAAGAATTAAAGAATAAAACTACAAACACTAAGCTTAAAATTAATAAGAAAGCACCACAGAACTGACGTTTTAAATTATTACTTACAAAACCTTGAACAAACACCAGAAAATGCATTAAACTCGCAATAATTGTTTCAGATAGAAAGAGAACACCACCCTTCATCAGACGTATAAAGTAGGCACGAGTGCTGCAGTCAATGCGGAAAATTTATTCGAAGTCTTGTAAGTAATACTAAGCTTGAAACCCTTTTTGTACACTTGAAGTTCACAACACATATAAATAGTTAAAAATTATTATTAATCCGTTTTTCAGATTTTTTAATTTTTAATTTAGTATTAGTAATTAACTTAGTATTAGTAATTATATTTTTAAATCATTTAAAATGACTTACCACATACACACACAGCAGTGTGACAGTTAAATTTACTTTATTTCATGAATTATTTTTTTTCCCATTATTTTTAAATGAATTATTAATTTTCATTTAGGTTCGGGTTTTGGAGGCGGCCGAGCAGTTCTGCGCTCAAAGGTGTCAGACGTGAGGTGCTGGATTCAATCGCAGGTCGCGCTCGTCGGCGTAGCCGTACGGAGTTCTTCTTAAATTTCTCCGAAACTTGCGTAAATACCGGCTAGGACCCCTTAGAAAGATCCCCACGTAGAGCACTCCACCTCATGCCTAGGACCTGCAGCAGTTAATCAGCACTATTCCCAAATCCAATCCAATCGGTTTTCCGGTCGGGTTCGAATAAAAGAAATCGGGTTTCGTGTCGGGTTCGGGTGTAAAGAAATCGGGTTCAGCTCGGGTTTCTGGTTGAATCAAAATTCACTTGCCGTGCAGCCCTCTACATACGATCCTCCCTCCTCGAAGAAAAAAAAAAAAAAAAGGCAGATCTTAAGAAATCAAAAACTTGTTTTGGAAATACCCTAAAAAAGACGCATGGCTGTTTCCAACATCTTTGTTTCATTTGCAGTTGCGTTCTAATCAAAAATCCGAAACTTGCAAAATTTCCCACAAAAATCGATTTTCCCCGTCCCTCCCATTAAAAATCTAAATTTATTAAAACGCAGATAATATTTTATTTGTACTCATGTGTAGTCTCTTCATGTGCAATTTCTTCACCATGAAGTAATTTGGAGCAGAGTTATTCTTACAAAGGGTGTGTTTGTCTTCTCTTCCCCCCCCCCCTCAAGAGGGAACGGGGTTAATTACGATAAATCCCAGTACTTTAAGTGTCGTACACATACTAACAATCTAAGCCCCAAAATTCGTGACCGCAGCTCCCATAGATTTATCAGAACAAATTTAGTGCTAAAAGGGGTGTCTCGCTTTTGCCCCCACGTAATTCCCCCCCCCCCCAAAAAAAAAAAAAAATAATAATAACCAAAAAACAAAAATGGATTTTTGAAAATATCCTAAGGAAGTCGCATAGATTCTTTTAAAATCTTTATTTCACTTTTGGTAGAATTCTACTCAAAAATCGAGAATTTGCGAAATTTACACTTAAAAATCAAAAGTTCCTAATTACAAACGTGTTTTTGATTTTGCCCCCCAGGGGAGAAAGGAGGAAATTTCTAAAAAGTTGATAGATAAAATTTTAAGTTGGATAATGCAATAAATTCCTGCCAAGCGCCGTTGATTTCTTTTGAGCCGTTCCACGTCACACTGGGACAAAATGAGCGTTAAAGATGTACAGACACGATGACACACACGCACACACACAGATAAAATTTTCTGAAGTCATTTTCGGCTTGCATGTTGTGTAAAACGTGAAGATAACTTTTTTTTTTTTTTTTTTTTTTTTTTTTTTTTTTTTTAATTCTGGCAAATTTACAGACAAAAGTATGTTTTTATTAATATAGATTTGAAAATAAAATGGCAACAGCATTTATCGTGAGTTATTAGGCGACAAGCAGCTATTAGGATGCATGCACATTAGACAAGTTCCCACAAATATAAATTTATATTCAATTTCGCTGATTGGGCAGATATATACAAAAACTTTAACTTGGACGAATGTTATTATCATAAATATATATATATATATATATATATATATATATATATATTTAATTTCTCCATCATTAGTAAAAAAATAGTAATAATAATTTTATTGTGTACGAGTCACACCTCTTGGAATCAACGTAGTAGGGGAACGATCTCTTCTGCGGAGGATCAAGTTTGTAATGTCATATCGCTTGAAAACCCTTAGGGATGTGTGACAAACGTTTGCCATTTACCAATAGTGTAGTACTAGTGAGACATAAAAGCCAATCAGTCACTATATTTCTATTGTGTACGATTATAGAAATTTTTGTTCTATTTTATTAAAAATTACGAGAAAACAGAACAATAGCGTAACCGGTTGAGTAATATTAGAGAAAGTTGATAAACACAAATTTATGATAACATTACAACGAAAAATAACTTTTTCTGTATAGCAATAGTTTAGCTGAATGTCTTACAAAACTTTAGGTTTTACAAAAGCTGAAGCACAGACGAAATTTTTATAAAAAATGTGATATCGTGATAGAGGCATAATAAAACTATTAAACCACTTTAATACAAACTACATTTGGTCATTGAATTTTTTGCTTACGAATCTAATACTCTTTTTCATTAAATATAGATTGAAGCAAAAAATACAGAAAAAGATATATAAATAAATAAATAAAACTATAACAAAAAATAATTACAAGATGATACATATTTTAAAATTATGTAATATTGTAAAATTTACTTTTTAATATATTATCATCAGACATATGATTTAGCAACGTATGAACTAGCAGTCTTCTATCTAGACTATAATTTATTTGCACAAGATATGTAAACGACTTTTTTTTTAAATTTTAGATATGTACCAATCATTTTTTTTTTTTTTTTTACTTCCCGAACGCTATAGTGAGGAAAGTATTGTAATCATGTCAAAAATCCAAATTTGAGATTTTGATATTTCTGTACGTTTCGAGGTCCCCTGAGTCCGTTTTCACTATTTTTACGATGATGTATGTATGTAAGTCTGTATGAATGAGTGTATGTGTGTGAGTGAGCACGCTAGCGTCTAAACGCTTTGCTCGAATGAGCTGTAAGATGGTACGCATGTTGCAAGTCACCGTAGCACGAAACCTAATGATTTTGAAGAATATAGCACAGATAGTTTTTTTTACAAAGGAACACAAAGAAAAACTCTCTATAATTATGGCCTGTGGGACCAAAATCTTAAAAGTACGATAGCATCTAAACGCCTTATTCAATTGAGCAAAAAAATTATACACATATTATAGGTCACAAGTACTCAATCTGTATAGATTTTGGAGAATCTAGCACTTATAGTTTTTATTACAGGAAAACAAAGAAAAATTATTTATCATTTTGGCCTATGGGGCCAAATTTTTAAAAGTGTGATAGCGTCTGAACGCCTTATTAATCTGAGCAAAAAAAAAATGTACACATGTTATAGGTCACAGTTGCAACAACTGTATAGATTTTGGTGAATTTAGCACTCACAGGTTCTTTACAGAGACACAAAGAAATATTCTCTATCATTATGGTCTATGGGACCAAATTTTTAAAAGTGCGATAGCATCTAAACACCTTATTCAATTGAGCTGAAAATTTACATGAACATTATAAATCACTGTTGAACTAACTATAAGCATTTTGGTGAATCTAACATTTATAGGTTTTTACAGGAACACAAGGAAACATTCTTTATCATTATGATCTATGGGCTGAAATTTCAGTAGCGTTAAATAAAGCATCGTGTAATATATGGAGAAAAATACTCAAACACTCTACTATGGTTTTCTCTCTTTTGTTTGTTTAACAACTCCTCTTTCTCTACTTTATCTACAAAACTGTTAATTACTCAATGTTCGGAAAGTCGAGTGGAGTCACTCCAGATTTTTTTCCATTCTTCAGGTTGTTTAGACGTAGTCACTAGTTCTGTCTTAGTATTATTTGCATGTACATACTCCTAAAAGACCACACTCACACACACTTACATTTGTTCGTGTATGTGAAGAGAAAATATATAATCTTAGTAACAATAAATTCTAATTAAGGAAATAAATTAAAAATATTATATGAAATTTAATCAAACTAATTTTATAATGGCAAGACTCATAATTAATCATAATCTTTCTTTATGGGGCAATCAATTACACATTCAAGCCTTTGCGACATTTGTGGGATTAACGCCAAAAGTTTGATGAATGGTGAAAAAATTCACTGATATGTATGATATTCACTAAATTTGAAATATAAGGTTTGACATATAATAAGTAAAGCCTTTTGCTAATCTTACGAAATGACTATCAAAATTTAACTAAAAAAAATTGTTAAATAAAATAGAAATTCTACTTTTACATTTAACATTAGAAGAAATATTTTTATATTTATGATTTTTGCAACTAAATGTTTCAGTTCATCTATACATATTACATATAAGTATTTTTAAATATGCATACTACATGCAAAGCTTTAATTAACATAATTTTTGGTTTATCAATTATTTTCTTAATTACATAAAGAGATAAAAAGAAAAAAGCATATATATAATATCATAGTTTTAAGAAGAAGAATTAAAATTTGTATTACGCTTTAATAAATTGGTTAAAAATATATTTGTTAAAAACCTGTTAAAAAAATCCAAAAATTTTTATAAGAATTAAACGTATTTTTATATTTTTGACAGCCTGATTGTTTTAATGAAATAATTGACTGTTTTTTAAAAGAATGATGTAAGTTGACAACTTTAGTTTTAATTGATGACAGAACAAGTTGAATATCAAACTCTCTATCGATTCTCATATAAACATCAATGTATTTCATGTTAAGAAATGTTTGAAAATAGCTGTTTTACATTGTATTTGTATTTTTGAGTAGCAGTCAATAAGAAACATCACGTTGACTATTCAACTTTGGTTTCAATATAATCACTATTTATGGAAATCGGCAGAAATTTAAGAAGTGACAATACACGTTGAATCAAAGAAGTTAAAGCAAAGAAATGCATGGCCAGTATTAAAATTTAATGACGCTTCAGAACGCCGTAGCTGATGTTATCATATGAGAAAAAATAAACGCAGAGCCATTCGATTACAAAAGCAATTTTAAAGTCATATGATTACAATAAATATTTAAAACAATAAACATCAGTGACTATGCACATTATATAACGGCAAAGAAGGGATTCGTGAAATTTCTAAAAGAAAAGAAAAATATATATCATACATTATACAACAGCGACTGGAAGTTCGGCGACAAGATCTTCTACAGATTGAATGAGGTTTATAAGAGCTCCCAGCTGTCCCCAAAATATAAAATCGTGACATGAAAGATCTGTAGATCACGGTGGCTTTTTCCTAATTAGTAAACGTTTTGTAATACGTCAGTATTACCACTGACAATTGCATATTCCTTTCAGCGTCTTTTATCCATTGATCATAGCGAAAATTTGCTTAAGAGTCCTTTTTTTTTTTTTTTTTTTTATCAATATTAGTGTCGTTTTTTAACTGGTAATTTCCAACAGAAATTTGACTTTAGCGTTTTTATGGACTGAGTTTCTAAATGCGGCAGTAAGTTTCCAAAGTCGGCAGCAAATTTATTGAAGCATTAGCAATAATTCCTACTTAAATCCCT
The DNA here is from genome assembly GCA_963930645.1 of Salticus scenicus. Taxonomy (NCBI): domain Eukaryota; kingdom Metazoa; phylum Arthropoda; class Arachnida; order Araneae; family Salticidae; genus Salticus; species Salticus scenicus. Next base: position 213,079,348 of record OZ005649.1, read on the forward strand.
TTCAGCGTTAGCCGTTTTTCGGTATATCTACTTAATGATTCATAAAATTAATACTATACATATTATAAATATGAGAATTTAATACGCTATACTAAGCATGTTTATTAATCTTATTTTCTTGAAAAAAAAACAACAACATATATTTCAAAATTTAGCTATACCAGCGTTTTAATTTCACTATGCACGCAGGAAAAAGATAGGCTTAACGCTTATAGGGTTAAAAGATGGACACATCATATTGCTTTGCTAAGTACAGTCAGTAACAAAAGTGTCCGAACACTAGCAAAAATTCCTATGTAAAAAAAGTGCACTTCATACGGTTTTGTTAAATAAATCCTTATCGAATCATGTTCTTACACTGGCTAAGAACATGATTCGACAAGGATTTATTTAACAAAACAGTATGAAGTGTACTTTTTTTACATAGGAATTTTTGGTAGTGTTCGGACACTTTTGTTACCGACTGTAAATGTTTGTCGAGTCATGAATTTAGTCTTATACTATTTATAAAAAAAGTAAGTTGAGAATAAAAATTTGCGATCAAACTGAAAAAAAAAAAAAAAAAGAAATAATAATATATGAAAATTGTGGATGTGTGCTTCAATAATTTTGTTGCCGACTATACTCCGGCAGATTATTGTGAAAGCTTACTCTTTAAAAAGCTCAAAATTATATGCTTGCCAATAAAATTATCCAACATTCAAATCTCAGTTAATTTGAGAGAAATTCAAAAATGATATAAATAATGATTAAATAAATAAATAAATAAGAACAAAATAAAATATTAAATAAAATTTAATTATAATTCAGCCTTCAAAATATACTATATTTTAATACATAAATTTGCATAATATAAAAATAAATTTTGTCTCCTTGTATTTATCAATTTGTTGAATTAAAAAAAAAATAATAATAATAATAATAATAAAACCCTGTGATAATAAAAAAACACCACAGAACTAGTGTTATAAAGCAATAATTACAAAACTTTAAATAAACATTATAAACTACAATAAACTCGCAAGAATTATTTTTGGTCGAAATAACACATGACCCTTCGTCAGGCGAATAAAGTAGGCACGAGTGCTGAAGTCAATGCTGCGACGCACCGACTGAACAGTAAATGTTTCTCGAGTCATGATCTTAGTATTATCTTTCACTGCAGCACTCGTGCCTAATTTGTTCTCCTGGAAAAGACTCATATGTTTTTCCGACAAGAAACAATTGTTGCGAGTTTATTGCATTTTACAGTGTTTATTAAATGTTTTGTAATTATTATTTAACTGTGATGCTGAATGCATTATTTTAAATCTTGCTTAAATATTTATTGCTACAAAGTTAAAAATTTTCCCCTAGGTTGAACCAAAACATGGTACATTTTTGCTGCCATCATGCGATGGTGAAACTTTTTACCATTATTTGGTGCTTTACTAAACCATGGCTTGGTACTTCAATAGCTACATCCATAAGACGGAGAATTTTTTTACCATAATCTGGTGCTTTTTTTAAACAAGAAACGCCAAATCATAATAGAAGGTTTCACCATCGCATGGTGGCAGCAAAAAAGTACCATGTTTTGGTTCAACCTAGCAAACTGAAGCTACTGTAGTACCAACATTTGGTTCAACCTTGAACTGAAATTTTTAACAGTGTACTCCTTCCAACGAATGTGTTTGGTACAGATGTACTAAAGAAAGCTGGCTACATTACATTCTTAAGATCGACAGTGATTTCTACGTCTCCGATGTTAAACCATGTTTGTAATTTTTAGAACGTTAAATCACTATCAATCTTAGGAAAACAAACATTCAAAAATTAAATTTACTTCTAAATGGAAATTAAATGATAACACATAACAGAAAAAAAAAATAAATAAATATATTTTATTATTTTAAATGTGTAATGGGTCTATCAATTTAAAATCTAAATTTTATTTTGTTGCCTGAAGATGATTTCTTAATTTCTGTTGCAAATTATTCTAAATGATAAACAAAACAAATTGTAAAGCAATATATTTGTGTAATCAACTTTTAACTTTATATATAATGATATTTTTGTATTACACAACATTCAAAATATTATTCTTCGAAATACAAGTAATTACCTTCCTTTTTTTTTTTTTCCCTAAAATAAGCAAATTAGTGAATTTTTGTTTTAGAAAGTGACTTCTTCATACAGATATAAAATCATGTATTGCACAATATTTCTCGCTATTACACAATACATTATTTCCATTTTTTATACATCTTATTTGGTTTTTATTTTACTTGGATTTATATCATTATTTCACGTATCTTTCTTTTATACTTGTTAATGATTTTCAACTTTATTATTATGCAAAAAATGGAAAAAGAAGAACTCATTTCTCATCATCAAAGGTAATATATATTTGACATTGCTTTTTTATATTTTTTATTTTATTTTATTTTATTTTATTTTTTTAAAGTAAATTTTCAATCGGCACACATATAAGACATTCCAAAAGTAAATTGTAAGTAGCCCTTATGTCGTAAATCTTTTCACTAATGAAGTAAGAAATTCGTACTGTAAATGACCGTTCTTTTTGTTTGCTTATATTATGATATCACTCTTATTGTACCATCGAAGGGGTTATTACACTTTTTAAGGGAATAATGATGATATCTCAAAATTTAATGATTTGCACATGGAACGATAGATCTGACATTAAAAAAAATATATTTAATTGAATGTCATGTAAAAATGTTTTTTAAAGATTCTTTAACATTCCTTGGAGGATTCATTAAGTTTAATTTTTATTATAATGAAATATGTTGAGTTAAATTGATTTCGTATAATTAAAATGCTAAAAAGCTAAGATCAAAGTAAAATTTTAAATCTATTTGCTTGCATTTAATAAAATATAAGTAGCATTTATAATGAATTATTTAGTTTCATAAGAACGCAAATGCCTATAATATATTTAAACGTTTAAATTGTACGAAAAATCATTTTTTATCTGTTTATTTATTATTTATAGTTATGCTTCTTTACTTTAATGAAATAGATTTCCCTAACTTGCGTGAATATTAAAATAAATTAAAAAAAGTAATCTGGTGTGTCACTCTCATTCTGGAACTTACTACTATATATAATACTGATTGGAGATTAATGGATAAGATAGAGAGTACTGTTATATAAACCTATGTTAAAACAATTCAAATTAGGCTTCCGAACAGTGTTTTTTGACAAATAAGTCTATGTGAAGGGACTGTCTCCCCCCTCAACCCCCCCCCCGTTTCCTTATTGTACCTACATTTATATAGAATCAAAATCTGTTATTAAATTCAAAAGTTCTTTTAAAATTATTCAGATACTTAACTTTCACACAACACAATCATTAAGAATTATTAATCTTGGTCAAACATTTCTAGTAACAAACATATTAACTTCAAAATACAATATTTGGATCACCTTAAAATAATTGTTTTTAATTTACTTTAAGAGACACAAAGATTAAACGTTAAAAACTTGACTTTTGTATTCATGAAACCTCAAAACGTGTAAATATACAAAAAATAGAACGATAAATATTTAACTTAATAAAAGATATTATTTACCATATAGGTATGAGAAATTAACTTCATCTTTCCTAGACATGGTAAAATATGTTTTAAAATCACTTCCACTAACAATAAAGAATAATGTTATGGCTCAAAAATTGGCAACCCTGTACATCTTCTAAGAGTTCTGTACACATGACATGGTTAAAATAAATATAAGCTTATATTAATAACACACTGCACAATCTGAAATACACTTTTATCTTTTCCCAATTATTGTTGCACTATAATCTAGTTATTTTATGTAGCCCTGTGAAGGAACAGTTAATGATTTCGATGTCATATTCTACATCAAGGCATGCTTTTATGCATATAAAAATATGTGTTCGTTTCATTTGGTTTAGTGCAGTCTACAGATGTTTAAACTCTATTTACCTGCAATTTCCCTCATAGACGTAATGTATTTGAATTGTCTTGGATGTCCCTGTACACGAACCATTTGCTTGATTGGAATGAAAGGATTAGTGTAGCATTCGTATATGATGCTCATTTAGAATATCAGGTTTAGACTTCCTGCTATTTTTGTTCTTGAGATATGGTGATAATTATCATACATACACAGACAGACATACTCAGAGACACACACACAGACCAAACGCTAAAAACATATTATTTGGATTAAGGGGGCATCAAAACATGTAACTATAACAAAACTCAATTTCGAAAATTTGACCCAAAAACATTACTTTCTGTACCATATATAAAGGGAGTATAAATGAAAGAAAAAAAAATAATTGCTTTCTGTTTTATAATTCTTTTTTAAGGAATAAGCATAGTAGGTTATGTAAAAAAAAAAAAAAAAAAAAAAAAAAAAGAAATAATTTTCATAGATTTAACGTAATTATATTTATTATACCCAATTACACTATATAATATTATGCAAGATATATAATATGCACTATATAATATTATGCTTTTACTAAATAAGCAAGAGCAACAATAAGCTTATATTTTTTCCCGTGATTTTATTGTGCACAGAGCATTTTGGACACACCTTTACTGTAGGTCCTCCTTGGCAACTATTACTTTTTCCGTAAGGCGATGAATTAAAATGACTGTTGCATTCGCTTATGTAAGGAACTTTGCGAAATCGTTCAAACTTTTCGGTTACAAGATTCAAATTTCTCCAAGGGAGTCCTATACTAAAGCTGTTTCCAAACGTGATTGCATATTCCGTTTTTTTTTAAATTATCCATGTTATTATACAACATATAGAAACTCAAATAATTAAGTTAATTTGCATTTCATTAACTTTTGTACATCCCAGTACTTGGCCATGGTTTGGATTTCCTCAAAATAAAACACAGAATTGGTATTGGATCCCCTTGGCAATATTTGAAATTGGCACCGAAGTAGGTCGACATTTCTCGCCAAGACCTTTTCTTACACAATTACGATAGCCATTTAAATTCATCGGAAAAATGGAAAACTAAGAAGCCAAGGGAGGACCATGTCATTTTTAACCGAAAATAGTCGCCAATCGAAATATAATTATTTAAAAGTTTCAATTATTATATTTTTTAAATCATGTAGTGATCAGCGAAATGGGCAAAGCCTGTAGTCACTTATATATATATATATATATATATATATATATATATATACATATATATACGAACCCCCTACCACGGGTGTGAAACTTGTTTCGAGCTACAATGTTCCGTATTAATCGTCGTCAAACTTAATCTTTATGTCCGAGTAAATTTGTCTTTCCAGTACAAAAGTAATCGTACTGAAACAAATGAAGTCTAACCTCTTTTCATTCAAAAACGTATTTTATTCTATGTATTTAATAATTTATCTCAATTATTGTCGAAATGATAGTGGAAGCCTCCTTGTTGAGACTTAAATATAATTTGGGCACTATGTGTCAGCGTGTCTAAGTTACGGTCTGTTCCACGATAGCAGCAGTAAAAAGCAACTGATTATCTTGCAAATTTCCTCGAATGTGAATCTTGGTTCGGGATGCCGAATACTTTGCCCAAAAATGTTTGGGCCCGGGCAAGGGAGTGGTAGGTTTGCCGCTAGGGAGTGGTAGGAGTGCCGCTAGGGAGTGCTACTTTAAAATTTCTATTGGGAAGGTATTTCTTATGATACATCCCTGGAAACGTTTCTTCAAGACGATGAATTTGGTATAAATAGTTTTGTCCTGCAGTGATTATTAGAGGGGATACATAAGTATAAAATCCACATTTCAAAAGTCTAAAACTTATGGATCTCCTTTAAAAATCATCTCAGGGCGAAACTATTTATATCAAATTCACTGTCTTCAAGAAAATTTCCTTCCTATTTGAAATTTTAAATCTGCCCTCCCTAGCCCCCCCCCCTCCCCCGATCCAAACTTTTTAGGTCTGTTCCTTTCGAATTCATTAAATACGTTTTTTGCCATTTTTCAAAATTCCGACTCATTTTCGAGTTAGGAGGGGAGTGTTGGAATTTGGAACACCCTGTATATATATACACACACACACATATACATATATATATATATATATATATATATATATATATAGATAGATAGATAGATATAGATAGATAGATAGATAGATAATATTTATAATTATTTTAAATAATATGGAATAAATAAAAACTGGTATTCTTATCAGTGAGTAATATAAATTGGAATGTTCACGTATCACTTTAAATCGGACGTTTTTGCAAATAATAAATATTGCTTTAAAACTGGATTGTTGTAAGATAAAATAAAATTTATTAAATTGTGACAGACACAAACTTTTGTATTTTCCAGAAATGTTTCAGTTAAGGCATATTACATCTCCTATTATTGGCATTTTACCACGTCCTCATTTATGTAATATGCTATATTAAAAAAAATAGAAATTTTCACACCTTATTTGGATAAATAAAGTAAGTACTTATGCTGCGAGTAATCGTAAGTACATAGATTACTGAGAATGAAAGCAAAACTAAAACATCTCAGCATGCTATAAAATTATTAATCTGTCTCTCAATGAATAAAATACTTTAATAGCAAAATTTTAAGATGCTAAAGAGAAGAAATGCTCGTATTCTGTAATGCTACTGATGGCGAAGGACATATTACATTCTTGAAACGAAATTACAAGTTTCCTAAACTAATTTGTAATTTTAAGCATTATATAATACGTTCAACTTTTATGTATAAAATATAATTTAAATTTACATATCCACCAATCATAAAAGAAAAAATAGTCAAATAAACTAAAACTAAAAATCATACGTCCCTCATAAGCTATTAACAAATTCCAACTGTACGTAATCGTTGGATTATTTAACATTCTGTACGTCTTGCCTATGTGAGCACAAAAGGACGAAGCAAGCAGACAGAAATAAAAAATCATAGACCTATTGTATTTAAAACCTCAATTAAATAATATTTCAACGTGTTAAAAACGTAAAATGCAAATGGTAATGCGTGTAGTAATTTCCATCTGTACCCTTTAATGTATCTAAATATTTTAATATAACCTTGTAAATCTTAACGCTAAATATATTTTGTTCCTTTAGAAAACATTTTTTTTAAAGATATAAATAAAAAATATTAATTTTATTATGATTTGTCAGACTGGATTTCAAATATGATGTATAAAATTGCGTCACGTAGAATGCAATACATTATCATTGCTTTGGGTTTCACTGTACACAGACCAGTTGCGCTATTTTTACCATTTTAAATAGAGCATATTGCATGGTCAACATCAATAATCTAAAACAATTTGAAGAAATTCTGAAAATATTTACGCAGGTAAATAAGAATAGATGGGCAGACGGATATAAAAACAGAAATAAATTTATAAAACCATTATATATTATTAAAAAGTGATTAAAGTATTTAATATGAACAAATATGCATTTCCAACAATTTCCAGGTTTAGCCTTTAATGTATTTCGATATTTCTCTATGTCCCTGTAAATCCCAATACTAATCATACTGTATTCTATAGAAATCGTGACTTGTGCACATGAATAATAAACGCTAATTTTCATATGATTTGCTCAAAATTATGGCTTTAAACTGTCTCACAAATCGAAATGCTCTCGAATTCACTCTGGTGTGCCTACACACTAACTAGGGGTGATATTTAGCCCATTTTTATATAGGTAACATCCCTTATAGGGAAATTGAATAAAACATATCTATTTAAGGGAATTCCATGAATATTTGTGGCAGTTAGACCACAGTAGACATATAAACTGAAGTCATAATCAATTTTTATTTTTATTTTTCCAAAAAATAAAAACATTTATGCACATTTTACAATCAGCTATAAAAATCTCCAAATAATATATTTCATTATTTTCATTAAATGTATAACTCTCACAAATATTGACAACTTAAACCTATTTACATATTCCATTTAAATAAAGAGTATCATAAATGGTTATAAGTAAATTGTCACGCAGTTACTGCGTTCAAACGAATTTCCTAAATATTCTCCAGACATTTAAAAGCATGAGAAGTATGTTTTTATTTAAAAAAATATACTTTTGTTTATAACTTAGAGAAAAATTTATTCCGCTGATGTACCGCAGAAGAAGAGTAAAAAGATTCTCCAAAGGAAATAGAACTTCAATTATTTAATCCTTTGATTTATAAACATTCGATAAGTAAAATATAAATATGAGTAAACTGCGTCCCTTAAATCCCATTGCAGTTTCAGTATCTGACATTCAGGCTGTTTATTCCCGCTAATCTTATTTTCATTAATTTCTCAAAAGGTTTGCTTTGATACCCTAGAGGTGCTGACTTACATTCATTTATCTTAGTAAAAGCAGGAAATGAAAGTATATTTTCTTATCCTTTACTACATTTCCGTAATCTTTAGGTAAAACAAAAATTACGGGGTCGTGAATAATTAAGTGTATTTCACGCAGAAAGAAGAACAAGAAGAACATATCTTCTTCCCTGTGGAATGAAATATAATAAACTATAGAGATGCATCTGATGAAAATGTGAAACAATTTGCGAAAAATTTTAATACCGCTTTTATCGACTTAAATATACATGGAGAAATATATGTGTGTGTATGCATTTGTGCATTATGCTTGTTCATTTTACAATCGTATTTCTTTATATATTCCTTACAAAACTACTATCTTTCTGAAAGTGACTGGATAATTTCGATTTCAGATGTATTAACAAATATCTAGAAAAAGATGTTCACGAATTATCAGGAAACTCAAGCAAAGAACATGTTATACCTGATATAATTTAGCAAATGCTTTGTACCGGGAGAAAAAAAAAAATAAGACCAGCATAATAAAAAAAGAAATAAAGAAATGTTTCGAACTACCCTTGAAACAGAAATGCTTGAAATGTGTTCTACCTGTGGGAGGACACATTTCAAGTTGCTTCTTCTTTTTATCTGTTTGATTAGTTTTATTTTTTATTTTTTATTAGTAGGCCTCTTTTTTTTATCTGTATACATTTCTATAAAGCTGTCTCAAATATTCTTCGAAATATAAATAATTCTTAAAAATAAATAAATAAATAAATAAATAATCAATTTTTTTCATAATTACTTGCAGTATTTTTAAATATTAGACTAATGTAATGCCATTTTTATTAACTTATTTAACTATTTTCGTTAATGTGTGACTACAATCTGAAAAATCCGAAAAAAAAAAAAAAAAAAAAAAAAAAAAAAAACAGTTAACATTTCCGTCATTAGGTGGAGCTGCGCCAATTCCTTAGGCGATATTTTTCGATTTTTTGTTAAAAAAAAAAAAAAAAAAAAAAGTGTTTCTTCTAAGTGACGGAGATTGCTAGAATGAATCTGCAAAAATTACCAACTGTGTGATACATTTTTCCTTTATTTTTTACAAAAAAATCTGAAAATATTGTCTTAGATATTGGCGAAACACTACCTATTAATGAAAATTTGAAACTTTTTTTTTCTTTTTCAAAAAGAGATTCATTTTTACTACATATTAGCGAAATTTTGCTTCGTTGGAAGCGATAGAACCTGTTCTAGAGCCTTCTGAATAGGTAAACTTTAATTACAACCACTTTTTTTTTTTTTCTTTTTTCGGTGATAATTTTCTTTTCAATTTACCCTAAAGAATTCGAACAGTATTGAAAAAAAAGTGCAAACTGGTTACACTATTTTTTTTTTTTTTTTTTTAGTTAATACAAGGTTGAATAATGAAGTCAGGTAATTAAAGCAATCAATTACTTTAGAAGATAAGCTCAATGCCCTTTGCATACATTTGTGTTTATAAATAAGAATATGTCTTAAGGTGTAAACGTTAATATTACCGCAAATGTTCAGATTTTTAAATATTTCCTTTACCAACATGCGCTGTAAGAAATATTTATAATACTGAAAAATTTGGAGCTGAAACATTAAAAAATAGCTTATAATTTTGTTTTACCTATTTCTTTATCACTTTTTCTATAATTAACAGAAGAGCGCATTCGATTCGCAAATACTTCCGATGAATAATCCCGTTTTAAGATGCCCTAATGATCAATTGATAATTATAAGAGATGTCAGACTCGGTATGTCTGTGTGTATGGATATGTGTGAAAAAAAATTGTGGCAGCTCTAGCACAAGAACTAATGTATAGAATTTCATGAAAAGTTACATTCAGTTTCACCATGACATAAATTGATGCCTATCAATTTTTGTACTTAAATAGTGTTTAATACATAGCGCTGTCATTCATTTTTTTTTCTTTCAAATTTTTATGAATCGCGTACTTAAATAACAGAAGTGGAATAAAGTTTTAACGTAAACGGTTAAAATTGCGTCATATCAGCGCAACCTCACAAGCGATATGTAAAATAAATTCACATAATGGCCATCCTGAATATGAAGTTTGATACACCTTTATATCATAGAAGCAGATACATTGTCTTCTCGTATGTGGGAATAAATTACAACATATCAGAGACACCTGTCGACCAGTATGCACCCAAACTGAATAAACATAGCTTTACACAATGTCCATCTCATATAAAAATTTAGTGCATTCATACATCGTAGAAGCTGAAATACAACTTCCCTAAAATGTGATCGAGACATAACAGCGCCATCTGATAGGTGAATTATCGTAAAAGCTATTTAGTACTACTTTATTTCAAGGTCCAGCCAGTATTAAGTTTAGTTAATTTACGCCCACTGGTTCCAGAGAAACAGCGACATTTTTTTTTCTGTATCAAACACACAGTCATTTTCTAAAAATTGTCCAATCATGTTCAGTGTATCCTTAATTGTGTATATTTATAGACGCCGTAAGTAAAAAATTTTCACGAATCAAGTGTTCTTATTTCTTATGTATACACATATAAGTAACACATAGAATAATAATAAACATTGATCATTTGCTGTAAGAAATCTTTATGATACTGAAAATTTTGAAGCTGAATCATTTAAAATTAGCTTATAATTTCTTTTACCTATTTCTTTTTTACTTTTTTTTAATAATTAACGGATGAATGCATTCGATTCGTAAATACTTTCGATCGATACTCCCGTTTTAAGATGCCCTGATCATGAATTGATAATTATTAGAAATGTCAGCCTCCCTGTATGTCTGTGTGCCTGGATTTGTGTGACAAAAATTTTGTGGCAGATCTAAATCAAGAACTAAAGAACATAATTTCAGAAAAAAGTTATATTTAGTTGCGCCTTGACATAAATTGGTATTTATCAATTTTTGTACTTATATAGTGTTTAACACGTAGCACTGTGATTAATTTCTTTTTTTCCTTTTAATTCTTTAATAATGCAGCATAATAGAAAATTTCCTATTAATGTACATAATAAGGATATTTTTTAGCCAAACATTGCAAAACAGATTTATTATTATTTTTTTTATATATATATTAGTAGCCAAAAAAAAAAAAAAAAAAAAAATCTTAAATGGAATAGCAACACCCCCTCCCTCCCCCAAAGGTGTAGATTTTTAAAATATTTTTCAAAATAACTCGTTGATACCTTTAAAAACGAATTGTGTAACCAAGCATCTGTGATAATCTATAAGAAATTTATCGACTTTAGTATTATTATTATTATTAAAAAAATTGCCATTATTTATTTATTTTTCTCCTTTTCCTTTTTACTACCTAAAATGCACAAGTGAATGTTTCCATCTAAACTCTGTGAATTTGCATTAGAAAGCATAAAAAAGAGTTATGTGCTTGCCACTCATACTAGTTTAGTTTAATAATTGTAATATGTAATTATTAACCTGTTTGATTGATGGGTTTCTTTAATTGCAGTAACAAATCCTGTAATTTACTTTAAGTACTTCTTTAAAGCAGGCATGCGATATTTTATTACTTACAAACTTTGAATAAACACCATAAACACCATAAAATCCTAAACGTTCTGCTCCCAAATTAAACGATCACAGTCTCATCCCAGTTGTTTTGCCGTTTTATTCTTCACTCTCTTTTAAAATCTCTAAAATTCTTTCACCGTTTGGTTTCAAAGTTATTTACAAACCCGTCAATAAAATTAAATTATCTTCTCTTAAGGATCCCATTCCCACCGAAAACCGTTCTGGAATTTATTTAATTCCGTGTTCGTCCTGCAACTTAGGTTATATTGGTCAAACTAGGAGGCGTTTGAAATACAGAATAAATGAGCACCGTCGGAATGTTCGTAATGAAGAGATTAAAAAATCTTCTATTGCTTCCCACTGCTGGTCTCTAGGTCATCGTTTTGATTTTTCCAAAACTAACATAATTTCATCTCCTGTCTGTTCCTCCCATTTGGATATTCATGAAGCATTTTACATATTTAAAAATTCGAAAAATCTTGTTAATGATATTTCTTCCACTCCTTTCTTCTCTGATGCTTGGAAATTACTCACGTAACTTAGATTTTAGTTTAAATTTGTTATCCTTAGATTGTTATATGTTTAATCTCACTCATTTATTTATTTTCTTGTTTTTTCGTACAATTGTACTCACACCAGTAGCTATATTTACTTTCTACTTTATAAACTTCTTCTTTTCATCTTAAACGATTTTGTGCGTTGCCGCTCTGACTGCAGCACTCGTGCTTACTTTGTTCGCCTGATGAAGGGTCGTGTGTTTTTCGACCCGAAACAATTGTTTATAGCGAGTTTATTGCATTTTATGGTGTTTATTCAAAGTTTGTAAGTAATAATTTTACAACGCCAGTTTTGTGATGCTTCTTTATTAAATGCGATATTTTAGTTATGATCAAATTGTAATATGTAATTATTAACCTGTTTGAATAATGGGTTTCTTTAATTGCAGTAACAAATCCTGTAATTTACTTTAAGTAGTTCATTAAAGCAGGCATGCGATATTTTAGTTATGATCAAATTGTAATATGTAATTATTTACCTGTTTGAATGATGGGTTTCTTTAATTGCAGTAACAAATCCTGTAATTTACTTTAAGTAGTTCATTAAAGCAGGTATGCGATATTTTAGTTATGATCACATTTATATATTTTACTTCATAATAAACATAAAATTGTTTGTAAAATATTGTTAAATAGATGCATAAAAGTTTTTTTTTGATTAAAAGGCTTGAGTTTTGTATCGCTCATAAAAATATATGTATAACCAAAATAAATTATTTTTCCGATAATAATATAAAAATGGCATAATTTTACTGAATATTGGTTCTTAAGAAAACGAAAAATATCTCCACACTGCGAAATTTTCATCGTGTTACCAGTTGATATTTATAGGCTTCACTCCAAGGCCCAACGTATCTTCTGAATTCTACCTGTTTTCTCGTTGTATTTCATTTAACAGTTTTTAACGCAACAGCTCTATGAAATAGGAAGAATCCAAGTAGAAAAGTAATTTATTCTTTTAAAGCTCTATTGACGAATAACTAAGTACACTGCGAAAATAAAACAGATACTAAGATAGCTTAAACTGTAGAATATTTATTGAAGTTTCTTTAAAAAAAAAAACAAATAATATTATTATTATGAATTAAAGGCAATTTACTATTTTCAATAACCAGATTCGAAATTTTGATGGAAACCGTTATAAATTAGTGGGAGAGAGAGCTAAGCTATTACATGTTTAATGCCCGGTGATTAGAGTCGAAGTGTCCCGGACTCCAATCCGCTAGCATCCTTGTAAACAGCCAGCCCATGGTAACATCACCACATTTTAAAGCCGAGGGCGCCAATACATCTTTCTTTGTGTTAATGTTATTTTAATGGGAATTTTTAAAAATGAAAAGACAGTTAAATCATGGCAACCCTACCTTGGCATATATCACTTGTGCCAAATATGACCGTTGGAACAGGTGCAAGTAATCATCGAAATATTACGAAATTCTTGCGACACGATGTCTAAATTATGGGTTATTAGTTTATTTATAGCTGCAATTAAATACATTATTTGTATATAAAATAAAACAAAACAATAAAAAAATATAACGGAAATTTTCTAATAGAACATTTACAGCTATAAATATAAATAGATTTATTGAGAAACATAGTGAAATAGAAATAAAAATAATTACTTTCAGGGAGAATAAAATTAAATTCTGTTTAGATCCCTACACATATATTGCATTATGCTAAAAGGAGATCAATGGATTTAATACTGAATTTGTTCCAATAAAGAATTTGATAAATTGTAATTATGAATAAATATATATTTAATTATAATAGAATAAGTTTGATGAAATAAAAGGATATGTGAGAAACTCCCTCACATATCTCTCCCGGTTGCCATGAAAAAAAAATAGCTCTCTCCACCACAATACAAAACAACAATCCAAAAACATACAAAACAACCATATCATCTGTATAAAGCATACAAATTCCATTATATGTTACATATTGTCAGCATATACATGAGTGTATATATATTTTATATTTTTCAAACAAAAATTCAAAATAAATGTCTTGACAAATAATTTCTTGATCTTGTTACAGCTGATTTACATTTTACAATTACTTCTGAAAAAATTAATTAGTATCATAAAATAACATTTCAGTACAAAAATCTTTTATTGTATATTTTGTTTAAATCAAATAATTTCTATTTTCTCGTCAAACAATATATTAAATATACCTATTGAAGTAATTTAAAGTATTAAAAAAAAATCTGTGATACAAAAATCTTAAAAATGATTTTTTTGAAAAGAAAAAATTGTGTTGTCTACAACATCATCTTATGTAATTCAAAAAAAAAAAAAAAAAAAAAAAAAAAAATCAGTCAAGTTTAGAAAAAAAATTTACTTTAAAATTGAGCACCACTCATGCAAATCAATTAAGTTAGGGGAAGAAAAGTGTGAAACCCAGCAAATAGCCAAAATAGAAGTGGTTTGTGAGGCCACTGCCAAATATAGCATACCGAGCAAAATGTGTGTCTCAAAAGAGGCTTGATTTTTATATGTGCATGCCACAACAAGCATTTTGAGAAAAAAATGTGTTTCTGTAGAAAGAAGAAAAAGTGTGGTTATTGAAAAAATTTGCAAGGAGTATGACCGTGACATCACACTCCTGCAATAAAGTCCCTACCCCAATGAAAGGCATGAATGAGAGTTCCCAAAATACAACATGAAAATATTTAAAGTGTGTAAAATTATTATCATTATTATCTATTAAATGAAAAAAATTTTTTTTGATTAACACAACATAAAAAAAACTCCATTATTATTAGTAAATATCAATACTATAAGATTGATCAAAATTCAGTTGTTTGAAATATTGAATTGGAAGAAAAATAATCCATAATATTAGCATTGTGTGACTAACACTTTTTATTTATATTAAATTATATCTTTTTTTTTTTTTTTTTTTTTTTTTTATTAAATCAAAAGAAAATTTTAGCTATATATATACTTTGCCAAAACAAAATTTAAGAATAATATCTTACATAAAAATAATCAAATATTTATAATGTTTATGAAAAGATAAAAATTATTTATTCACCCCTTTGGTGGCCAGCCATTAGGAAAACAAGAATCCATCATTTCACAAGAAAAAAAAAAAAAAAAAAAAAAAAAAACCTGAGTATTCTTAGTTAACATCGAATACAAAGGGTGTTATGAGAAGCTATAAAAATATTTTCTTTAAAAAATGAATTATTATGATTATACAATTTTATTATCTGTTTAATAGATAAATAATAAAATTACAATTATACTTAAGTTCTTGTATGTCATAAAAGCAAAAAGGATATCATTACCTTTTTTTTTATATATTTTCCTTCCATGTAATTACTCTGAAAATAAAAATATATTATGTGTGTATATAAGGATATACACACTCCATGCAATACATAACAAACCAGCATCACCTTGATGTAAGCAAGCAAAATTGAAATATATTGAAATTTTGCCCTTTGTCATTTTATTTCTATTAATTCACTTAGGTACCTATATTTTATTTCATTTTATTTTTTAAAGTGCACTTTCCAAAATGAGTAAAATAAAAATTAAAAAAAAAATGTCGACATGAAATTATAAATTTCTACATCATGTAGAATAAGAGGCCTTTTTTTTCTTTTTTTTTTTTTTTTTTTTTTTTTTTTTTTTTGTTGAGCAATACTTATAATATTTTTTTATAAAATGCAATCACATGCATAATTCTCAAATAAGGAAAAATAATAATGTTTTAAACATTCAGCTCAATTATTAATTGGGCTACTATATAGCCATGAGCTATTGCTATGAAATATCTGATCAGAAAAAGCACATTTTTTTTTTTTTTTTTTTTTTTTTTTTTGCAAAACGCAAGCTATAGCAATTTAAAAAAAAACAACACAGCATGTGTTATACACATATATAATGCTTATATATATGTATGAGTAAAAATTATGTAATAAGAAAATATATACAATGTATTGTAACCAAAAAAAAAAAAAATCTATATACATATGCACAATAGCGAGAGAAATTTGAAAAATTACAGTTTATGTTACCATTCATATTTGTTTAAAAATTGTATGTGTAGGCAAACTATAATGAGCAAGTGAGAAAAATAAAATGTTAATGCTTTATATGCAATAAAAATTCCAATATTTGAAATATTTAAAAGGTATGTATGTGTAATGAAACTCACAATGAGTAAGTGAGAAAAAAAAATTTCAATGTTTTATATTCAATAAAATAATTCCAATATTTGAAATAAGTATGTGTATAACTCTGTATATTTAAAAAGGTATGTATGTGTATTAATTAGAAAATGTTGTGTATATATTTTTAATTCTAAAGATTAAGTTTTATCATATGTTAGATAATAAACAGTATTATATATGCCAAAAAAATATGTGTGTGTGTAATTCTTGTAAATAGAAGAAATATTTCAAATACACGGCTAGCACTAACTACCAGATTTACATGCAAATATCTCTAAAAATAAAAATAATTAATATGTTTGACCACAATATTGTGTGTGTGTGTGTGTGTGTGTGTTATTTTATGAATTGAGAAATAATTCTAAACGCACGGCTAGAACATAAGCTAGATTTACATGCAAATATTTCTAAAAAAAAAAATCATTAATATATTTGACAAAAATTATTATGTGTGTGTGTGTGTTATTTTATGACTTGAGAAAATTTTCAAAACGTATGGCTAGCACATAAGCTAGATTTACATGCAAATATTTCCCCCCAAAAATGTAAATATGTGTAGATATCTATAATAACAAACATAATTAAAAATATTGTACCTTGTGACAAGAATCAATTCCATGATTAGGTTATAATAGAGAATATAAAATTCCTATTTTTTTTGTGTGCATCTCATATATTTAAAAAATTAAAAACACTAGAAAATAAATATTGTATAGTATATAAAAGTGAAAAAAGAGGCAATAAAATAGAATGTAAAATAAAAGTATGTAAGAGTAAAAATTGTGTAATAAGAAAAATGTATGTGTGAGAAAAATTATGTCTTTATGAAGTTATACAGGGTCTGTTCATCACATTATATACCCCATACTATTATATAATCAAGAAAAATATTAAGTGTCATGTAATAATACCTCTTTCCAATTGGTTAATAATGTTGCAAGTTTTTAAATAACAGTGCATTTGAATTAAAATGATAAATTATATGTTGAAAATGTGTGTGTAAAGTGCACCTGCGTGCATTATAACTGAAAGTGACCATACAGCAAGGCTGGGATTACCAGATTTACATGCCGTCACTCTAAAAAAATAAAACAAATAGTGTATAAAAAAATATTGTGTTATATCTTAAAAAAAAAAGAAAAAGAAAAAAAGAAAACAACCAATTATTAAAATAGTACTGTACGTAAACCAAATAGTTAACATGAATATGTGTGTATACCTTTATGAAGTTGTGTATAAATATGAAATTAAATGAGAAAATACAAATTTATGCATTAGTTGTAAATATATTATAATTATATAATTTCAAAAAGAAGTTGTTTGGCAACAATAATGTAAAAAATGAGTTTTAAATTTAAACAGATATTAAATTGACAATTCAAAAATTTCTTAAATAGACCTTCCTTTATAAAAATTTATGTGTATTATTATTATTATTACTTTTAAATGCATTGAGAAATTCCAAAAAAAAAAAAAAAAAAAAAAATCAAAATTCCAAATTTTATCATTAACATTCTGCATAATTTAATAGAGAGGGAAAAAAATATGTGACAAGATTCCCCAATATTATTTACTAGCAGGCTACGCCCGCTTCGCTGGTCACTATTTTTAAATGAATCACAATAATTAATGAATTCTCAAAATTGCATTTATTTTTATCATGTGATAAAAAAAGAAAAAAAAATTGTGATCGGGAAAAATGTCGCACCGGGTCCCCACTGCCTTCGGCAGCGTAGACCCGTGCGCTGCGCGCAGGTATTCCTTCACCATCCTTATGACTTCTCAAAATTCCATGTTATTACTCATAAACTTTCATTCTCAAGAAAAGGAATTAAAAAATATATCATTTAGCATCGGGTAAAATCTCACACCGGGACGCCACTGCCTTCGGCAGCGCACACCCATGCGCGCTGCGCGCGCACGTTTCAGGATATACTTGCGCTGTACACGCATATTCCTTCTCAACTCAAACTTTTATTATTAAGAAAATAAAATTAAAAAAAATATTTCATCATCGGGTAAAAACACGCACCGGGTCCCAAACACATGCGCGCTGCGCGCCTATTCCTTCCCCACCGTTCCAGCCCCTCCTAATTAACTCGCATATACAAATTTTGAATGGTCTTACTCAATTAGCTGAGATGCAAAAGTAAACCTGATCAGGACACTTTAAATTGTAAATCAGGTGAAATCTCGAATTCCACTTTCGATAATGTAAAAGAACTTAAAAAAAACTTTCGCATGATGTGTTAAAAAAAATAAAATAAATCATAATTAGAATATGAAATATTGAAATTTAAAAAAATTACAGCGCCATCTGGCGGTAGAAATTTCTGTAATCTATTGTTCCATTCCAGATCAACAAAGCTTTCAAATGATGAATGAAATTATTTTAATTAGTAGATGAGATACAAAAGAAAACCTAATCAGGACACCTCAAAACGTGTAAATCGGGTGAAATCTCGAATTCCATTTTCGATAATGTAAAAGTACTTTACAATGTGTATCAACTAAAATAAGCTTTCAAATGATGTATTACTTATGAACTTTTTTCAATTAATAACTGAGATTAAAAAAAAACTGATTCAGGACACCTCAAAACGTGTAAATCTGGTGAAAACTTTCGATAATTTAAAAGAACTTAAAAATGTCTTTCGAATGATGTATTACAAATAATTTAATCATAATTAGAAATTGAAATATTGAAATTTTAAAATATTACTGCGCCATCTGACGGTACAAATTTCTGTATTCCACTGTTCGATTCCAAATCAAAAAAGCTTTCTAATGATGTATTACTTATGAAATTATTTTAATTAGTAGCTGAGATACAAAATAAAACTGATTCAGGACACCTCAAAACGTGTAAATCTGGTAAAAACTTTCGATAATTTAAAAGAACTTTAAAATATCTTTCGAATGATGTATTACAACTAATTTAATCATAATTAGAAATTGAAATATTGAAATTTTAAAATATTACAGCACCATCTGGCGGTACAAATTTCTGTATTCCACTGTTCGATTCCACATCAAAAAAGCTTTCTAATGATGTATTACTTATGAAATTATTTTAATTAGTAGCTGAGATACAAAAGAAAACTAATTCAGGAGACCTCAAAACGTGTAAATCTGGTGAAAACTTTCGATAATTTAAAATAACTTTAAAATATCTTTCGAATGATATATTAAAAATAATTTAATTGGAATTTGAAATATCGAAATTTTAAAATATCTGGCGGTAGAAATTTCTGAAATCTACTGTTCAATTCCAAATCAACAAAGCTTTCAAATAATGTGTTACTTATGAAATTATTTTAATTTGTAGCTGTGATACAAAAGAAAACCTAATCAGGACATTCTAAAACTTGTGAATCACGTAAAATCTCTAATTCCATTATCTACGGTAGTTTTATTAATGGAAGTAAAAAGAAAAATAAATATTTTTTATTTCGCCAAAACCTATATATACCACGGTAGTCGGGTAATGGAAGTAAATTGAAAAAGAAAAAGTATTTTTTAGTTCCTTCAAATGTATTTTTTTGCTATGGAAACTCCTATCGTCTATTGAAAGATAGATTACGTGTTAGAATAAAATTTAATTTGCAATTAAAATGTAACTGCTTTGTTTATTAATGAAAATTGATGAAATTTTAACTGCAGGTTGGTTTTGTGCTGAATAGGTTGTATATTAAGTGTTGTGTACGAAAAAGAAAATTTGAAGCACTTTGAAATTTGCAATTTTTAACCCCAGTTAAAGATTATGTGACATTAATGACTTGCACATGTTTTGTTTCCGTTAGAGACAGCCGTGAAAATTGTCTGCTGAATGCTGATAGAATGCCTCTTTTTAAGCAATAAGGATTTTTGGTCATTTTTGCGATCGATATGGGTCAACATTTTAATTAATATCTTCGAAACTAATTAAGATTTTTAAATTCTGTTTCGAGGAAAACATCGGAAAGGCTCCAGAGCTTCCGTATGTCAGTTCTTGTACTTCTGCGTTCAATAGGGGCTGAACGTATAAAAGAACAGACAGACAGACAGATAGACAGACAGACAGACAAACCTTTCCATTTATTATTATAGACTAGCAGGCTACGCCCGCTTCGCTGGTCACTATTTTTAAATGAATCACAATAATTAATGAATTCTCAAAATTGCATTAATTTTTATCATGTGATAAAAAAAGAAAAAAAAGATCTGATCAGGAAAAATATCGCACCGGGTCCCCACTGCCTTCGGCAGCGTAGACCCATGCACTGCGCGCACGTATTCCTTCACCATCCTTATGACTTCTCAAAATTCCATGTTATTACTCATAAACTTTCATTCTCAAGAAAAGGAATTAAAAAATATATCATTTAGCATCGGGTAAAAACTCACACCGGGACGCCACTGACTTCGGCAGCGCACACCCATGCACGCTGCGCGCGCACGTTTGAGGATATACGTGCGCTGTACACGCATATTCCTTGTCAACTCAAACTTTTATTAAGAAAATAAAATTAAAAAAAATCTTTTATCATCGGGTAAAAACTCGCACCGGGTCCCAAACCCATGCGCGCTGCGCGCCTATTCCTTCCCCACCGTTCCAGCCCCTCCTAATTAACTTGCATATACCAATTTTGAACGGTCTTACTCAATTAGCTGAGATGCAAAAGAAAACCTGATCAGGACACTTTAAATTGTAAATCAGGTAAAATCTCGAATTCCACTTTCGATAATGTAAAAGAACTTTAAAATATCTTTCGAATGATGTATTAGAAATAATTTAATCATAATTAGAATATGAAATATTGAAATTTAAAAATATTACAGCGCCATCTGGCGGCAGAAATTTCTGTAATCTATTGTTCCATTCCAGATCAACAAAGCTTTCAAATGATGTATTACTCATGAAATTATTTTAATTAGTAGATGAGATACAAAAGAAAACCTAATCAGGACACCTCAAAACGTGTAAATCGGGTGAAATCTCCAGTAGCTGAGATAAAAAAGAAAACTGATTCAGGACACCTCAAAACGTGTAAATATTGTGAAAACTTCCGATAATTTAAAAGAACTTTAAAATATCTTTCGAATGCTGTATTAAAAATAATTTAATCATAATTAGAAATTGAAATACTGAAATTTGAATGTACTACAGCGCCATCTGGCGGTACAAATTTCTGTATTCCACTGTTCGATTCCAAATCAAAAAAGCTTTCTAATGATGTATTACTTATGAAATTATTTTAATTAGTAGCTGAGATACAAAAGAAAACTGATTCAGGACACCTTAAAACGTGTAAATCTGGTGAAAACTTTCGATAATTTAAAAGAACTTTAAAATATCTTTCGAATGATGTAGTACAAATAATTTAATCATAATTAGAAATTGAAATATTGAAGTTTTAAAATATTACAGCGCCATCTGGCGGTACAAATTTCTGTATTCCACTGTTCGATTCCACATCAAAAAAGCTTTCTAATGATGTATTACTTATGAAATTATTTTAATTAGTAGCTGAGATAGAAAAGAAAACCTAATCAGGAAACATCAAAACGTGTAAATCGGGTGAAATCTCGAATTCCATTTTCGATAATGTAAAAGTACTTTAAAATGTGTATCAAGTCAACAAAGCTTTCAAATGATGTATTAGTTATGAATTTTTTTTAATTAATTTCTGAGATATAAAAGAAAACTGATTCAGGACACCTCAAAATGTGTAAATCTGGTGAAAACTTTCGATAATTTAAAAGAACTTTAAAATATCTTTCGAATGATGTATTCAAAATAATTTAATCATAATTAGAAATTAAAATAAGGAAATATTGAAATTTTAAAATATTACAGCGCCATCTGGCGGTACAAATTACTGTATTCCACTGTTCGATTCCAAATCAAAAAAGCTTTCTAATGATGCATTACTTATGAAATTATTTTAATTAGTAGCTGAGATACAAAAGAAAACTAATTCAGGAGACCTCAAAACGAGTAAATCTTGTGAAAACTTTCGATAATTTAAAACAACTTTAACATATCTTTCGAATGATGTATTAAAAATAATTTAATTGGAATTTGAAATATCGAAATTTTAGCTGAGATACAAAAGAAAACCGACTCAGGACATTTTAAAACATGTAAATCACGTGAAATCTCTAATTCCATTATCTACGGTAGTTTTATTAATGGAAGTAAAAAGAAAAATAAATATTTTTTATTTCCCCAAAACCTATAAATACCACGGTAGTCGGGTAATGGAAGTAAAAAGAAAAAGAAAAAGTATTTTTTAGTTCTTTCAAATGTATTTTGTTGCTATGGAAACTTCTATAGTCTATTAAAAGATGGATTACGTGTTAGAATAAAATTTATTTTGCAATTAAAATGGAACTGCTTTGTTTATTAATGAAAATTAATGAAATATTAACTGCAGGTTGGTTTTGTGCTGAAAAGGTGGTATATTAAGTGTTGTGTACGAAAAAGAAAATTTGAAGCACTTTGAAATTTGCAATTTTTAACCCCAGTTAAAGGTCATGTGACATTAATGATTTGCACCTGTTTTGTTTCCGTTCGAGACAGCCGTTAAAATCGTCTGATAGAATGCCTCTTTTTAAGCAATAAGGATTTTTGGCCATTGTTCGATCGACATGGGTCAACATTTTAATTAATATCTCCGAAACTAATTAAGATTTTTAAATTCTGTTTCGAGGAAAACATCGGAAAGGCTCCAGAGCATCCGTATGTCAATTCTTGTGTTTCTGCGTTCAGTAGGGGCTGAACGTATAAAAGAACAGACAGACAGACAGACAGACAAACCTTTCCATTTATTATTATAGATTTCTTTTAGTTTTAATGCTATATATTATCTTAATTAATTTACTGTTATTATTACATTTAAAGAAGTTTTATCAAAAAGAGTTTATCCAACCAAAGTAAATTTGAATTAAACTCTGAAACTAAATGGATTGTAAACATTTTTCAAAAATATAATGTTCCACAAAAGTGCCTCGCCATTCACCATCCTTAAAGGAAAAAAAATATATATCGGTCCAGCCGAAGTAATTGTTTAGATAATGAACAGCAAAACACTAAAAAGAACTCATACACTGCAGAGATCTCGAGAGAAATTGCACAAGTTCTCCCTCAGCAAAACACCATATCATTTCGACGACAAAACAAATTGTATATTAAATTTTGACTAACAAAAACAAAGTGCATGAATTAAAAATTAAGAACTTATAAGCACATTGAATAATTTAATCAATCATAATAAGGATACTTTCAGCAGATTAATTAAAAAAAATAAAACATGTATTTATTTTGTTTGTACTGTGTGTCATTAAGTGTGAGTAACGTAAAAATATTAAACATCAAATTTTATGATTACTGCAATTGAATTTCATGAAGAACATAAAACAAAAAAAATTAGCAAAATAAAAAAAATAAATTGTGAAATATCAAAATGATATATTACTTTTAATTCCCCCTCATTTTTTTTTTTTTTTTTTTTTAGATCTATCACCAATTGTTATGTACTAATTTATAAACTAATGTATCAATTCAGCACAAAATAAGAAAAGAATATGAACTTAAAATATTTGAATATGAAAATAAAAATAATACACTGAAATGTGATGACTTATTATAATATGTAAATCTGTATATATATTACACATAAAGACAATAAAAATTCTCTTTCTTTTTCTTTTTTATTTTTATATCATTGTTATTATCTTTAAAATTGAAAAATTAGTATATGTAAAAAAATATGCAATTATAAAAATATAAAATTGTTAATCTATAATTAAAGAAGATATTTCCAACTCAAAATTGAAAATAAAATTAAATCATTTAAAATTTTTCAAACATGAGACAATTAACCTGTATATTTATTAAAAATAAACAAATATCGTCATGAAAAATGTATGATACATATGAAACAATAGATAAACAAAAATCTAAAATTAAATATTTTTAAATTCATTTTTTTTCTTTTTATTCTCGCCAAACCTATACCTATATGAATTATTATCTCAAAAATATCAATCTCGTTCTAGAAACAACATTTCCACAAAATATATCATAAACACCTGAATCAAAATTTGAAAGGATTAATGCACAGATATATTGCATATACCTATTTTCATTTATTTATTCTAAAAAAATATTCCAAAATTAAATTATCATCTTAATAAAATATTTCAATATTTAATTAATTCCAAATATATATGTGCATTACCTTAACTAAAAAAATATTTTAAATTATAAAATGCAAAATAATTATAAAGGTAATGAAAAAAAGAAAAATATTGTCTTATCTTATTTCTTTTAAATCCAGTTCCAATAAATGTTTTTTGTCATATCCCTAAAGCATCTGAGATGGACAGCGATTTATTTATAAATGTTTCACTATGAATGTGTGTTCATTCTTTGTAAAGCGAAGAAAGTTATATAAATCATTGAAAATTCGAAAAAATAGGACGAAATTTCCTTTCGGTTTGATGACTACTAAAGTGGTGGAGCACTCCGAGGTTGCATTCCAATCCAGTCTAAGTGAAGCGAACGCCCGAGAACGAAAAATTGAAGACATCAAGGGAAGTGAACGGTCACATTCTCACTGTTTGTGTCTGCCTTGTTATGGAATCGATTCTATTCCCGTTCTTTGATAGAGCTCCTCTGGGAATGTCAACAATATCAGCTGGCAAAAAGAATTCAAGAAATTAAGGGGAGGCGAACATCCTCGAAGGTCAGGCTCGCAGCCGCGGTAAAAGAGATCTCTTATCTTTTCTTTACTGTTGGTACCGAGAAAGCAGGAAGGCGAAAAAAAAGTGGATTCGCACTCTTTTCGAAGACAAGTATCGGGGAGAATCAGATTATGATGACATCATTAAAATATGCCGGCGTGTCCTCGTGTATGACGGCACAGGGAAAAATAAACGTCTATCGCAGAATAATCTGTACTAGGTTATCATTTTTTAGTTGTTAGGATAGAGAAGCCAATAATCCACATCACACTAGGAGTCATGGCAGCACTGTTCTTCGCATTCATCTCTCAAAGATGGCTTCAAAGTTGAAAAAATTACAAAAAAAAGTCCTTTTAAAATAACGCCCCTCTCTCCCACAAAACGAGTTTCCGACCTGAACGGCGACCAATTTATATGAAATAGGAAGAATCCAAGTAGAAAAGTAATTTATTCTTTTAAAGCTGTATTGACGAATAACTAAGTACACTGCGAAAATAAAACAGATACTAAGATAGCTTAAACTGTAGAATATTTATTGAAGTTTCTTTAAAAAAAAACAAATAATATTATTATTATGAATTAAAGGCAATTTACTATTTGCAATAACCAGATTCGTAATTTTGATGGAAACCGTTATAAATTAGTGGGAGAGAGAGCTAAGCTATTACATGTTTAATTCCCGGTGATTAGAGTCGAAGTGTCCCGGACTCCAATCCGCTAGCATCCTTGTAAACAGCCAGCCCATGGTAACATCACCACATTTTAAAGCCAAGGGCGCCAATACATCTTTCTTTGTGTTAATGTTATTTTAATGGGAATTTTTAAAAATGAAAAGACGGTTAAAAACATGGCAACCCTACCTTGGCATATATCACTTGTGCCAAATATGACCGTTGGAACAGGTGCAAGTAATCATCGAAATATTACGAAATTTTTGCGACACGATGTCTAAATTATGGGTTATTAGTTTATTTATAGCTGCAATTAAGTACATTATTTGTATATAAAATAAAACAAAACAATAAAAAAATATAACGGAAATTTTCTAATAGAACATTTACAGCTATAAATATAAATAGATTTATTGAGAAACATAGTGAAATAGAAATAAAAATAATTACTTTCAGGGAGAATAAAATTAAATTCTGTTTAGATCCCTACATATATATTGCATTATGCTAAAAGGAGATCAATGGATTTAATACTGAATTTGTTTTTAAAACTAGAAAAGGATATATATTTTACTTTCCAATAAAGAATTTAATAAATTTTAATTATGAATAAATAGATATTTAATTACATTAGAATAAATTTGATGAAATAAAAGGATATGTGAGGAACTCCCTCGCAAGCTCCAGGATAAAAATAAGTTCACTTTTCACTTTTGTAAAATTTTGCATGTGTATGTAAATTTAACAAAATTAAGTTTGTTAAAATTTCTCACAAAACCATATAGATAAAACAAATAAAAAAATAAATAAACTTGAAAACTTTTAACCTTTTTAATATTTAACGCTAACTACTTTCGAAATTTTATTATTACATTTTAACGTTATATTCTAAATAGATTTGATCATATATGTTTAGATTTAACAATATACTGTAGTAATGTAAAAGCAAGGCGGATTTAATCTTTCAATTTGTTTTAAATTTTATTTTTTATTTTATTTTATTTTATTTATTTTATTTATTTATTATTTAAAGAATTAACATTTAATTAATTTTCTTATTTATTTTCGTTACTTATTTATTTATTTATTTTTTAATTTTATCAGATTTTTTACTGTTATATTTCAATGCATGTGTATGTAAAATTTATAAACTCTAAATAAATAATTAAAAAAAAAAATTGCACACGCATGATCTGTAATATGCAAATATTAAACATATTAAAATTACAGGTAATCTATATAAATAATAATAATAATAATAATAATATATTGTTCTTAATTTTTAATTTTTTGAATCTATTTAAAATACTTATTTTAACTAATATTTATTTTATTTTATTTATTTATTTTATTTTATTTCATTTTTACGATCGATTGTGCATTATTATAGTTTAAGAATAGAAAATGTAAAATATCTGGGTATTAATTTGTGATTTCATTGATAATTTAAAGTAAAAAAAAAAAATGTGTTTCAATGCTACAAATTTGAAATAAGTTTCAAAATTTAGACATTATATATATATATATATACACATACATACATATATATATATATATATATATATATATATATATATATATATATATATATATATATATATATTTATATATATATTTAGCATAACAATTAATTAAAATTAATACACAAATATGGTTAGATTCTATTATTAAATTATAACAATGTAAAATCAAGGGGGAAAATGATAATTAGTTTGCAGGGGGCATCTTAAAACTTTTAAAAATATTCAAAATTTGTATTTATTATTATTATTATTTTATTATTTAAATATTTATCCTCAAAGTTGAAAATACTTGATATTTCGTTATATCACATTTCAATGCATGTATATAAAATTTTATAACACTAAAACATTTATTTGTGCAAAATAAATAGAATAAAAGAAAAAAAAAAGAAAAGAAAACATAAAGAAAAACAAGGAAAAACGCAAAGATAAATAAATACATATAAAATACACAAAAAAGAAGAAAAGGAATAATGAAAAGAAAAGATCAATATAAAGGAAAAGAAGAGAAAGCATAAACAAACAAATAATATAGTAAGCGCAAAAATTTGAATAAACACCATAAAATTCAAGAATTCGAAATAATTATTTCGGGTCGAAAGAAGACACAACCCTTCGTCAAGCGATCAAAGAAGTGCTGCAAACAAGCTGAAATGCAGCTCTTGTGTTTGCAGTGCTCGTTTGAGTTTGTATCAATCACGCCATTTTTCTTCGCCTGACGAATGGTCGTGTCTTCTTTCGACCCGAAGCAATTGTTGTGAGTTCTTCCGTTTTATGGTGTTTATTTTAAGTTTTGTACTTATTACTTTTAAATGCCAGTTCTGTGATGCTTTTTATGAGAGTAATATATATATATATATTTCACAACGTTTCTCTAGAACCAATGGTGAAAGTTATACGCGTACTAAGCGTTCTCTGTACTGTACTATTCGACGTCTTCAAGAAGGACAAATATACGTCTAAAGCACGTGTAAACTTAACGTCTTTAAAACGTGTTTATAGAACTATTTTGGAAAGTTCAGAGAACGTTCCGGTGCTACTTGGGAAAAGTGACTGCAGACGATTAAATATAATTCTAAATTCCCCTTTTTATTAAAAATATCTACGATAACGCTTTTTATTTGCAGACGATAAAGCTCTTTGTTACCAATAGTAAAACTGACATTTATTTCGTTTTATTTTTATTACTATTATCTTTTTTACACCATTGATAACATTTAAATTTCCCTGTGGATAATGATGTAATAACGGAAATTATTTGAGAAATGGCAAATTGATTAAATTTACAAACCCGAAGTTTAAAATTAAAAACTTCGTTAATTAAAATAATAGAAATTTCTAATTACCTGAAATGTCCTCTTTGGAATATTCAGCACACAATGATACCTGTTATGATACGAAGTACTTTGCTCTCCACGAGAAGATGCGGGGAAATCCAAACACTTTTGATGGGAGCAAGAGAAACTTTTATATTCAATATATAACGATTATATCTAATTTCAAACTCTCTGTATATATGTATTTTTAATTTATTTATTTAAAGCGCATTCTAGATTAAACAGAATATATTATTTAAGTCAGATGTTCGACATTATTTATATATTTATTTTATTTATATATTTATACATTTATAAATTTATAAATTTTTATTTATTTATTTATTTATTTACTTTTTTAATAACTTAAATCATCGTGGATCGTGTTAGTGCAGCATGTACACTAATATACAAAATACATTTTATTTAATTTAGACAAAACATTTAAATGGTAAGTTGCCATTATTACAGCTGATGATAGCAATTGTTTGCAAATGCATTATTTCAGTGAAGAAAACTTTTCAAGACAATAAGAAAAAAAAGTGTAATTATATTTGTTTTTTCTTTTTTTAATTCCAGATTACCTAAATTTTATAATTATGTCATATAAATTATTTCAGTATTTATCTGTTTACGTCTTTAATTTAAGCATTAGACGTTATTTTGTAGTTTCATATAAAAACAAAACATCATTTTTATGCAAGATGTTGCACGAATTTTATTATCCAATTACGTTATTTAAAAAAGTAATTTTATGCAATTTTGAAATATAAGAACATAAACTGGAAAGAACCCCCCTATGTAACATAGAACAGACTTCAATACAGCTTGGAAATAATGTCATCTAAATTTCCTGTGTTTGTTGAATGCACTGCTATAGGTTTTTCATATAATCACCATGAATTTTAATACAGCCAGTTCCAGTATTTCGCTTATTAATTGAAAACTTCCCGTCATCGGACAAGCATTCTAAAGAACATCGAACAATTTATTATATAATTATATGCCTTAACCATTAATATTTGTGTATGTACTCAGATGCCACACGCACAAGTTCCAGTTTCTCACATGTTCATGTACAAAAACTTTTCCTTCTTTACTAGCTTCGTTACTTGAGGTCCGCAATGCATACCAATGGTTATACAGTCTGACACTCACCTCAGAGTAATATGCCTCGCGGCTACAACCATTAAAGTTATCATAATTCTTTCGCAGCAGATGATGCTATACTTTCGTGATAGAACCAATTCGGATGAAGTCTTCCACCACCGCTTCTTCACAGATCACCGCAAAATGTTACACTATTTGCATAAAATCTCCTATCCAGCTACATACACATATGCAGCATTTGTAAACACATTTTGACAGAGTTACGATCTACAAATCACTGATACAATAAAATTCATGTTGTATAAATTCATAAAAGTATTTAATTTGAGAATAAGAAAATACTGGATATCCCAGTCAAAACTATACTGCAGATTAAATATGAAAATTTAATAATCCAAGCAGGATAGAATTAATATAACTTGTCTGTCAAACTGCAAGGCATTTTCATCAAAGATGAAAAGATTTCCAATCAAATACTTTGTTGTACAGTAGTTGCTTTTGTATTTTGAATGTAACTAAGGAAAAAGAAAACACATTACTATCAGATTTCAAATAATCACGTATTTGCTATTTCTGAAACTGTTTTATATATTATGTATTTATATATATATGAATCAAGGTTATCTAATAAATTAAATAATTAATCAATGTGTTCTAATGTATATATATATATATATATATATATATATATATATATATATATATATATATATATATATACATAATTTCCCTTTTGATGTTCCACTTATTGAGACTTCTTATAAAAAAGTTCTTTGTATATGCCCGCTGTGTAACGTTGGTATATAAAAATTATGTTCCTTTTTCTCCTTTTTTTTTCTTTTTCTTTTTCTTTTTCTTTTTCTTTTCCTTTTTCTATTTCTTTCTTTCTTTTTTTTTTTTTTTTTTTTTTTTTGATAAAAGAGAATATAAAACTGTTTTGAGAATCAAATATCAACAAATTTTTCCTTACTTAACTGACAAATGTAAATGAACAAACACATAAAACATGTTTAAATAGTTTAAGTGCATCGACATAAACTTTACAAACAATAAATTATTTCAATTAATTTCTTACGTTCAAGGAAATGCCAAGTAATGCATTTTCCCTACGTTTAAATTTAGTGTAAAATTATAACACGCAATTTTTTTTTAACTACGTTCTTGAATATATTAAGTTTACAGGATGATAAACAAATCATCAGGTGAATAAATTACCTTTGTAAACCTCTTACAGAGAAGAATGTGTTATTTCCTGAAGATATTTATCATCTGGTAACGATTGATTGCCATTTGTCACTGTCACGTGTTTCAAAAACTATACTGATATCGATTTATCAAATAAAGTTTACCCAATATTTTGCCCTCAAACACTTTTTCAATCAAGCATGCATCAGCAGATAATTTTTACCAGAAGCTTTATTAGAAGCTTCATATAAGATACTAGATATCTTTTAAGGTATTTAGAATGAAATTTAATATAAAAACATGCTCTTTAAACGAAGAACATTTCTTTGAAAATACTTGAACTAAAACTTAAGAAAATGCTCTAAAATATGTTATTTTTTAATTTATTTGCCATTATATGTTCACATTTTGAATGTTTACTGATGTGTTATTCAATCTTCAAAATTAATATAAAAGTAAACATTATATATTTTTCAAAAATTTTAACATAGAATTCGAGATATTGAAGCACAAATCCAATAAAGTAATATTTATATGATAGTTAAAGCAGAAAAATTGTTGCATTCTTTAAGAATGCATTCTGGGACGTTCATTTTTTTATTAAATTTTCTAGAAACATCCATATAAAAATTAAATAGGGAGTAATAATAATATGAATTATTATCATTATTATTTTTATTTAATTAATTTGCACAAGGATTTCTCACATATTAAATGGTTTTTTTTAAATATATACACTGATGGAAAAAAAAATCCCAACACCAAGAAGGAGCTGTGCTAGATAAACGAAATTTGGTAGGCGTGTTTATACATCTGAAAGATGACGTCGATTCAAATTTCGAGCTACGCGCATAAGTGTGGCGCTTGTAGCGACACTATGAACATGCAAATGAGGTTTGCTTTAAATGAGCGCTGTAAGGTTCGTGATCGTTATTTACAGTTGAGATTTGACGTAGTGGGTTAATGTTAGTCAAGGATGCCTCTAAGAAGACGAAGAAGCCATTATCAACAGCTCACTGAGTTTGAACGAGGTCGTGTAGTAGGGCTATGAGAAGGTGGGTTTTCTTTCCGCGATATTGCAGAAAGACTTGGCAGGAATGTATCCACTGTGCATGAGTGTTGGCGGTAGTGGTCAAGGGAAGGTACTGCCTCAAGAAGACCGGGTTCCGGGCGGCCACGTGGCACTACTGAGAGGGAAGACCGCCGTGTTCGGCGTATGGCTGTGGCTAATCGTACTGCGTCTGCAGCTGAAATTCTAGCTGCAGTTGGCACCACAGTGACACAACGAACTGTTACAAATCGGTTACTTCAAGGGGAGCTCCAAGCCAGACGCCCTGTAGCGTGCATTCCACTGACTCCAAACCACTGCCGTTTGCGACGTGAGTGGTGTCAAGCTAGAGCTCATTGGAGGACGGAGTGGAGATCTGTTGTGTTTTCTGATGAAAGCCGGTTCTGCCTTGGTCGCAGTGATAGCCGTGTGTTGGTTAGAAGGAGGACAGGTGAACGCCTGCTAGCGACCTGTCTGCGGCCTAGACACACAGGGCCTACTCCTGGAGTTATGGTTTGGGGAGCAATTTCGTATGACAGCAGGAGCACTCTCGTGGTTATCCCACGCACCCTGACTGCAAATTTGTACGTCAGTCTAGTGATACAACCTGTTGTGCTGCCATTCATGAACAGCATTCAAGGGGGTGTTTTCCAACAGGATAACGCTCGCCCTCATACCGCTGTTGCAACCCAACATGCTCTACAGAGTGTCGACATGTTGCCTTGGCCTGCTAGATCACCAGATCTTTCTCCATTTGAGCACGTATGGGACATCATTGGAGGACAACTCCAGCGTCATCCACAACCAGCATTAACCGTCCCTGCATTGACCGCCCAAGTGCAACAGGCATGGAACTCCATCCCACAAACTGATATCCGACACCTGTACGACACAATGCATGCACGTTTGCATGCTTGCATTCAAAATTCTGGTGGTTACACCGGTTACTAATGTACCAACATTTCACATTTGAAATGGCTCTACCTGCGATCTTGAAACTTTAATCAATTAAATATGTTACCTAGACAAATGTATTGCTGAAATTTCGCTACTGTACAATAATTTTTTCTTGGTGTTGGGATTTTTTTCCCATCAGTGTATATATATATATATATATATATATATATATATATATATATATATATTTCTTTTTTTTTTTTTTTTTTTCTGATTAGAATGGAACAAATATATCTCACTTTAATTTTTTTGAGTACAAACGCTACAATTGTACCATTATACAAATGAAAAAAAAAGTCTCATTTATTTTTAACAGAGAATGAAGTAATCTGCAGATATAAATTTTAATAAATTAGCGTAATTTTAATAAATTAGCGTAATTTTAATTATTTTTTCTTCCATACATCATTTTTTTAATGCTTTGAATCTCTCCAAAATGGTAAAATCCTTTTAATAATTCCCCTAAAGATTATAAAATTAGGCGAAACAAAGAATTGATTAACGTGACATAATGTTTAAATTATAAAATATTATTATGTGATAAATAACTCGCATATTAAGTTAAATATGATGCATTTCTAGGAGCTCCGAGAAATATTAATTTACAAAGATGGATATTTATACAAAGAAATATTATATGTATATTATTCGTGTACTTAATAATATTACACTGATACTGAAGATGTACTGAAGATATTACACTACACGTATATTACAAATTTCACGTGTATAAAGGGAGTGTTGTAAAATAACTCTGCATTTTCTAAATCACAATAAATTTTTAAATGAAAGTAATTATTTTAAAAATGCATAAATGTTATACGTAATATTTTTTCTGAGGTTTTGTTGAACATAAATACCAATTCAAAAATATTATATTAGAGTGATATTTACACCTGTACACTACCTTTATATAGAGAGAATACTGTCACAAATTTGCAAATAATAGTCGTTAATTGTATGTAATTCCGTTTAATAATGGATAGTGAAAATTATAAAATATTAATTTTCTGCGTTTATGGTTTGTTTTGGCATTAGATTAGCTCATTTTCTCTTAAAATTTCTTTAAAAAGCTTCTCCGAGTCTGAATGGTCATTGACACTAAATATGGCGCCATGTTGGCAAGTTTATTCCTCCTATTTAGAGGTTTTGACTAGAAACTATCGATATATCGATTATTTAAGCTCTAAATCATATATTTCACGAAATATATGATTCCGGTAATATTTTAGACTAGAAATAAGATCTCTATATAGCCGTCAACAATTCAGTTGAAGCCTAATCTGTGAACATATAGGTCTCTGACTAATCCCCTCTAGACGAAAACAGATTATGTTGAGTGTTACGTTGTTGACTACAGCTTATGCAGTATGTTATGCTACGATGCAAGTTTTGTAGTGACATTGTTGTCAGCTATTATTTAACTTTATTATTTCTGACGAATCTGAATCTCTTTGACAGTTTTGTAATCTTTTGTAATATTCTGTAATTAAATTTTAAGTCTCTGCAAGACCTGTTATTTATTCAAGAAAATTAATGAATCCCGAGTATGCAACAATTTTTGTGGCAGAAGTGTCATGTCTACTGATTAATAATAACAAAAGGTATGGTGAGAGCAATGAGAAAACTTCTGGAAGGTTTTACCGCCGAGATGAATGATTTGAAAGCCGGACAAGAGAAGGTGGTCACCAGGTTGACTGAAGAAATGAAAGCTATATATATGTGTGAAAGTCAATTTGGTTAATATATATATATATATATATATATATATATCCGAGAAAAAGTTGAATCTAATTAGGACAAACTTAAGAAAGAACTTTCATAAGTGAAAATTAACTTGGTAACCCTGAAAGTAGTAATAAGAAATACATTATCAGTGATAGACAACAGATTGAATAGAATGGAAACTAAAGTTGAGAAAATATAAAAACGCTTTAAAGAGAAAGTTATTAAAAAAAATAATAATAACCAAGAGTTGAAGATAGAGGAAAAATTTGAGGAAAAGGTTCAAGATAAATTAGCATCGATACCTCATGAAGAGAAAAGAAAGATGAAAAAGTACAGAATAGAAAATCAATAAAGCTTTCTAACCTGTCATGGCAAATCATTTTGGCAAACGTATAACACGCATCTTTCCATCCTAGTTTGAAGATGATGGATGAGACCCTACTTTAAAGATAATCCGTTTAGCTGCGTAAATACGGGTCAATGCAGCCGATATCCTGGAAACTCTTTAAATGAGGTAGCAGTATGATTTCGAGGTATAGACAAGAGCACTGGAACTGCGTTTTGGAGAGAAATACTAGAAACATTATAGTCGACTTTAGTTACAAGCTTCTTATGAGAATGTGAGTAAAAGTTAACAAGAGCTTGCGACATATATTCTGAGAATATCACACTTAGCCTTCTCAAATTGCCATGATAGAACGCGTTATATATATATATATATATATATATATATAGGAATATATTACCAATCAATAAAATAAATTATCAATGAATAAAATGAAATAAAGTTCAAAAAAAAAAAAATCTGAGGTCTTCATAAAGAAGGCCCCTCAGTGTAGGGGTGAAAGAGAAGTTTCTGAAAGGATAGTAGCAATTAGCTAATAACTATCCTTAGCACACAACTTCTCACCAAACACAAAGTCACCATTAACTGAGAAGAAATCTGACAAACATATAATTTCGAAATTCCAAAAACAATTATAAAATTACCAAAATTACAAAAGTAGTACAATTACAACAAATTAATATGTATGAAATATACAAAAATACAAGAAATTACAAAATACAAGAAAATGAAATACAATAAAGTGAAACCCACTCCCCGATGAAGACCTCAATGTTTTTTGGGGTTTTATTTCATTTCATTCATTGATAATTTTTTTTATTCATTGATAATCTATTCCTATATTTAAGTTTTGCATTTCCTTTTGCAGCAAATCTGCGCATTGGTTTGGAATTATCCTTTTTTGTTTTTCTTAACTCATAAATTCGTTACAATAGTTACCTATATATATATATATATATATATATATATATGTGTGTGTGTGTGTGTGTGTGTGTGTGTGTGATTTTCATCTCAAATATTTCATCAATTTTGTGCGAAATCCGAAGGCTCATGAATGTCAAGTCAAGGATGTTGGATAATTTTTTATGTATACACTGAAGATTAAGGCAACCAAACAAGCCACCTATAAAGACGGCCACAGCATCACATCAGTCTCCATGGACGATTCTCAAACTAACTTAAAGGGAGTCAAGAAATATCAGATAGACCTAACAAGGAGATACGCAGAATTAAAAGTGTTAAAGGCGCTATGTGTCGGAAGATTACTTGCTGGAGCTGTAGAAGGTGTGAACAAGAAGCTGCCCATGCGAAAAATAAAGAAATTCCAACTTGCAGTTTTTTATATTTCCTCGATGAGCGGAGGTAATAATTGACTTTATGTTTATAGGCAAGTTAGTAATGCATCCTGCTGCATGACACATGATATTGGAGAAAATGGGACTACTGTTAGAACAGAAGTTGCTTAAAAGATTATTGGGAAGTTTATCTAGATGCCGCTTTACGTTAAACACCAAAATGTGACAAGCGATGAAATTAAAATTCATGGAAAAATAAACCTGAGCATCACATTAGAAAATGCAAACTACCAACATGTGGCTTATATAGCGGATATAAGTTCACTTTTATTTATTGAACTTGATTTCTTAGGGAAATATAATTTTAAATTGGATTTTTAGAGAAATGAAATGCGTTGAAGATTAGAAGCTGTGTTTAACATTGAAAATCCGGACATTAAATAAATGGTAATGTATCAGATATGTTGCGTTGGAGGACTGAAGGTAAAAAAATTGTTGATAACGAAGGTTTTATTTTATTTTATTATTATTTTTTTTTTAACTTTTTTTTTTCAAATAATTTATAGTTTTGGGTCTTACAAATCCAAACACTTGTATTAATTATAAATTTTTTCAATGAAATCCATTTTTCACATCGTGTATGTAGTATTTAGATTTCTTTGCACATATACATTAATTAATTAATTAATTTTTAAGAATTTTGTGGACATTTTAGCATGTAGAAAGTAATTCTTAAAGAAATAAGCAGGTTCTAGTCAACGAACGCACTTTAGTTAATTCATATTCAGTAAACATATGAATAAATCTCTCTTTTATGCTTTAAAAATCAATAATCAATTAATATTCTTGAAACAATACAACGAAATGATCATTTTAGTACAAAAATTCAACTAACATTGTTAAATACACTACACAGCATAAATTTCGCTAAATCAGGAAAAAACGAATATTTCGATGTCTAAATGAAATTTGAATTCTTCGAGAGTATTGTCAGTGGATTATGAGATTTTCAAAGTATTTCTGCGTGAGAAACCAATGCATCATTACGAAATTTTCAGTACTAGACTGCTATTGAGTTTAGAGTTTCCAAATTTTATGAATCTTGTATTAACACTTTTAGCCACATTTAAATGTTGAATTTGAGGTTAAGTCAATGCCCACCTTCGTGGAAATGAAAAAAAAAAAAATCATTTGTTTCCACTTTTACTATGTATAGAATGTAGCACATAATGATATAGGTAAGTTCTAGTCTACAATCATCAACAATCACACTTCTTTTATTTTTATAGTTCTTGTGAGTCATTTTTAGAACTTTTGAAGAATTTAGTTTCGCGGTATAAACCAATGAATTTTTCAGGAAAACTCCAGAACCCTGTTCTTATTGAAGTTAGAGCTTTCAAATTTTGGCAAATCTTAACTAGAAATTTTTGCCAAATTCAGTCGCCAAGTCGCCAAATTCGATGTAAAGACCAAAAATCTATTCTTAACGAGTTTACCGATAACATTTTGTGGCAAATATTGTTTCAGGACAGCCAGAAACACATTCTCATTTTTAATTGAATTGTTTAACTAAATCATGTTGATGAAATTTATTGTTTCTCGTCATTAATATTTGTCAACGAAAACAAAACTGGGCTATCTATACTCAAATGATCTTCATTCCCCTCTGTGCATTTGCAAATGAGAGATTCTGTAGTAAACCGTGGAGTACTATTCCTAAAAAAAAAAAAAAAAAAAAAAAAAAAAAAACTATATTTTTCACGGAGGTATAAATAATAGTATTATTGTCACTTTTTTGGTTGGAGTAGCAGCTCTCTTCTTCTTGTTTTTGTTTTTGTTTTAAGGAATGTTCGTATACTGGAACATGTCTGTTTATTTAAGAATTGGTTACCTCACACAAAAATGTCAATCATAACAATATGTATATTCATAACAATATGTATGTTT
This sequence comes from Salticus scenicus, assembly GCA_963930645.1. Lineage (NCBI taxonomy): Eukaryota > Metazoa > Arthropoda > Arachnida > Araneae > Salticidae > Salticus > Salticus scenicus. The sequence continues at coordinate 213,117,824 of OZ005649.1, forward strand.
CATAACAATATGTATGTTCCTGTGGTTGTAAAAGAAGGGAATTTTTTTCTTCAATACGGACACTTGTATTTAGAGCGTAATATTTAATATTCTGATACATGTAATTTTCGACTTAAATGTAGTATTAATTTGTAAAGAAAAACTCATTTTAAAGTTAGTTTGATACAATATAATAGAGTTTATTCATATTAAAAATTCACACTTTTTCTGTTATAACGCCATATTTAACGATAGTGCCCAAAACTATTTTTTATTTTTTAAATTTCTATTTAAAGTTTTTTTTTTTTTTTTTTTTTTTTTTTTTTAACTTTATTTTACTTTTACTTTTTGTAATCTAATATACAAATTGATTTATTCTTTATTTTGATGATATATTTAATTAATTTATTTTTTAATTATACAACATATTTCTTTTCTTTTTCCTTGTTTTTTTTTTTTTTATACAATGTATTTAACAGCTGCATAACTATTGCTTCTGTGCAAGCTTTTATTTATTAAGATTAAATTTCATTGGGAAAGGGAGAGTTTATAATAATTCTTAAGAGAAATAGATTTTTAATTTTGTATTAAATATTATCTTTTCCGTCAAAAAAAAAAAAAAAAAAAAAGAAGAAGAAGAAGAAGGGAAGAAATAAATTCTAGAAAATTATTTACAACACTTATGTAACATTTTTATATATAAGCATCAATGATCAGTATTGAAATTTGAAATTATTACATTTAAATTTCTAAAAATTATATATGAATGTATATATATTTAGAAAAATATTTACTGGATAACGAAACGAAGCTGTAAAATATTAAATGTCAAACATTAAAAAGTGAAGAAAATACGTGTGTTTTTCGATAATATTGCCAGTGATGTCTTTGAAAATATATATATTTATTTTTCGTCTAATTTTATAGCATACTTTCCAAACAATGCATCTTAATTTAATTTAACTTACACTTAAAATATATATATATATATTTCAGATATAAAAATTATGACATTTCACTGTATTATACATATATTTTTTTTAATTATCAATAAATATACTTATATGCTTTTAAATAAACATGAATGAAGATTATATATATATATATTAATATTTTAAAATTAATAATAATATCTTATCAAAATTCAAATGAATTTTACTATAGAACGCTGATTGTATATAATTAAAAATAAAATACAATAAATAAATATATATAAATATATATATTTAACACTACACAAAACGTATATGGTATTCCTTTTCCTCTCTGATTATTATCTTTTTTTTTTTTTTTTTTTTTTTAACACAATTACATAGAATATACTTGCCACATACATTACTGTATAAAGTTAAATATCTCATCACAAAAAAGTTTTGATTTTTTTTTTCATTTTGATGTTATCATACGGTAAAATCTCTTTAACATCAAAATAATTTTTAATTTTCTTTTGATGTAAATGAATTATTTCTAAATACATTAAAGATAAATAAAATTTAATTAATAAAATACTTTTATCGTGTTATACATCAAAAGATTCATAATTAAATTTCATATTAATAATTTTTACTTTAACCTAAACAATCAAATAAAAATATGAAAGTTTTTGTCAAAAGGCGTATGTCAAATAAATTCGGTTGATATTTCAGTACACGCGGTATTGTTAACTTATATTCCAACGTGTAAAATGTAATAGAATATATGTTAACTTATATATATATTCCTTTTTATGTATAAAATAATTCAATAAAAATAATTTCATTTGATCATGTAGCTTAGCTTTTGTTCTTAATGAATAGTCGCTTGGATATTTAACCCTTTTACAGATCATTTGTTAACATTTGGAAACAACTAATTTAAAATTTATTTAAAAATTAAATTTAATGAATACTGACTTGGAAATATCATCAGACATAATAAACAGATGACTTGACTGATATAACTTACACTTCAACCATAAAAAGGGAAATGTACAGAAAATCATAAAAAAGTTTCTATTTTATCATTTTCCACGGACCAAAATTTAAAAATTCACATAAGTTTAAAAATTTAAAAATTCACATGAAATTAATTAAATGCTTCTAAAAATGTGTTGACATGCTTAAAATAGATCACATTTTTAAATGAAAATATAATACAATAATATTAATAAGAAATGCATTTGGTGTAATTCGTTAAACTTTCATGTTCCCTATTGGGAACACTGGACTGTCGCCATTATAGTAATACGATAGGATTTCCAGTACTGCAAATTTTCATAGAAATTCGAAATAAACGTAATCCATTTTGTAACAGGGGATTTGGGTGATTTGGAGAAGTTAATACCGTGATTATCAAAGTTAAACCGTATTAATTTAATTTTCTTTTAAGCCAGCGAGGGGGATAATTATTACGTTTAAATTCCAGAAAAAAAAAATTCTAATTGGGGAACTTCTTCAGTACTGTAATATGATTTAGTGCGGCGAAGTAAAGTATGGAAAACAGCAGACTTGTGTAAAGAGGGTTTCACTGAATTAAAATTTAAATAGTAGCCTGAAAAGTTTCCTATAAACAGAAGTAATAAATTTAGATTGAGTACCAGAAGGCAAGCGCTCAATTAAAATATCTAAGAAGGGGAGTTGATTATCTTTTTCTTGTTCTAAATTAAACTGAATTGATGGATTAATGGAATAAGCAAAATTAAGAATACCAGAAATATGTTGATTATCAGTAATAATAAAAATATCATCCACATATATACGCAAAAAATACATTTTTTCATGTAAATCAAAATTAATTTGATTTTAAATAAATTATTTGACAATTTCACCCATTTGAACTGAAATGTGGCGAGGGGGGGGGGACATTAACTCGTATTTTCATTACGCAGTAATGATTATATTAACATAAAGAAGATAGCTGTATGATAATCTATATATAATTAGCTGTTTTTATAAGATAAATTTATTTTCCACTATTTAATTGAAATTATATTGTTTTTTTTTTTTTTTTTTTTGTTTTTTTTTTTCATCATTTATTACCTTGTTAACCTCTTACCTGCAATGAAAATTTACGTGATTTGCTTCAAAGTGCCTCAGCTCTCTGAAATGAGTAAATCTTTAAAAAACACTGTCGAGATCACGTTTGAAGTTATTTTGTTGCATTGTCAAACTGTGTCAGTAATTTCCCTGGTAGCAGTAAAATACAAAAGATTCTAATTCGGAAAGACGAAATAGAACCCAAGGCAGTTAAGGGATAATAATTAAAATAATTTAATCATATATTATCTTCATTAATAATGTATTGTATTTGATACTGTTAAACTATCCTTCCTCCTTTAAATTAATATTAAAGTGGTTGAAATTTGATTTTTTTTTTTTTTTTTTTTTTTTTTTTAGTTTTAGTTTTTAAATTTTTACATGCATTTTAATTCCTTATTGAAATTATTCAGTTGTTAGGCAACGATAATCATTTTATTTAATCTTATACACCACTCTTTCAGAAAAAAAAAATTATATTGATTTATTACCTTTATGCTATATTTACTCTTGATAAATATATAGCAGTGTTTTAGTGAATATTTGAGTTATATATATATATATATATATATATATATATATATTACTTTTGCAATATATATTATTTTAGACATACGAATAAACTTTAAAATACCTGATTTTTGATTATGCAGATATTTAAGCATATCAATACTTCAATTATGTGTCTTACAAAATTTCCTACTGGAGAATATTTATAAGTCATAGGAATTACATATATTTAAGAACCTAAAATTAATAAAATATATGTATATGCAGAGGAAGAGAGAGAGGTAAGGATAGAAAATGGGAAATAGACAGATAGTACAATAAATAAAACACATTTTAAGCAATGACATTAAGTATGCGTAATATTCGAAAATACAAGATACGGCAGAAGTTTATTTCACATAAAATTATGAGCAAAATTTGCTTTAAAATATTATCTCAAATAAGAAACAGTAAAAATAAAATTTTCCTTTACACAAATGTTTTATTTTATAAAGAAAAAAAATATGATTTAACTTGCTTAATTTCAATCCATGATTTTATACTGTTTATAACCATATATATATATATATATACTAGCGGGCTATGCCCGCTTCGCTGGTCACTATTTTTAAATGTATCACAATAATTAATCAATTATCAAAATTGCATTAATTTTTATCATGTGATAAAAAAAGAGAAAAAAAAATTCTCATCGGGAAAAATGTCGCACCGGGTCCCCACTGCCTTCGGCAGCGTAGACCCGTGCGCTGCGCGCACGTACTCATTCACCTTCCTTATCACTTCTCAAAACTCCATGTTATTACTCATAAACTTTCATTCTTAAGAAAAGGAATTAAAAAATATATCATTTAGCATCGGGTAAAAACTCACACCGAGACCCCACTGCCTTCACCAGCGCAGACCCGTGCACGCGCAGCGCGCACGTTTGAGGATATACGTGCGCTGTACACGCATATTCCTTCTCAACTCAAACTTTTATTATTAAGAAAATAAAATTAAAAAAAATCTTTTATCATCAGGTAAAAACCCGCACCGGGTCCCAAACCCATGCGCGCTGCGCGCCTATTCCTTCCCCAACCTTCCAGACCCTCCTAATTAACTTACATATACCAATTTTGAACGGTCTTACTCAATTAGCTGAGATGCAAAAGAAAACCTGATCAGGACACCTTAAAATTGTAAATCAGGTGAAATCTCGAATTCCACTTTCGATAATATAAAAGAGCTTTAAAATATCTTTCGAATGATGTATTAGAAATAATTTAATCATAATTAGAATTTGAAATATTGAAATTAAAAAAAATACAGCGCCATCTGTCGGTAGAAATTTCTGTAATCTATTGTTCCATTCCAAATCAACAAAGCTTTCAAATGATGTATTACTAATGAAATTATTTTAATTAGTAAATGAGATAAAAAAGAAAACCTAATCAGTACACCTGAAAACGTGTAAATCGGGGGAAATCTCGAATTCCATTTTCGATAATGTAAAAGTACTTTAAAATGTGTATCAACTAAAATAAGCTTTCAAATGATGTATTACTAATGAACTTTTTTTAATTAATAACTGAGATTAAATAAACTGATTCAGGACACTTCAAAACGTGTAAATCTGGTGAAAACTTTCGATAATTTAAAAGAACTTTAAAATATCTTTCAAATGGTGTATTAAAAATAATTTAATCTTAATTAGAAATTGAAATATTGAAATTATAAAATATTACAGCGCCATCTGGCGGTACAAATTTCTGTATTCCACTGTTCTATTCCAAATCAAAAAAGCTTTCTAATGATGTATTACTTATGAAATTATTTTAATTAGTAGCTGAGATACAAAAGAAAACTGATTCAGGACACCTCAAAACGTGTAAATATGGTGAAAACTTCCGATAATTTAAAAGAACTTTAAAATATCTTTCGAATGATGTATTAAAAATAATTTAATCATAATTAGAAATTGAAATATTGATATTTGAAAATATTACAGCGCCATCTGGCGGTAGAAATTTCTGTAATCCACTGTTCGATTCCAAATAAAAAAAAAGCTTTCTAATGATGTATTACTTATGAAATTATTTTAATTATTAGCTGAGGTACAAAAGAAAACCTAATCAGGACACCTCAAAACGTGTAAATCGGGTGAAATCTCGAATTCCATTTTCGATAATGTAAAAGTTCTTTAAAATGTGTATCAACTCAACAAAGCTCTTAATTGATGTATTACTTATGAAATTTTTTTAATTAATAACTGAGACATAAAAGAAAACTGATTCAGGACATCTCAAAACGAGTAAATCTGGTGAACATTTTCGATAATGAAAACCTAATCAGGACACCTCAAAATCGGGTAAATCGTGTAAATCGGGTGAAATCTCGAATTCCATTTTCGATAATGTAAAAAGTACTTTAAAATGTGTATCAACTGAACAATGCCAAGGCGTTCTGGGTTTTCCGTTGTTTTCTCCGAAACAACCGTTCCTTTTCTACGATTTTGCCCCTTCCCTCCCCCTTTCCATCCCTTCTAATAATTTTACACTTGAAAATATCCGAAATCGATTTATCTTTCCTTAAAATCTAATAATACCAATTTCAAGCGCTGTAACTCTTTTTCTTTTTTGCCCCTTCGCCCCCCTCCCCCTCCAGCCCTTCCTAATAATTCTACACTTTCAAAAATATTCAGAATCGAATTATCGGGCGTTAGAATCAAATATTACGGAATTTCAACGGCATATCTCAATTTAAAATAGTGCAAAATATAAAACAAAATTTAATTTAATTTTTTTGTTTATTCACATATTTTCATGAAAATTGAACAGTAGCTTTATAATATGCTGTCTAGGCCGAATATTAATTCAAATGTAACGTGAATGAAAATTTGAAAAAAATTAAAATTGCAATTTTTCCCCCCACTACAAAACACGTGACATCTTGATCGGTTACAATCATTTCCTTTTTCAAGGCAGACGGTCGTCTGGCATTATGATGCAATGGCAGTGAATTCTCAGTCATTCAGATCGCTTTTAGATTAGACATGAGTGGACATTTTAATTAATATCTCCAAAACTAATTAAGTTACAACTTTCATTTTTGCGGCGTTGTCTTTCTCGGGTCGTAAACATTAACCGTGCCGAATTTGGTCCCGCTCGGTGAAACGGCCTAGGATTCTATAGCGAACAGACAGACAGACACACAGACTCTCCTCTTTTATATATATAGATATATATATCTAAATGTATGAAATGCATATTTTCAGATTTTATAAAAAGAAAATAATGATTAATAGCTTGTATTGATATTTTAGAAAACTTATACACATTTTCGAGTTTTCACTGAAATTTAGGTTAATTAAATTATAACGTATTCATTTATTAAATCTTTTGATCGAGTTTTTAAAAATTGGAAAATTTAATACACGTGAGGGTTTTTTTTTTTTTTTTTTGAAGTTTTATATTAGTAAAATATTACCGAAATAATTTTATACAAAATGATTTCAAGATATAACATGCATTAAACTTTGTTATTTTAAATTAAACATTTAGCATTTGCTCATTCACAAATTTCATTTTCAGATACATTAAATGTAAAATAGTATTATAGATTCCAGAAAAAAAATACATATATATTTTTTTAATGATTAGTATTTATAAAATGTTGTACAGAAATGAAATTACTAGTTACAAGATATTTTAAGTATTTCATGATTAAAAACATATAGCTATTCAGTTGCTTTGCTAAAAATTCAAAGAATGTAATAAGAAAATACTTAGTATCCTGAAATGAATTTATACTAGACACGAACAAGACATTAATGAAAAAAAAAAGTTTGTGCTTTAAATCCTTTAAAGTAAATTCTCTTTTACAGAATGAGTATAGTTAAGAAATAAATTATATTTCTTCCTCGCTCATTTTTAAATTAATTTATTATTATTATTTTTTTTCTTAATTTCAAATGCAGAAGGTAAACGAAAAAACTAAAAATAAATTGACAGATTGGTTTTTATGTGTCAACGCTAGCAGATAACGAATCATAATATTTTATTTACTAAGAGCAAAACAGTATATAATTAAAACAGTAAAAACTACTTTTATTTTTAGTTGATGTACTAAATTAATTCAGACAAGTCGATTTTTCTTTTATTTCTTAGCTTGTTTGGGAAATGCAGTTGATGCGTTAATGCATTTAACACGGTCTTATTTTCCTAAAGTTTTTGAGATACTTCGTCCTTGACTAATGCAAAATTTGAGAATAACAATCCGCTTAAGCAGTTTATCCTGGATTGTAAAGTTCTTGATGAGGCAAATGGCTTTTGGATTCTGCGTTTTATACTTTATTTATTCTTTTTTGTGCTTTAAAATGAATATTGTAACAATTCTATGGGTGGGAAAGGTGTGACATTTGCATTTGGTGCAAGCATATCAACTATTTCAAAGATTCTGATAAACTTCAAGGAATATGGATAATCGCCTCTAAAAACAAAAGGAAATTGCGATCGCTAACATAATCAAAACTATTCCAAGAACAGACCAAACTCTAATCCGAGATATTAAAAGTACTGTACGAAAATCAAGCTCAGACTTATTGGCTAGTATTTCTTTTAGCTGCACAAATCTACGCCAGAATCTTTAGGTAACCCAAAGAAAGACAATAAAACCAGAAAAAAAAAATCCTTCAACTCACAAAATCCTTATAAATCATTTTTTGTTGTCCGAAAAATGCAAATCAAAATAATTTTTGATAATGAGATGCTTTTATTTTTACAGGTTTACAAGGAAAATTTTGTTCGGCTACATGACGTGGAATATTTTAGAAAAACGCATGTCCAAAAAACTGTAAAACAAGGTTTAAAACATTTTTTTTGAAGATTTTTCACAACATATTTGTAGTGAAAAACGCTGACAATTTATGTTGAAGGTTTGATGGAAGAAAACAAGCACATAGAAATGCTGTGAAGCACTTTTGCTTCGTACATACAAACTTTTGGTAGGATATTCGGACATAATTTGGCGCTTTTCCTTAATTTAGAACTGGTCGATGAATTCATTTTGGAAAATCAAATGAATATGGTCGATTGGCTTGGAAAATCACTACACTTAAAAGTAATTGAAAACTTGGAGCATATTTTAAAGTGTCGTTTATATAATTTTAATAGTCGCTTTGAAGATGTACCGCGCGCGAAAAGAACAAATGACAAAACTGGTTTAAAAGTGTAGTTCTCTGATAAATAAATCAAGTATATGTGTAAAATACTAGTATAAAATCCATAATGCATTTAGATAGTATAAATGCCATAACTAAAGCATTTTTCTTCTAAGGTAATTTACATCATCATATATATGTTATCCTCAAAATTATACAACAACTGAAATAATTAAAAGTAAGTGGATTTAATGAAATTTGAAACTAAACATTTTAAGCTTTTCTTCTGTTTTCAATATATATTTTCAATATATATTTTCAGTATATCTTTGAATTATAAAATGTTCATATAATATATATGTTTAAACATTTTATATATAAATAAAACCATACTCAGTGATTTTTATTATTGTGGAAAATTACATGTTTACACGTATTCTGCTATTTATTTCTATTTTAATTCCCTTTATAACTTCTAAAATTATAGTAATATTTCTGTTAAATGTAATTTTTAATCGTCTAAGGAATTACCTTATTCATCAATCAATCTAACAAACAAACAAACTATATATATTTGTCTATCTGTATATATTGGGTTGTTCGGAAAATAATTTCGTTTTTAGCTTTGAAAATGAAAGACGATTTTCTTATATTGTATAAATATTTTACTGAATTATATATTCTCCCCTTTGATCGATTTCTTAGCGATATCACGAGTTGTAATTTGGCAGTATTCATAAATCAATACTTTATTTTGTCTTCATTAGCATAAACTGGTTTTCCAGAACGTAATGCATCTTCAATGTAAAAATTGCCAGAACAAAATTTCGTAAACCAGTTTTGACACTGTCGTTCTTTAAATAAATTTTCTATATACACATCGAATGATTTTTTCCTTGTTTGAACAGTATTTCCGCCTTTTTGATAGCAAAAACAAAATATGCCAAAAATGTCACTTCCGACTTTCTTTATTTGATAGGGAACCAATCAAAACCTATTGAGCAGAATAAAACGATCTTTTTCTCAAGCAAGCCTTGCTATATCAGCTGTCACAATATATCATGGTAATGCAGCTTAGTTGTGAAGATGGTGTGAAAATAAATACAATTAAGTCCACTGCTGAGAAAAACAAAATTACTTTCCGAACAACTCAATATATACATAGATAGATACGTAGACATACATAGAACATTAATAAGCTCGAAATTAATCCGGGACTAAATAAACAACGGACCAACGAAACATAAATTTTAGTGGTCCACCAGACTATTGAGAATTTCATTTCTTTTTCCTTTTTTCTTCAAAATAATCAAAATAACCATTAAATCTGTGACAAAATAGTATGTAACAATTATAAAAATAGTAAATGTACTTAATCATAATTAATATTATCACCTATGTTCTGTAATTTTTCAATTTATTCACTTTAATAACCTCTTTTTTACTTTCAATTCTTAATGATATAAATATGTGACATTTAGCTTGTTCATTAAAGCATATTTTTAAAACTTATATGCATGTTTATTTGTATTCATTAATTAACAAAACATTGTCATATTTGTCATGTAAATTTATAAAGCAAACAAATACAGTTTAAGTAAAACCGACTTTTATAAATTTTTAAATATAACAGATTGGATCAACGGACCAGTCAAATTATGTACAGTCGGTAACAAAAGTGTCCGAACACTAGCAAAAATTCCTATGTAAAAAAAGTACACTTCATACGGTTTTGTTAAATAAATCCTTGTCGAATCCTGTTCTTACACTGACTAAGAACAGGATTCGACAAGGATTTATTTAACAAAACCGTATGAAGTGTACTTTTTTTACATAGGAATTTTTGCTAGCGTTCGGACACTTTTGTTACCGACTGTACGAACCAGTGAAATCTTAAAATTAATTTTCTTAGTTTCTACCTTTGCATGAAATATGATAATTACAAGATATTTACTTACATTTCCGTGCATTAATCTGTATAAAAATCTATGAAATTTTAATTTTATTAATTTCTAAAAATAAAGTCGATGTTCAAGCTTATAGGACATGAATGCAGGAAAAAAAATTAATTTCTGTTCTGTTGCCAGAGCAGTGAGCTTGTAATCAGAGAACTCTGTATTCGATACTTATGCTAGTCAAAGACGAATTTGTACTTTGAATGTAGTTGATGGATTTAAAATCTGTCGTGGCTACATTATTTCCTAATTCTCAGTAAAATAATATATCGGTGATGATATTAAAAATTTACGGATTCGTCACCAGTGCGATGTTCAATTCCAAAAATTATATGTTCTATTAGTCAAACTTCATATTTCTTACAATTTCCCAAACCATGTGCATGGCTTTACTGAAATGTTAGACAGACTACGCAATATTCCACATACAATTTTTATATGACTGTACATATATCTAAAACATTCATATGATGTCCCCTAGATTGCCTGTTGATTATATCGAGTGGTTTCAGTAGCTTGTTGTCGTTTAAATCTCTGTATTCCTTAAAATGTTCTTTTGTTCTTTCCCGTATGTATAAAGATTCAAAACATTTGCATTTACTGCACAGCCCAGATAATTTTCTAGCTTAATTTTACGTTATATGAGTATGATCTGTTGCATCATTATTGATCGTTATTGATTTTTTAACGTATCCATTTTTTTTTTTTTTTTTTTTTTTTTTTACCGATTACATAATGGAGGAGGTTCAACAATTCAAACCGTAAGTTTATTTTTTTTTTTCTTCTTTTTCTTTTTTTTAGCTCATAACGTCTTAATAGATGCTTCGATTTTGATAATTTTTGTTTTGTTGTAAAGGTCTTGGTGCGAAATAGGTTCCATTGTATTACCTTTACGATCTAAAGAAAATAGAGGGTGCCCACAAAAGTTAGTCCCAACTCTTTTAACTGCAGAACGGCTGCAGCTATAGTCATAACAGTGGTACGTAGGTATAGAAAAGTGGTCATGCGCTAGGAGCTTAAACCGCTTACAGCACCATCTGGAGTAAAATAGCGAAGTTAGCGTTTCTGTCTCGAAAACGGTATAAGATAGGGGGAAATAGTAAATTACAAAGTTTAAGATCATCATCAATTTAGTACGAAAAGACAGTTTGCAGACACTGATACTAAAAATAGAACACCTACAACGTGCATTTGTTTGTTCGCAATTTTGCTATAATATACACACTTGAAGTACGTTGTAGATATTGTAGCACAGCGGGTGACACGTCTGTTGTATAAAGTTTAATGTGCGGTCACTGTAGTCGGTCATCGATTCGCGCATAGTCCTTTTAAATCGTCTTAAAAAGGAGGAGGTTCTTAATTTCAACCATATGTTCCTGTTGTGGTTGTTATTTGTTAGCTAATAACTTTAATACAGATGCTTCGATTTTAATAGTTTTTTCCATTTCAAAGATCTTGTCCTGAAATAATTCCCATTAGGATTTCATTAAGATCTAAATAAATTACAGGTTCTACAAAAGTCTGCTTTCACTCTTTTAACTGTCTCTCAAGTGGAAAATTTTCGAGATTTAGATGTACCGTGTTTTGGGTACATTGGATAACTTCATATATTTTTCAGTGACAAGAACTCGAAATTGCCTTTTTTAGAGTTGAGTCACTTTTTTTGCGGTTTGCGATGTGTAAAAAAGTCATCGAACACCTTTTCATGTTCTGCTATATGAATACAATTTCACTGAAAAAAAAATAATAATAAAACCTTTTTGTAAAAAAAATACAACCGACTCGAAAAAGCAATTTTTATTATACAAATTGTGCTTAATGGTATAAAATAAATTCTTTCGCCAAATAACATAAACACTAAAATTATTCATAACATTTGAAGTCGGCGCAAAATTAAATAAAAAATGATACTTTTAATCAACACAAAAACCAAATTCTATACAAAATATACATCTGACTTTAGCATCTGCAAAACATAGTCAAAAACCGCTTTGATTCAAATAAACTATAAGGTTTCGTAAGCTGCAAAAGTTTGAAAAGAAAACACAAGAAACTTCGTAGAAACATAAATATCGAATTGCGAAGGATGTTCACTGTTCAAAGAAGATGTTAATAACGAAAAATTGTACATAGTGATAAAATAATGAAGGAAACTATGAATATGGATCCCTCGAGACAACAGTGTTTGTAGCTATCGATCTAAAAGCAAAATGTAAAAATCAAATCAACTTTAATTTAGTTTTGAGCCGACTTTAAAAGTAATGAATAATTTTAGTGTTTATGTTATTTGGCGAATGAATTTATTTTACACTTTTAAGCGCAATTTGCAATTTCGTTTCATGGAAATTTGTATTTCTAATTGTTTGAATAATAATTGCTCTTTGTAGTCGTTGTGCTACGTTTACATAAAAATATTTTATTATTTTTACTGTGATTTGTCGCACATAATATTGTTTAAGATCAGAGTATTATTCAAAAAGCAGTAATATAAACATGGTTAATTGGTTGGTTGGTTGGTTGGTTTCACGTCGGACGTATGCTACATCTTGCGCAAATAATGACGGTCTGGAACTGCCCTGAGGAGTAGTCTGGAGACATGATATCAACGTCTTGATCCTACACGGTGGGAACGGCTCCTCCACTTCGGAGACCCCCATTGGTGGCAACATTCAGGACATTAATCGTCACAATAGATTTTAAGTGGACCAGTCACCATTAGTGTATAATATAAATTCGAGATTCAGAAACTATATCCAGTAACACCAATGGTAAATTGGACCAGTACCTCAATGTAATTAAGAAAAAGTCCTGGAAAAATTTGACTGCTAAAAGAATAACTAAACAAAAACAATGAACTTTAGGCAAATTTAAATATAGAAGAGCACGTTTAACCTTTTATTCAACTATTCATATAAAATTACGTCCACAATTATATATTTTTTTAATTAAAACTGCTTATATACATTCTTATTCCTTTATTGTAACAATTTTTAATTTTACTCTTGATACTCTTTGCAATTATATTTTGCAACCAATGTCAGAAAACTTTAACAAGTGTAAAAAGCTTTTTTACAAAGTTCTAGCTTTGAAAAAGAGAACAAAAGCCTATGGTACGGATTTGACATAAATCAGAAAAAATATAAAGATGTATATGTATCCATGTCTTCTGATCAATTTCTCATACTTCGAAAATTTAAACGTATTGCAGTCTGGTAATCGGGTAATTCCCTCAACATTATTTTAGATATACTTGATTAGATTGAGTCATTGTTATGCTTATGGGTTAACCGTGATAATCATAAGATAACGTGAAAGTCTGTGAAACTTTCGTCTGTCTATTTGGATACAGTTACACATTATTGACGCAGTATATTTTCCTAATAAACAATGTATAAACAGCTGTAGAAAATACATATACCGCAGCAGATGCTCTCCTAAAATATTGCGGCAACGTTTATTTGTGAAGACGATTACAGGCACAACTGATGTGTCACTAGATACGATAGGCAAAACCACCTCCATCACTCTGAAGAGGCAATTTGTAGAAGAAGACATTCATATGCAGTTTTGCATGGTAAACGCCATAATTGTATTCATCCACTGTCATGCACATTGAAAATCTACATTCAATACTCATAAATATTTTTTAACATGTCAACAATACGTAATTTTACTGCATTAGGAGCACATTAACGTATTGAATTTCTCAATTCATTTTCACGATATAGTGTGGATTTTATTAAATATATATAAATATATTTCCTTTTATTTTTTTATTTATTTACTTTACTCGAGAAAAAAAGAATTTTAGCTTTTTATTGGGAAATAGAAAAAAAAAAGTGTTGTTGAATTGAAAATATTTTAGTGCAGCAATCATAATTTCGGTTACTCTTATCCTGTAAAAATTATGATAGGAAACAAAGCCTAGGATATTATTCAGTAAAATATTCTATTTGTATTCCTATTGTACGTTTCTATTAATCTCGAGGAAATTTTTCGCATTTTATTTATGATCTTTAATGCAAAATTCGAGAATAATATAAAAAAAAAAAAAAAAAAGCAAACGAAAGTCTAAAGCTATACAATTTTCCATTATCTCTAAAATTTGAAAAACTAAATATTAAAATATATATATATTATTCGATTTTTAATATAAGTTTCGCATTCGAATATATGTAATATGTAAATAGCTCTCTGAGTAAAAGAAGGAAAATAAATAAATAAAGGTAATGTAATGCATTTTAGCATTAGATAAGTCACGTTTACGTAACTTAAAAAAAAAATAGTTTATAAATGCATGCATAATCAGGTATGATTCATGATATCTTTCTCTTTTTTACATCTAAAAGAATCTGTATTATGTTTAAATGTAAAAACAAAAAAAAAACATTTTTCTCTCTTGTACATAAATATGTTTCTGTAAATGACATTTTTTAACTACCCCCATATGCGAGAACAAATTTTGTTTTTTGAAAAAAAAAAATTAACAAATTATCATATTTTTTTGCTAGAATGATAGTCATTTACAATTCATCAATTAATTTCGTATAATTTAAGAATTTTTCTTAAAAAAATGTGTATATTTTGGATCATTTCGTTGTTTAAAAAATGTGCGATAAAGTGTACATTTTTCCACTCCTTTATATTTAATAAACTACACACACACAGGCACACCTGCATATAAATGTATTTAATGAAATTAATTATGATATATGAGAAATGAAAGTGGGGTGAAAAAAAATAATTTCTTTTGAAATTTTAATGTTAAGCACAATACCTTTAAAAATATATGTTTTTTTTTTTTTTTTTTTTTTTTTTTGAAATTTAAAACAGCAATGATTTAATTAATAAAATTGCATAAAAAACAGTAATGATTTAATTAATAAAATTGCATAAAAAGAGTAATGATTTTATTAATGCAATTGCATATGCATCGTTTACTGCTCAAACTTTTAATGTTGAGCATTTATTTTGTAATATTCTAATAGATCAGCTATATGATACCATTGTAATTTTTTTTTTTTTTTTATATAACATTTACATTGAAGATCTGAATATCCCTAATAATTTGTTTCTCAATTTATGTTATTTTTCTTAAATAATAATTATATAATACTTCACGATTTTGTATTTAAACAATCATATGGTATAGGTAAAGGAAATAATTATTCTTCTAGTTCTGCAAACTTTACTTCCACTTTTTAAAATTTAATTTAACTATTATTCAAAATATTAGTTTCAATGTTTTAATACATAGAGGATTCGATTGTTTTCAGTAAAGACTTTAATAGAATGTCCAATTTCATATACACAGATATTTTAAAATTAAATAAAGCTTATGAAAATATTTTTTAAGCTCATTTCTTAGATATTTGTTTTCTTTTAGACAATGATATTTTGTATACATATCTATAGGCAAGGTAAAAAGTTCAACTTTGGCACTAACCGTATGCCACACTAATTGACTAATTTTAATCATAAAATCTACATAAACATAAATATTAATCTGTCGAAACGAATTAAAAGAATATGTAATTCAAATATTAATTTTACTAAATAAATATACAATTTACTAGCAATTTTATTTTGTAACAATCCATATCCATTAGACTTTATACATTATACTCAAAAATTAAAATTCTAGCTTCTAGGTGATAGCACTGCTGCTTATGAATTTGTCTTTGAATTATGGTCCTAGTTAATGTCCTGTTTACAACTTAAAGCCTAGTAATTGGACAGTTGTTTACTGATGGATGGATGTATACAACGTAATGTCGCCCTGGAATATATTTTGAGCATCATTGAACCTGAAAGAAGCATTATATGTTTAAAATTCTAATTTCTATTGAAGTTTTCAAGCCCGAATTACACTGCTTAAAACAATAAAAGTATATTGCAAATTTTATATAAAATAACAGTATAAGCGATTATTGTTTTTGTTTTTCAGAAAATTGAAAAGAGTTTCCCAAATGCAAATTTTTCTCACTTTCAAACTTCAGCGTAAGTAAATTTTGAGTTTGACGTCAAAAATGACATTTTAGTGATAGAAAATAAAATTTGACTTTTAACTAAATGAGGGACAAAACGGAACAGAATGGTCGATATTTAGTAAGTGCATATTTTTTATGAGTGCGATATCTCAAGGAAGTCATTTAAACGATTCAAAAGCTTAGAGAGCTACTGGACTCTTTCGAAGTGATCCAAACACAAACCGAAGTAGTCGAAGTCCATCGAGTTTCGCATAGTGTGATTTAAAGTATATGGAACCGATATTTGGAGATTGAAAATGCCGGTTCATAGACGTGGTAAATGTCCAATTAAGATCGATATTTTACGCTAACGACTCGGAGATACCGAAATATGAATGTCATTTTTCATTTACAACACATTCATTTGACTACTTTTGCCCCATTTTCAATCCAAACTGTCTAAAACCAGCCCCAGGATATAACAATAAAACTAAGCATCTCATCCCTACATCGGCAAACAATCCTAACTCCATTTCGAATGGTGTAGGAGTCAGTGCGCCTACCTATGGGGTTGCCAGCAGAGACCATCAACCCACTCCCCCCCCCCTCGCCAAATATGACACTTCCATGCAAGGACGCAGGATTGGTTCTACGGCGACGTTTCCTCTATGAAAATATATATATTATCATGATGAACAGATAAACGGAACTCGTCAGGGAAAAGAATATTACAGCACTCATTTCTCCTTTAATTCACATGCTCTAGTGTCCATTAACATCAGGCACGACGATGCCTTTCTGTTAACGTAGACCAACAGCTTGAAGCCTGTTTTGGACAAATTGAGACGAAACTTTGGGGCCAGTAACCGAGCGAAGTTTTTGTTAAAGAAGAGTGGCATTCAAATTTCGGTGTCTCCGAACCGTTAGCTTTAAATGTCGATCTTCATTGGATGTTGCTGAACGACTACGACTTTTCTCTGGTCTTTGTACGTATCCTAGAAATTACAGTTTGCGAAACTCCTGGGTCTTCAGCTACTTCGGTTTCTGTTTGAACACACCACTAACCGACCAACAACTCTTCAAGCTTTTGAATCGGTTAACCCTTATACCGGAACATCGGTCTCAGAGAACGCTAAAGGTTAGGCTTAGTGTAGGGACTTGCTGATGCATATTCCTAGAATAGAGTACCGGCACGTTTGGCGATAAATATTGAAGACGCCAACTCTATCTAACTGCAACACTAGTGTGACGTAAAATACACTCAACCTGTAGAGGATGGCATATCTCAGAACAACCCTAATGATGAGTCCCGGATCGTTGCCAACTGTTCTCAGCGTGGCACTAGTACAACGTAAAATCTGTTCAAACAAGGAATCTACCCTTTGGGGTTGGAAAAGTGAGCATGGCCCGGAGCCGCTTAGTGTTGACGGTTGGTTGGTTGGTTGGATTTTACGTCGCTCTAGTGCTGCGCAATGGGCAATCCCCTTAATGTTGAAAAAAGGCATGTAAAATGTTATGAGAATATTAGGAATCTCAATTTTTGAGCGCTAACAGACACATTACGTAGAAATGTCAATAATTGCAAATTCTTTCTAAGAGTTTTGTTTTTTTAAGTTTGATTGCTTTTCTTAGTACAGTCGGTAACAAAAGTCTCCGAACACTAGCAAAAATTCCTATGTAAAAAAGTACACTTAATACAGTTTTGTCAAATAAATCCTGTTTCTAGACTGACTAAGAACATGATTCGATAAGGATTTATTTAACAAAACTGCATTAAGTGTACTTTTTTACATAGGAATTTTTGCTAGTGTTCGGAGACTTTTGTTACCGATTGTAACTCAATAGTCGAAACAGGGTGACAAAATTTCTTCGAATCCGAGCACAGACTCATTTCCTGCAGTTCGAAAAATAATAAGAAATTGTTTATTTATAACTTTTTATTAGTGTGGTTATTTAGAATTCAAAAATTAACGCCTTAATTACATTCTTTTAATAATTTTAATGCTTCGTATTTATAAAATTACTCTAAACTGGTCACTATAATCATATTAATAAAGAATAATTTCAGAAACCAGATGATTCAATCATATACAGTTGGTTCTCCGTTTAACGACTTTCAAGGGACCGTAAAAAATCGTCGTTAAGTCCTTAAACAGAATATGTGAAAAAATTATGTGCATAACATTTTCCTTCATACTTTACAGGCTTAGGGTTGCTAATATATTTCTCTATATATTGGCGTGTTTAAAAATGTTATGGTTTTTTTTAAAAATTACTGTACTTTATTTTCAAAATTGCATTTTAAATGACATTAAAAATGGGTACAAAAAAAAACAATAAATTAACTTTTAAAAAAATCAAAAAGTGTTGATTGCTTGAACTCTGGCCTGGTTTTCATTATTCTTTTTTCAAGATTGCCTAAAATATTAAATGTGTCGTCTTCCACATTCGATGAGACACTATAACGTCGGGGAACATCTAGAGCCGAAGTTGCCTTTTTGTAAGATGGTGGCGGTATCTCATTTTCCGTTTCTTCAACTTCACTTTCTTCATCTGACACTATAGTTTCGTTTACTAAATCCTTATAAATTTGTTCTACATTTCTATTGCCTGTTGTTAAAACTGATTCATCACACTGGAAGAAATCTTCAGTTAAATATCCTCACCTTGAACAACACTTCTCCATTCTTCATGATCATGGGTAATGTCATCTTCATTGATTTCTACATCCATCCATTGCAGCTCTACCTTAAGTTCTTTGTGAATGCCGGCATTGCGAAAGCAGTTTTTTATTGTGGTTGAAGAAACTTCTTTCCAAGCTGATGTTATCATGTGCATTGCTTCCAAGATTGTACATTTTCTAATTTTCATGCTGCGAATGATACCCAAGTCTAATGGCTGGGTTCTTTCTTACGTTTGGATGTGGATCCGAAACAGAATTTTTGTGCTGATTCAATAATTTTTTCTCTGCTTTCTAAAATGTCTTTGAGAATAGACTCAGGTAATTCAATTTTTTTTTTTTGAAATTCCACTTTCGTCATTCCAATGCTTTTTTCCCATTCTTGAATAATTTTCACCCTTTCGTGTAGACTGAGATGCTTTCGCTTTGATGCCATAATGTTCGGCTCACTTCGTACTTCAACAAAACACACTCGCTTTCAACATAACACACTCGCTAAGTCTCTAAACATTAACACACGCATAAGCAAATACCGCCTTATCGGAAGGAATGGAAGGCAACTGCTACAGAAAGCCACATGACAAGGGGATAGGGACAATAAAGTGATTGCCCTCCTGCACAGCTCCATTATTCGATTTTCCAAGAAACAGTAACCCCCACCCCTTTTACTTGTAAACCCTGCAACACTTTTACAACATTGCTTGTATGAAATAAACTTTCTGTGTTTGTTGAAAGCTGTTTTTTTTTTCTCCTACAGGAAATTTCTCTATTACAGATAAGAGTTTCAAGGGGGAAAAAAAAGAAAAAATCGTCGTTAAATAGAAACATTGTCGCCTTTAAATAGAAAATTTTTGCGGCAAAGGGGGTAGGGACTGTGAAATATCGTCTTTAAATGGAAATCGTCGTTAAGTAGAGCGTCGTTAAACAGAGAACCAACTGTAATATACCAAATTATAGCTCTGGGGGTCACCTAAGCGGGGGAGGATCAAAATTATGATGGCATGTCTCCGGACCATCCTTAGGGGTGCGTCCTAGATCATCGCCAATTACCCATTGCGCAGTACTAATGCGGCATTAAATCCAATCAACCATATGATACCCTGTCGTCCCTATAATACGTCATGATTGAGAAAGTAAAGTTATGGCTGCAAGAATTCACAATTTATCGCCACGAAATTTCGCTAAATATATTCAGTACCTTTTTCTAAAAATAGCGGTCTGTGAGACCGATGTTCCCGATAAGCATGATGAAAACATGTTCCGGGCAAAGGTTTAAAGGACTTCGTTGAGGCATCGCAGTCATTGAAACAACGCAATTACTGAAAATTGACCATTCATTCTACTTTGTCTTTCATTTAGTTGAAAGCCAAATTTCGTTCGTTGTGTCTAAAACGTCGTTTTTGACTAAGCGCTTAATTCAATTGAGCTTAAATTTGATAGATATGTTGAATTTGCCTTTTGCACGACCTGTATAAATTTCGATAAACTTGCAATTTATAACTTTTTTTTTTTTTTTTTTTTTTTCTTTCAGGAAAAAGAAAAAGTCATTATATTTATGTTTAAATACTGAAATTACTTAAAAGTGCTATATAATCTAAACGCTTTATCCTATTCAACCAGAAGTTTGTAGGTATGTTATAGGTCATCGTCGTATGACCTTCACAGATTTTGATAAGTGTATGACTAATTATTCCTCTAAAGAAGAAGTTGCCATCCCACGGCCCGCCGAGTAGTTTTCTGAGCACCGCAAGGAGACTAATGATATTTAAAGTTTGACAACTTTGGTTAACATATTAAAAACTAAAAAATCCGTTATGAGTTTTAAAAGTCAAAACACCTTTCAACGATTACAGTAGCTAAATAATCACTCTGTTGTATCGAAATGTCATTGGATCCATTTTAAGAGGGCCCGGGCTCGTTTCCCAACTCTAGCATTTCTCACATAGATGATATAAACATGAACCTTACGCTCCAATTTATTTGAAAAGAATATTTATGTTTGATGAATTTATAAATTTTTTTTTTAAATAATTAAATCCATTATTCATTCTTCTCATTATACAGTGAAACTTGAATAATTCGAAATTTTTTAATTTGAAATTTTGGATAATTCTAATATTTTACACGGTCCCTTGAATTTTGTATTAAAATAATTTCAAAAAATCGTGGATAATTCAAATTCTATTTTCGATAATTTGAATTTTTCATACGTTTACCTTTAAAATATTACAGTAAAATTTGTTCCAGAGATTTTACTCATCTGAAGTGCATTATAAATTTTTATAGTGTTTCAAAAGAAGGATAAGGAAATACAATAGAACCCTCTAGCTAGTGCACCAGAAGATATGGTGCATATGTATGAACTTCGAGGTTTTTGTGAATTGAAAGTCATGTGTAATGTAGAAGATTCTATTTTTGTAACAGGTCATGTGCTGTGACACAAAGATTCTACTTAAAAAAGAAATAAAAAATATTTGACTATTTTTTAAAAAGTGTTGAATAATTAAGTTCGTAAAAAATATTGATTTAATGGGGGGGGGGGATGATGAAAAGGGTAATGTAGCGGTATTCTTATATATAAAGTATATGTGTTAAATCTCTGATCGTAGAGTTTTAATTTTTTAATTTATTACTTTTTTTGACAAAATAGTATAAATAATTCGAGTTTTTAAATATTTCGAATTTTTTTCTGGTCCTTTCAACTTCGAATTATCCAAGTTCTACTGTAGTTATATTTTATAATTTGTACGATTCCATTCTTAATAAATGCAAGAAAATATTTTAATTTAATGTAGTCTGGTCCTAATCTTCACCCGTCCCCACCCCGAAAATGTATGTTCATTCTTGATCCATACACTCACAAACATATGTCATCATCAACAATTTCAGTCTTTATCACTGAAACATGAAGGCCTAGGTGATTCCAATCTGCCCTGTTTTCTGCATTTTTTTTTTCCATTTTGCTTTTCCAAACTTTACAATTTCATCACTCCAACTTCACAGCGGCCTTTCCTTTGGCCTTTTCTTATTTCTTGGTACCAAAATAGGACTTTGGTGCACCATCTTTTCGCAAGATGCCAGGCTAAGCTCAATTTTAACTTCTAGATTCTAGAAATAACATGAGCAACTTTGGTTTGTTCCTTAAATCAAATGTTTCGCCTTTGTCTCTAACATGCATCTCTCCATGTTTCTCTCGGTTGTTTCAAGTTTTTGTATAGTTTTGCAGGTTAATGTAGAAATTTCTAAAGCATAAGTTAAAACATGCAAAATCCAGTGATCAAAAACTCTTTTTTTCAAATTGGGAGGTTACTTTGAATATAGCTCTATTTCTTAGGAATCTTTTCTCTAATACTATAACTAATCCGCTATTCCTTCTGTGAATGCAAGTTTATCTCGGTTGATAATTTCTTTCATGGTGTAGCCGTTCATCGTAATACATTATTCCATATAATTATAACTGCATACCGTTTCTAAATCATCTATATCAACAGTGATCTTCAGTGAAGAAACAAAGGAATTTGACATAATGTTTGTCTTACCGAGGTTTATTTTCAATCCAACGAGCTTACTTTCTTTTTTACACTCATGTCCATAAATTAAGGATAATTCAGATTCACATTGAAATTGAACTTTAATGCAAAAATTTCAACTGTAGAAATACCACGCATATCTTTAAGAATAATATGCAAAATATAGGAAGCCATTAGATGACGCCAGTATGATGTCACAATGACGAAAATGTATGAAAGGGGTAGATAAGGAAAAAGAGCAAAAAAGGAAAATTGTTCACAAACGTTCTGTAAGCTGCTCACTGACACAACTGAATAGTTATGACACAGACTACGCATGTGGATGATTTTTTACGCGGTAGAATTATCGGCAGACTGGAATGGGGGCGTACTCAGATAGAAGTATCGATGGAACTTGGAATCGCCAAAATTGTGATCTCTAGGCTTTAGCGACGATTCCAAAACGATGGAAATGCCAGTCAACAGTACAGTACTGGTCGGTCCTGAGTTATAACGCCGAATGACGACCGTTATTTGGCAGTAACCGCCAAAATAAGCAGATGGAGCACCGCATCAGACCTGTCTCGTCAGCAATCTGCAGCCACGGGTACCACAGTTTCAAGGCAAACCGTGTATAGACTTTTGGGAGATATTGGTCCATATGCTCGCAGACCTGTCAGATGTGTTCTGCTCACGGCAACGCACTGTGGCCAGCGGTTAGCTTGGAGTAGAGAACATGCAATGTGGACAGCAGCAGAGTGGGCTCGTGTGATGTTTTCTGACGAGTGCAGGTTTAGATTGCAGTCAGATTAATGTCGGACTTTCATATGGAGAACGCCAGGTGCCCGTTACCACCAAGACAATATCATTGAACGGCACCGTTACGGTGGAGCAGAAGTGCTCATTTGGGGGGAATCATAGTGGGCTCCAGAACAGATCTGCATGTTCAAATCGGAACCATGACAGGCCAGATTTATCAGGACATCATTCAGGAGCAACATGTATGTTTGTTTAGGGGTGTCATGGGCCAGAATTTGTATTTATGGATGACAGTGCGTGTCCTCACAGTGCAAACATTGTACACGGATGTCTACAATCTGAAGATATCACCAGTATGGAATGGCCAGCATTTTCACCTCACTAGAATCCGATAGATCATGTGTAGGACATGCTTGGCTGACAAGCTCAGCCGTCAAACACCTCCTACAAGTGTACAAGAACTTCGGAGAGCATTGCTTACTGAGTGGAGTAATCTTCTCCAGGATCAGCTCGATAATTTAATATCAGCATGCCTAAGCGTTGTACGGACTATATTTCTTTATCTGGGAGACATATAATGTATTAACCATCATACCAATCATGTATTGTTAAGTTTATTTGTAAGGGAGACATTTTTTGTAATTGCTTCAGGGAGCAAAAATCGTAGTTTTTATGAATTGTATTCTACATAAACCACCTTTTTTATTCTTTATCTTTTGTTTAATAAATGCACTTTATGAATAAATCATATTGGTTTTGTTTCTCGAACCTTTATTTGCTGCAGCTAGCATTATCTTTAATTTATGGACATGAGTGTAATTCCTGAAGCATTTCATTTAAAATCGATCTAGTATACGAATATATGCATAAGCTGCGGCCCGACTGAATAAAATAGATTTCCAATGCGGCCCACCAAGTGTTTTGGTTTGACAGGCCGGCTCTAAAGAAAGCAAAAAATTCTGTATCATTATGGTCTGTGGACTAAAATTATTTGAAGTCCACTAGATAATCTCTACACTTGTTAGAGGAAAAATTATGTGGGCATGTTATAGATTATCGGCAAAAAAATTATATTTTTATCAGTGTAGGCTATATGGTATTTTACAGTATACTAATCACATAGATATGTCACAAGAAACATATATATTGCTAATTGTGTCCTTTTGTTATTCAGGGGACCTCAAAACACGTAATTATAGAAAATCCGCTACTCGGTGGCGCCGGTGGCGTCTGTATATTTTCCACACATGATGTTGGAGTTTTGGAAATATGCGTAATCGGTTCGTCACCCTCCTCCCCCTCCCTAAGAAAAAGAAGAATTCAAAATCATGAATTTAAAGGCTTTAGCTCTATTTTAATTAGAAATATTTTGACTCTCTCCATATTCCCCTATAAACCTGGCCTTTATAGTTCTTACTATTTTTAATATATATATGTAGTCGACTCCTTCCCGAAAATAAACATTTAACAAAAAATTTGAAGACCACAATTCTATATTATAATTTAAAAAGAAATACCCTTCTCTCATCTGCCCTCTGTTAATTTTACACCTTCGGTTGTGTGCGCAATAGATTTGTCACCCCCAAAAAATTTAGTTGAGGCTTTTCGACGTACTAGGTCTATTTTATTTTGCACGTATATCGGCCGACAGGTGGCGCTACTGTGCTCCAATCAGGGGCGTAGTAAAGGGAGGGGCTCAGGGGCTCAACCCCCCCCCCCTTCCTATTCATTAATACGAAATTTCCTTTTAATGCCAATTAAAAAAATCACTAATTTAAAACTAAAATTAATGGCTTATAAATGTTTATAATTAGTGATATTTAATAATTAATACTAATAATTAGTGAATATTAATTAGCATCTAAATATTAATCGGTTTTCTTAAGATTAATTTTGAACCATTTTTAAAATAAAATTTTTTGAGCCTCTCTACGCCCCTGGCTCCAATTCCTCTTTTGTTTGTATATCGGCGAAATGGTTGTACTTTACGCTATAAATTCTCTTCCTTTTCCAATGGCTATATCTCAAATTCTGATGTTTAGAACTTCTTCAGTTTTAATTTCCATGTATATCAGAAAACAGGAGGATCTGCTATATTTCTGTATCAACGATTTTACCAATTGCTATATCTCAGCAACTACTGACGGTTTTATTAGGCGTTCGTAAAAGTAAAATAGATTCCTCATCACTAAAAACCCTATATACATTTTTCAATGCCCTATATATTAAAAAAAAAAACTTTCAGTTGTCTCCAATTCCTATTTCTTCACGAATTTAAAAGAATTTTGGACTGTATATTTACGTTACTATGGAGTATGGAGATGCACCACGTGTTCGAAGATGAAATCTTTAAAATTAACGTTGTAATTAACCCTGCATTAGGCGCATGGGTGACATACGTCACTCATGACATTTCGAATGTGTGTATTTTTTATTCCCTTTCTCTGTAATAGATGGCGGTTGTAGTACCTTTATTGAAACCTTCATAATTCTTATTATACCGTTACTCAAGGTCAGTATTCTGTTGCATGCGAAAACAAAGCAATCAAAGTGTTCTGGTTGACACCTGTCACCCACGCGACCAAACACGAAACTAAAACTGAAAGGTAGGTGTTCTTTTTATTTGGTATTTCTCATTCTTTTGTGATACTTTTTGGGTTTAATCTGTTAAATTATCCTAAAAAGAAATACATGTAATTAAAGAATTGGTAAATAGTTAATATGTTTGCATATCTGTTTATGCTCTCAAACACATTGAAATATACAATTGTCGCAAAAATAACATTTTAATTTTTCTCTCTTTTTTTCTTTTCTTTTCTTTTCTTTCTTTCTTCCTCTTTCTATTTCTTTTTTTTTTTTTTTTTCATTTATTTATTTACTGAAAAGAGCATTTATTCCACTTACTTTTTATTTTTTTCTGAGTAAATCGTAGATACTACAATAGTTTCATACTGCACTAAAAAAAAAAAAAAAAATTGTCCAAATTCTGTCAACTATGCATCTTTCAGATAAAATTGAGGAAACTACAGGAGATGAAAGAAAACCAGAGATTATCACTTTTTACAATATGACAAAAAGTGGTGTCGATACTGTGTAGAAAAATTTATGTCTCAAGGGATACACGACGATCGCCATTTTTTTTTCTTTTGAATCTCAGTGCAATCAATGCATTAGTGATCTTTAAATGCAAAAACATAAATAAGAAAATTTCTAGAATAGACTTTTTAGAAACTGCTTATTGAGAACTTATTAAACTACAAATTGTACGCCGATCAGCAAACACTTGTATCCGCGAGAGTTAAAGTGTCTGGCAAATGTTTTTCTTCAAAAGGTACCTCAAAAACCAGAATGATCAAACCCTCAGGGCAATCGTGGTCGATGTTATGAATGTGGAAGGCAAAGAGACAAAACGACACGAAAATGGTGTTCAAAATATTTTAATTGGGCATGTGGTGAACATTTGAACGAAGGGATGATTGGCTTATGTCTCTTAGATGTTTACTGTCCAAGGTATAAAACTTGGCTTTCTTTCCCTTTTGGAAAGTTTGCCACAGTTTTCCAAGCTGAAATCTTTGCTATCGTCTTATGCTGTAAGGTGTGCTCAGACAGACGATATCACAATTTAACCATCTGTATCTGTTCTGACAGTCAGGCAGATCGCTTTTCAGTGGTGAGGAGCAAATTCACCTCTCCACTCTGTGGGAATGCTACAAGGTACTTTGTGACCTTTCTTCCTATAATAAAGTTAGTTTTCACTGGGTACCTGGTCATATAGGTATTCCTGAGCAAGTCATGCCATCTAAATTATATATGTATGCCGAATTTCAGCTCAAGCTCAGTTAAATGATAAGAAGTAGGAAAAAATCGTTTCTTAGATTTGACCCACTCGTATATACAGACACTTATGAAAGATAGTTTTCCATGACTAAAATTGTCTCATTTGGCGGCATTATCCGAAAAATCATACTTTACTAAAGGAATACATTTTGACATGTCAGGATGTTAAGCATGAAATTCAAGAGTAATATTTAAAAAACATTTATTTATTGAATTCTAATGATTTATCTCTTTATTATTATTATTATTATTATTATTATTATTATTATTATTATTAACAATAATTAAAAGCAAATTTTTGTGCTAACTGTTACTTTTTACTTTCCGAACATACATATATAGGGAAAGTATTATAATCATAATAAAATAATTCTATTTTGAGATTTTGTTAAACCTATACGTTTTATGTTTCCCTGAGCTTATTTTCGCTATCTTTACGATGATGTATGTATGTTTGTGTGTATGAGTGTGATTGAATATGGCACTGTCTAAACGCTTTGTACTAATTAGCTGAAAATTGGTACGAATGTCATAGGTCACGGTAGCATGAACTGTATTGTTTTTTATGACTTATTAGCACTTATACATTTTCACTGGGAAACACAAAAATATTCTTTATCATTACGGACTATGGCTTCAAAATATTTAAAGTGCGATTACGTCTATACATCCTATTCGAATGAACTGAAAATGTATACACAGGTCAACGAACTGTATAGATTTTAGTAAATCTAACACTTAAAGTTTTTTTTTTTCTTTTTTAACAGCGATACAAAGAGGAAGTCTTTATCATTTTTCATCCATGGGCTCAAACTATTTATGTTGCAATAGCATCAAAACACCTTCTTCGATTTAGCTGCATATATATATATATATATATACATACATGTTGTGAGGTCGCACGAACATTATGGATTTTGGGGGATCTAAGATTTATATGTCTTTACTGGGACTCAATAGAAAATTCTGTATCGTTATGAACTATGGTTAAGAAATTTTAAAATGAAATAATGTTAAATTAAACAACATCCTATATTGGGAAAAATACTCAAACATCATTTTATAATTTTCTGTTTTGCTTATCTAACGACTTCTATAATTTCTATTTATTTAAACAACCGCTATTTACTTAATGTATGGGAAGTAGAGTAATAACACCCCAGATTTTTTTTTCTTTTGCAAGCCATTTATCTTATTAGGATGGTCTAAATAATAAAAAGTAAAAAAAAAAAAAAATACAAAGAAAATAAAGAAACAATGAGTTTTCGCCAAATGTGTTGTAGACCAAAAATTCTTGTAGCGAGAAAAGTACTACAGGTAAATTTGGATTTATATGATAAAATAGAAGAATTTTCATTTATCATTTACTGCATGCCTCTTTGGTACAGTAATTTGCACAAACAAATTCTATTAATATTGTAACTGGTCAACTAAATAGATTTTATAAAGTTTGTAATAGTTACTTAAATTATACTAAGCAAGTTTTTCAATTTTCTGCTTTTTTTTTTTTTTTTTTTTTTTTATATATATAATAACAATTATTTCTTAAATTTTATAAAGTTTTACACCATAAATTTCAGCAAAAGTCTTTGTTTGAGATAACAGTGGGAGTATTACTTTCTTCACTTTATTGTGCTTGGTGATATGTGGTACTCGTTGACGAAAATTCCTGGCTAAAGTCCTATATGTGGACAATTCTTGTCGGAAAAGCGGCATCGAGATATTGGGAGACTTACTCAGGATGGCTTATGACTAAAGGACACCGGAAAAAAAAAAACAGTGCCAGTAATAGGCCGCTTAGTGTGCATGCATCGCGTCTGCTTTGAACACCTGTTAAAATTAGCTGTTAGCTTCGTACTTATAATCCAACTGCGCAGTATGTCTAGTGTTTTGAATAAATACCATTTTGTTTTCAGATGTGGATGGGAATGTGGCGAGGTAGGATGCTCTTTATCAAGATACTTTTACCATGTCCTTTATTAAGTTATTTATCACAAATTCTTGTTATGATTTTATTTTGCCTGTTGATTTCATTCTGTTTTTGAATTTTATTAAAGAAACCTGCTAGGCATTTTTATTTTATTAAAAATCAGTTTTTTTTCCAACTGCTTTCACCCACTAAAGAGGAAGCAGCACATGAAATGTTGTTTTACAAATATTTTTTGTTTCACAAATTTGTTCTTTTTATATTTATTAACATTTTTAAATTCGTTTTGTTAATTAATACCACTTTTTTTTATTGTTTCTCCTATATATTACCTTCTATATAACCCCCCGCGCACTCTGTGTCTATCTATATGTATATATATATATATATATGGACAAATATAACCAAACTTATACTTCATTCTTAAAAACGATTTTATAAATAAACATTTATTGTATAGCGCTGATTTAATAGAAAACAAATTACGTAATTTTTGTTATTATTATTATTATTATTATTTCTATTTTATTATTTTTGAGATTTATTATCAGAACAATCTAAATTTTCTTATTTATACTTAGAGTAATATACACACGGTGAAATGACACATTTTTTTTCTGTTAAAATGAATCGGTATCCTATTAAGTGTGTATTTTTTTAAGATACTGATATGAAATGAAATGTAATCAATGATTGAAGGCAGTTAAGAATTGATTCGTCATGTCATTTTTTTTTTTCGAAGAAATATCATTTTTTTTCTCTCTTTCACATTCTCTTTCAATATATATATATATATATATATATTGAAGAACGTCTAAAAATGTATATTTGCTAAAATTATTATACAAATAACTGTTATTGCACTATGATGTTATATAGAAACGTCCGTCTTGTGAGTTATTGGAATTGTCATCTTGATCAAATTTCACGCTGGTTATCCATTGAAAAACTTGTACAACAAATTAGATTTTGCTGTGTAATTTTAAACTTTCTTTCTTTCTTTCTTTTTTTTTTTTTTTTTTTTTTTTTTTTTTTTGTGTGTGTGTGTAAATATTTTTTTTCTACTACACTAAGGAGTCATTTATCAAAATTTATTTTCTTCTTTGTCTTAGATGTTATGTTTATTCATTAATTCCTGAAAATAAATAGTACTGTTTCTTGAAGCAACTTTTACTGTTTAAATTAAATACAATTATAAAATATTTATTTATTATATTTCAACGTTTTTTTTTTTTTTTTCAATCGTTTTCTTTTAACGGGTATTTAAATAAATATAAACAGAAAAATATAATAAATAGAGGAAAAACTATTTAAAATTAAAGGATTAATTAAATATATTAAATATTTCATATCGGAAATTGCTCCTAGAAAATATTATATTTCCTTAAGAAATTGCTACAAAATCTAACAAAATATGAGAAAGTAAATATTTGCGTAGTTTGCATTTTGATAAAATATTTTATAAAATTCTGATAAGCTCTATGATGTTACGTAAAAAAAAAAAAAAAAAAAAAAAAAAAAAAAAAATATTTGTTTATCTTTTGAGAATGCATCTTAGATGGAGTTATATGTTTTTTAATCTCTCTTAATATTTTCTTTTCATGATATATTTTAATATTGTATCATATTTGGTCAGACTTTAAGATTGATTTTTTAATTATATAAAAAAAAAAAAAAAAAAAAAAAAAAAAAAACTTAAAAAAAAAAAAAAAAATCTTACATAAAATATAAAAGAATTAATAATAAACTAAATTTCAAGGAGGTTAAAAATTGCATGTAAGGAAAATATGCATCCATTTTTACAAAACTAATCTTGAATTGTTTTACTTGTACTGGAATAATTGCTTAGTTTCAATTATTTATAATTTATACGTACATATTTTCAGGGTATTAGGAATCAGGAATTGAATTTAAAAAGAAAGAAACTGCGAGCATATTTTCACACTGTCAGAAATAATATACTCAATTTGGACGATTCAGACAGCCTCGGGCTTAATTTCGTTGCTTTTGACAACGATTTCTTCAAGGGATCACGTGACTTTTGAGGAACGTGAACTCTCAAGTATTTGACGAAACTATTTACTCACAATAGCACGTGCTAGCTTTCATTACCGTCATATTGTTTTTTTTTTCCTGTGTTGTTTGGACTTTACGTTACAATGACTGTTATTTGCCGGCCTGGTGGTTCGGTCGGTAGGTCGCTGCCTTCTGGATTCCCACGTCCCGGATTCGAATCCCGGTGCAGGCATGGATGTTTGTGATGTCCAATGTCTACAAAATATTGTTTGCGCTTGTTTCTGTGAATTTCTGTAAAAATATGGATCAATTGAGACAAACATTATTGAAACTATAGGTCTTAAAGCTGTTAAATAAATGTCCAAATGAATTTTCTTTGTTTGCTCTGTTTTATTTATAGTTTCATTAAATATAATAAGGATTCAATGCCTAAAGCTAAGAACTTGCAAGTAACTTTATAATTCTATAATTTGTATTTTATCTGTATCACAAAATTAGGATGAAAAAATATATACATTTAATTTTGACGAAATTCGTATGTTCAAACAAGTGATGAAAGTAATTTTCTCAATTTGACGAAATATTTGCTCGGATTATTTCCCTGGAAACGGTTTCGTCAAAATTAAAGAAAATTTCGTGAGATTTGAGTGTCCATTTCTGAGAGTACAGAGATATTTTATCGAATATTATTAGGAATGATTGAATTTTGCATATCTAAAATAAAATATTAGATTTAATATCTATATATTAATAGGCAAGCATAAAAATTGTAGTCCCTTTTTAACATATTAATTATGGGAGTAGAGGGTTGAAAATGATATCATTCGAAAGGTATGGATAGTCGGAAGGTGCAAATACAAATATTATTTTCTTACGATGTCAAGAAGGTATTTAAAAATACATTTATTTTTTATGCATTTTCCCCCATTTTTCCCTTTTATACACGTATTCCTTTACATTAAAAAATACCTAAAAGTAGAAAGTTGTTAAATCTGGCAATTTCATAAAGCTAAAATAAAACCATAGACAGTAATTTGTATAATGTAGCATCACTATGCGCAAGCGAAGTGATGACGTCACTGTCTGTCGATGGAGACAGTGTCTAAAAAGATTTTCTAATGTTAATCGTCCATTGGATTTTTTGTAAAAAAGTATTAAAAAATAACGGAAATTATCTGCCGATTTTAATTCCGATATTTAAGTATAGTTATATATAAGTTACTGTCAACATATGTTTTGATTGAGTTATTTTTTCTGTAAAATTGATAAAATTTTAATTTAAAATCACAAAACTCCAGAAAAAAAAAAAAAAAAAAAAATGGCAAACTTCCAGTTTCGAATGTAAACATAAACATTTCATTTCAAAGGGTGATATTTAAACAATAAATATTCAACTAATATACTAAATAAAAGGAAAATGGATTTGTTACTAACTGCTGCATGTATAAGTAGACGATACGGAAAAAATTCCGATTTCCGTTTTTGCTGAATTTACATGTTTTGAGCTTTCTTTACGTTTCAATTAACTGAAATTGGCTACTTATTTTTTAAAAAAGTGTCTTTATTGCTAGCTTTTGTGGGTAGAAGAAGCAAGTAGAAGATACATAAAAACTTTTGATTTCCGGTGTTCGATGAATTTACAAGTTTTGAGATTTCCTTGCATTTTAATTAAGTGAAATTGACTACTTATTTTTATTTTTTAAAAAGTGGATTTATTATTAATTCCTCTGCATATATAAGTAGAAAATATAAGATTCAGAAAGGTTTTAGATTTTCGGTTTTCGATAAAGTTACACGTTTTGAAATTTCCCGAACTCAATTCGACCATTTTTGAAAAATATCTTTTTTTTTTTTTTTGTTCAAACACTGTACTTTATGAACCAATCGAAATAATTTAACAGAATTTGATACTTGGTTGGGCCTTGGTACCTATTAGCTTTTGGGCTGTATCACACAACAAGGAGCGTTTTCACGTTGCGATTTTCTCTCATTTCAGAAAAGACTAACATCTACAGAGAGAAATAGTTATATTAAGTAAAACTCTGCTGATTCAGTTAGAGTGAATATCGGCAAACAATTGCCGCAGCTGTGTTGCAATTGCATTCCGTTTAGGACAAGGCAATAACTTTGCTTTGCCTCGCTTTGCAAAAAAATGGTCGAGTTTCGACCACTGGGCGATACTAGTTTTTATAAATAGTCTGTTCTTTAAAGGTATGTCTGTTAAGCTAAAAATTTAATGTAAAATAATACACTGGCTGTCCTTAAAGTTACTTTACAATTTCAGTCTCACATTACTCAACTTACAATTAACTTTGAATAAAGCCTATTTTTATGGTGATATTCGGTACATTTCAAGCATTTCGAAACAAATTAAGTCAGTTATCGATTAAATAAGTGTTTTTTTTTTTTTTTTTTTTTTTTCATATTATGATATTGTTGTATAAATTATAAAAGCTTTTTAGTTGAGCAAAATTTCTAGAGGGGATGTTATATAAAAAATTATATGTATATATATATTAAAAATTAATGAGAAGGAGCCTGAGTATATTTCTCAGTGTTAATATTATTTTTTTTTTTTAACTCTTTTTGCAATTTACTGCCCTTTTATTTCTAATAGGTAAAGAATAAAACCGCTTTTGAATAATTTAGGGATACTCTGTATTGTAAAGAGGATATTATAATTGACTGGATTAAAGTTAACACTTGTAAAAATAATTATCCTTTTTTATTTATTTATTTATTTATTTTAATTAAAAAAAAAAAAAAAAAAAAAAAAATGTGCACAGTACTTGTAGTCTAGTCTAAATCATTAAAAATTCACTATTCAACTAAAAGTTAACTAAAACAGAACCTTCTTTATCTCTTGTGGATTGTTAGGAGCATGGATCAATTTTCTCCAGTTTTAAATGTGTTTAATCAGATGAATGATTTAAGATTAAACTATATGATACGCAAAAATTGTTCAATCACATATCGACTAAATATAACAAAAGATTTCCCAGTCCCACAGATTTCGTACTAGTCGTACTGATCCACATTGATGTAACCAGAATATTTGAAAGAATTCAGTTTTGTTTTTGTTTTTTTAATCGACAGTCATTAAACATTTTCCTGCCTTATTTAGTATCACTCCTCTGTTTATTTTTTCTAAATTCACGGATTTTTTAATGACTATCCACCACTAAATTTTAACGCTAACGGTTACCTAATCATTTTGAAGGTTATTTGGCCATTATGTATATCAAATATCACATATTAAAATTATTGGGGTTAGATGAATTAAGGAATTCTTATTTCTTACAACACTGTTAAGGGCAGCCAATCATATTTCAGCGTCCTTCTTTGGCGTATCGACAATAAGGATTTTCTCGCCAAAGTCGGCAAAAAAGTCGCCAAGGAGAAAAAAATCACCAAAATTGACGCCAAATCCACTACCTGCCTTATTGGATTATTTTAATGCGTTTTTAAGGGGGAATTAGGCTATTTTAACGCGAAAAAGAGCTGGAAATGCGGAAAATTGACATTTAATCAACTTACTAAGTCTCTTTGTAAGAATGTATACAAAAATAAATATAATAAATTACAATCTCGTAACACTGCCTTCCTCCCTAGAAATGCACGTTCCGGCGATTTACAATGTTAAGGACAGCAAAGAGTTAATTTAGTTTTTCTTCGAAGTAAATTTTCGATAAATTTTCACAAGTCAAGTTATCACTAAATATGTATGTATATATGCGTGCGTATGTATGTCGTTGTTACTAAACATTATTATGAAATATAAAGACAAAACATAGTGCTTGCTCATAGTTTTGCTATAATTTTATGGACAAATGATTCGTTTCAAATAACTTTTCTCATTTGTAATACAGAGTGTTAAAGTGTTTCATTTCAAATTTTTGAAGAATATTAAAAACGATAGTAAATATAAAGTGAAACTAAGCAAATAAGATAAACTACACTGTAAATTTTTTCTGTAAAAATAAAGTACTTTTTTAACATAAATACAGCATAGGTTGCCGTTTACTTTTACAGCTTGTTCTGTAAAAATGATTAAAGTCTGGATATTTCACATGGTGCTGTAAATCGGTATAAAATTTTTTCCAGAAGTCTTTTGGTGTGTATGACATGATTTATCAATCAATCAGTGCTGATGTTGACATTATCTGTTTTTGTAAAGATAAATCATTGTGAGCCCAACGGCGTGATTGACAAAGTGCTGGCTTCCAGAAGACTAGATTGTGAGTTCGAGTCCCGGCTATCCAAGACCGTTTGTTCCGCATGAAAAAATAAATAAATTATGCGTGTAAAAAAGAAAAATAACATAAATAAATAAGTTGCTTAGTGTTATGGATTACTCCCTGCACGCATGTGTAACAATTGCAGGAAATATTTTTAAAGTGTACTGTGAAAATTACTGCACACGTGAGTAAAAATCTCAGTAAATTTATTTTACTGTACATTGTAAAAATACAGCACAGTGAGCAGGCAAAACGTTTAGCAGCACAATGTGCTGCAATCTACTACAGAAAATTTTTACAGTTTAGAATTTGTTCTTGCATATTCAGTAAAGAAAACAGTTACTTTTCTTTAGATACTAGTAACTTTTCAGTTAAATCGGTATCTTTTTTGTAGTTATATACGTATTTTAATTTTTATAGAATCAAAATATGTTTAAATTAGATACTAATTAATTTCGGTATTTTTGTATGCTATTTGTGTTATCTTTAAATAAATTGAAATATTCAATATTATGCATTTCCTTTTAAAATTATAAGTTAATGTCTTCCTAAAAATTAATTATGTAGACCATGTTAAAACTACCCTATTTTCATTTATTAATTTCCTTTTTAATTTATTAAACAGATATACAATTTAAATATTAGTTTTACATTTTTTAAAATAATATCAGAGTGTGAATATCAACGCTAGAAACAGATAATATTTGCTTTGACACTAATTAAATCATGCAGCTTCTGTTGAATAAAAAATAAAAATAAAAATAAAAAATAATTATTTCTAAATAACAAACAATACAAGGTAAGGATGGTAAATGTCACAACAAACGCAATTATGCTAGTTCTGTATTTTGACTACACCTAATGAAATTGAAGAAAATTTTAAAGAACTTTTGTTATTTATCATGCACAGTTAAAGTATTTTATTAAATATTTGCTGACGTTTGTTATTCTTAAAAACGTATTATTTTATTCAAACAAACTTTAACAAGACACGATGTTAATGTTTCTATTTGTATTTTAAATTATTTAAAGTCGATTGTAGTGTATGCAAATACATACTTATTTTGCATTTGGTTGGAAAACATAATTTTTTTTTTCTTTATTTATATTTCTGTCTTTTATTTTCTTGATTTCCAGTGAGCTAAATATAATTAAGTTTCTTACAATAAATTTTTGTGTAACAGTAAAGCATTTGTTGTTGTTGTTATTATATAATTAAAAACAAATTCTTTCTGACACATATTAATCAATGCTTTTAAAGAAAACAAAAGCCATACTAGTATCAACTGTGTATGTATAATTCGATTGTTACTTAATAAAAAACAAATAATTTTTACAAATATTAATCAATGATTTTGAATTTTAAAAAAGTCCCTATTAGCATTGACTGTGTATGTATATTTTAAATGTTGAGCGGTAAATAAGAATCTTAATTCTGATAAACATGAAGTGTATAATAATAAATAAATAAATAAATAAAAGAACTATTTATCTAAATGATATTTTTTAGAAATATTTTTCTATAAATTTAGGGATTTATATAAATCACAATTTTAATTTTAAGGAAAATAAATAAATAAATAAAATAAAGACTATTATGAAAACTTTTTAACAAAAACTTGCAGTCTTTTATATTTTTTAGAGATATTTTAACATACAATATCATACAAAGAATGGAAAATTACTGTTTATTGTACTTATAGGTAACAGCACACATTATGTATTTGCAATACATAATTTTATTTCTTTAATTTCTCTTCATTTGAATTGCTGCACAGATATTACAATTTAATATGAAGCATAAGATCCCTGTTTTTGATCATTTATAAAATACATTAAATTATAGCTAATTTTTTGAACAGTTTTATATTAAATACTTTTTTGTATATAAATTTACTACCACCTATCTCAACACCAAATTTATTGCTGTAGTTAAATATATGAAAATATTTAATATTGTTATTTAATTTACAAAGTCATTTTAAATTATTCGGAGAATCGCTGGTCACACTACTCCGTAAAAATATTTTTTTAATAACAGTTTGCACCATGTATAAATCAATATTCGATCCAAATTACATGTACTTAAATGTAAAATTAAAAAAAAAAAAAAATTGGAACGAACTTTAAGTCACCATCAAACTTAGTAATACATAACAATACATATCATACTTATCATACTTATCATGCTTAGTAACAAATAAAATAAATCAAATCAAATCCAAAAAAAGAAAGAAAAATATGTGGCCCTGTAAACTAAGTATAGGTACTTTTCATAACATGTATTATGAAAAGTATATATTAAAATTGTATATTATTAGTATATATTAAGATTGTTTTTATCAATAAAATATATTTCAATAACATTTTTAAATGCAAAAAAATAGTTATAAGTTATATCAAGTGCCTGATTATTTACCCATATTTATAATACATACGAAGGAAAAAAAATAAAGCATATTCTTCTGCATGAACAATCAATGAAAAACCTCAATCTCTACATATGATAGAAATTTAGAATACCGAATTTGAAATTAATGTATATTTATCAGATTATTACCATTTGAAAAAATTATAGACTAATATTTATTGCAGTTATAAATATGCAATAATATTTATTCTAAACAATATATTTCCTTTTAAATTCATTTCAATATATACTTAAAATTAGATATATGTAGTTTCACATTATTATGAAATAGATATAAGTACTTGGTAAATAGTTGAAGAATTTATTTAATTTAAAAAATATTTTTTATATAA
Source organism: Salticus scenicus (assembly GCA_963930645.1). Classification (NCBI taxonomy): domain Eukaryota; kingdom Metazoa; phylum Arthropoda; class Arachnida; order Araneae; family Salticidae; genus Salticus; species Salticus scenicus. Next base: position 213,156,117 of record OZ005649.1, read on the forward strand.
TGCTAACTATATATGCAACTGTTAATGTGCAGGAATCGCCAAAAATATTATTCCAATAATTAAAGACTAAATTTCTTAGAAAAGTGTTTATCATCGAATATCTTATAAGTTTGCGTGATAAAAAAAGACTTTTATTTATTATTTCGAAGTAGATAATTGTATGTCCTCAAATATCTCTACAATATATGTCATTATAAATAATTTGAATTAAATATGTTACGTTTATTATTATTCATTTTATATACTTCATAATATTTTATTTATTATAGTAGTTGTTTAAGAAGGTTAAGTATGTACACTTTAGAAAAAGTTTAAATAACAATTGTTATAACTATGCAAAATGGTTTAATTTATCTTTTTTTTTTTTTTTTTTTTAAGATTTAAATTGCTTATTCATATTGCTTACGTATGTTCACATTGTTTATGTATGTCCATTGCTTATGTATATGCGTATTATGTCCAAAGAGTCCAAGCGGCGGCTGCAAAAAATTGACTTGATAAGGTGTGAAGCTGATTTTTTTTTCTATACATAGAATTCATTGTTACAATGAAAAACTCTGATAGGGTTGCCTTGTCAAAGCCGTCAAGTTTAAGAGAAACAACCTCATTTCCGCTCACAATTTAAACGATTTTAGAACCCCACAAGTGTGAAGATGAAACCGGTGCTAAAATGTAGTGATTAATATGCTCTTTAAAATGGCATAGGGTTGCCTGGTCAAAACCGTCAAGTTTCAAAGTTGCCTCGATAATAGGGGTCAAATTTAAACGATTTTCGAACCCCACAAGTGTGAAGATGAAATTGGTGCTAAAATGTAGAGCTTAATATGCTCTTTAAAATGGCATAGGGTTGCCTGGTCAAAGCCGTCAAGAAACAGAGGTTGCCACGAAAATAGGGGACGTATTTTACGATTTATTTACCTAAGTAAAAAGCGATTTACCCAAGTGTAAAGATGAAACCGGTGCTAAAATGTAGAGATTAGTATGCTCTTTAAAATGGCATAAGGTTGCCTGGTCAAAACCGTCTAGACCCTGAGGTTGCCTCGAAAATAGGGGTCAAAATTAAACGATTTTCGAACATCACAAGTGTAAAGGGGAAACTGGTGCTAAAATGTTGAGAATTATATACTATTTAAAATGGCATAGGGTTGCCTGGTCAAAGCCGTCAAGAAACAGCGGTTGCCACGAAAAAGTGGGACGTATTTTACGATTTATTTACCCAAGTAAAAAATGATTTACCCAAGTGTAAAGATGAAACCGGTGCTAAAATGTAGAGAATAATATGGTCTTTAAAATGGCATAGCGTTGCCTGGTCAAAACCTTTAAGAAAAGAGGTTGCCACGAAAAATGTGTGTGTGGTTGGGGGCGGGGCGAATTTTAGCGGTTTTCTTACCCTAACATATTTAAAAATGAAACCGTTTGTAAAATACAGAGAAAAATATTCTCTTTAGAGTATCATAGGGTTGCCAGGTGAAAATCTCGAAAAATAGTGGTTGCCTCGAAAAAAAAAAAAAAAAAAAAAAAAGCTAATTTTGAAGGGTTTTCTATACAATGTGAAGAAAATATATAAAAAAGTATTTAAAAAAAGAAAAAAAGAAATAAATAAACTGTAATGATACTGTTCTAAAATTTCCCATAAAAACAACGAATTAATAGTAAAAATTAAAAATGTAGCATGCGGATTCAGATAAGAAAATACGCCCGCAAAAGTTAACAGAAATGAAGATAATAATGCCCAAGAAACTCATAATAAAAAATTCTGTTAGTATACAAAATAAATAATTAAATAAAATGAAAAAAAAACTCTTATTCCAGATTTGCAGCAAGATTTACAAATTTCAATTTCATAAAATAATTCATGGTTATTAAGAAACGCGAAAAAATCATCAATTTTTTAAAAATGTTTTTCGCTTTATTTGTACCCATAATTAATTTGCAGAAGGTATTATTGATTATTTTTATTTAGATATTAAATTAATTGAGAAAATTTTCTAAAATTGACAAATTTTTAATATAACAAAATCGGCACAACCCAAAATTTTCGTATAAAATTCTACAAGGCAGCCGCATACATTTCTTCAGGGAATTTATCTTCTCAATACTTTGGCACAATTAGAATATTTTAAGTATTAAAAAATGGGGAAAAAACGAGCTCGTGAGCTGAAATTAGTTTTATACAGATTAGAAAAAGAATGGTCACGCATAATAATTTAATTTTCTTTATGCTTTAAAATCTTTTACATCATTAAACAAATAAAATAAACGAATATTGAAATTCGCTCCTTTTCTAAGCTGACCGCTATACCTTGACAGGTTTGAAGCACCAATCGTAAGCAAATTGAAAAGTGTTGTATGTTCAACATTTAGCTCGCAATTTCATCTTTTAAATATTAATCATTTCGTGTTTAACCTTTTTTAAATAGTCTTCCTGTGTGTTTCACTTTGTGTTAAACACCTTTAATATTCGTTAGCTTTTTGGAGACTGACCGCTATTTCTTTACGAATTTTACCAGGCAAACGTATGCCATTTTAAAATAACTTCTATGCTGTACATTCTGGAACCAGCCACACCTTTCAAATATTCATATAATTTCATCCTTATCCATTTTAAACAGCATATTAATCTCTATATTTTAGCACCGGTTTCATCTTTACACTTGGGTAAATCATTTTTTACTTGGGTAAATAAATCGCAAAATACGTCCCCTATTTTCGTGACAACCTCTGTTTCTTGACGGCTTTGACCAGGCAACCCTATTCCATTTTAAAGAGCATATTAATCTCTACATTTTAGCACCGGTTTCATCTTCACACCTGTGGGGTTCGAAAATCGTTTAAATTTGACCCCTATTATCGAGGCAATCTTTGAAACTTGCCGTTTTTGACAAGTCAACCCTATGCCATTTTGAAGAGCATATTAATCTCTACATTTTAGCACCGGTTTCATCTTCACACTTGTGGGGTTCGAAAATCGTTTAAATTTGACCCCTATTATGGAGACAACCTTTGAAACTTGACGGTTTAGACCAGGCAACCCTATGCCATTTTAAAGAGCATATTAATCTCTACATTTTAGCACCGGTTTCATCTTCACACTTGTGGGGTTCGAAAATCGTTTAAATTTGGCCCCTATTATCGAGGCAACCTCTGAAACTTGACGGTTTTGACAAGGCAACCCTATGCCATTTTAAAGAGCATATTAATCTCTACATTTTAGCACCGGTTTCATCTTCACACTTGTGGGGTTCGAAAATCGTTTAAATTTGGCCCCTATTATCGAGGCAACCTCTGAAACTTGACGGTTTTGACAAGGCAACCCTATGCCATTTTAAAGAGCATATTAATATCTACATTTTAGCACCGGTTTCATCTTTACACCTGTGGGGTTCGAAAATCGTTTAAATTTTGACCGGAAGTGAGGTTGTTTCTCTTAAACTTGAAGGCTTTGACCAGGCATCCCTATCAGATGTTCATTGTAACAATGCATTCTATCTATAGAAAAAAAATTAGCTTCACACCTTATCAAGTCAATTTTTTGCAGCCGCTGCTTGGACTAATATTGTTTATATACATATGTATATATGTATATATATTAATAAATTTTTATCAGCTTGAAAATGAATAATATTAGGACGCTTAGCGAAATTATGATTATCATATATAATGCTATGTTCATTTGTTCAGGTTCAACAAAGTAAATGATTCAACAAATTTTAGTTGATTTATGAATTTTAAAACTTATAGATAGCATTGATATTGCAAAATATCTAGTTAAAAGTAAAAGGAATTACGAAATATATAAAAATATGTACTATATATTGAACAAAATATTTAAGAAGCATTTTTTTTTTTTTTTTTCTGAACTGCGACTTTTGATTTAAAACCAATATTCTCATAAGTATGATTTTTATTTACAATGGATAGTAAATGACATTAAAGAAAAAAGATCTCAGTAATATAATTCCTTTCAATACTGCTAATATTTATGATATTAAAGAATGAGAAACGAATATTTGTTCCTAGTCACTTTGATTAAAAAAAAAAGGCAAAATTGCAGTATTGTTTTAAAAGAATTGTTTGCACACTGCACGAAGGAAGTTATTACACATTGAGGAAAATAAATATAGATAAATATGCAGCTGCATATAACTCTTATAGAGGCTATGTACAGCCTTTATATGTAGAATTAACAGCTACTGTAACACAAGTATGTAACTTCAAATTATAAATAACTTACGGTAATGATAACATTCTACAAAAAAGTTACGTCTAACACATCGTATGTTAAAGTTTAACACATCGTATGTTAAAGTTTATACATAATTAGAAATTGTATGAAATTGATTCTTTAAATGCACTGTTTGATTTTAAGAGAAAGTTGTTTTTTGTAGAAGTTTTTTAAGAGAAAGTTGTAATAATAATAATAATAATAGTAATAATAAATAAATAAATAATTAAATAATTAAATTAGTAAATAAATGCAAAATAATCTGTTGGATATTTTAAGAAAGGTACATTTACACACATTTTTAAAAATAAGCAATATGTAAAAATATGTCAAATGTAAACGCAATACAAATATGATGGATTTTATAAAAAAAAATGAAGATATAAATTCTTTTGTCAAATATATATTTTTGAAATTATACAATATTATGTTAAATTAAGCGAAATCTAGAAACATTTGGCATTACACAAGAGCATTTAAACCCTTATTCAAAACCAATTCTTTTTTAAAGTAATCTATCACAAAAATGGACGTAGAAATTTTAACTTACATCAAAGTGCTTCGCAAAAGAAATATACATAAATCTAAATTTTGACTATTTCTCATTTGTCCTGCCTTGTGTCATTCCTTGTTTAAACTTATGTAAATGTATATTCTTAAGATTTTTTAAAACAATGAAATACGTAATGCATTTTTGATTGTTTTAAAGCTAGAAAAATACTATAATGTTTTCGCTTTCGTAAAACTGAAATGAGCAAAATCATTAAAGTGTAATTCATGAAATAATATTTAAATATTCTGATGTGCATCTATCTATTTTTTTTTTTTCGAATGTAAAAAGGTATAGTTTGAGAGAATTTAAATATGGATTTATTAAATTGTTATTTTATATTCGGGCTCTTATGAATTATAGTTTCGCAAAATAAAAATATGTGAAAGTAATTAGACATAAAAATAAGGAAAAAAAAAAAAAGAAAAAAAAAAAAAAAGAAAAAAAGAAAAAGAAAAAATAAATAAATAAATAAATAAATAAACAATAAAATCAATGGGTGCAAGTGTTGTCTTCTCAAGACGAAATACTTTTACTTATTTTTAATGAATTAAATAAGAAGTATTTTCTGACTGCAAATACAACTAATACGGTACATATAATTTTATAACGTAACGTAGATATAAAACTACACATTTACGCATGTAAGCATAAAAATTCTTATAAGTGATAATAAGGAAAAAGCAATGCCCTAATAAGTGAATATTTCTACATTAAAAAATACTTTTTTTAAATGGCAAACTTGGATATCTTGTTTATTTTTTAATTAAATATGAAACTAGAGTTTTCTTACATAAAACATTTTGCATTTTTTTATAATTTTATTTTTTACCTGCCGCCTTCGGTGTCCAGTTGGTTCGCGATCGTTGAAAAATCTGTACAGATTAAACTCCCACCCGGTGGTGTTTGCGGTGCCTTTTCCCCGTTCCAGGACCTACAACAGCTTATTTTCTATAGTTCAAAAAGCTTTTTTGAAACTTCTAACGGTTGAAAATTACTTGGTAGCGCCTGTGACAAAATATAATGTGTCCTAATACAACATTTTTTAATTTGTGTTATATTTAGTGATTATAAATCATGTTAAAAAAATTCTATTTTAATCTCCAGTAGCTGGAGACATCCATGATAGATGGAATTTGAAAAACAATTATTCAAAGTGGAAGATCGTCTGCAGACATCCATCTGAAATATCTCTAGGCCGTAGTTCTAAGCCTTCTTCGCGAAAGCCTATGTTTCCTTTCATTCGTTAGTAAATTATTATTTATATTTATATTATTAAAAACTTGATTAACTTGTATATGGTTATTATATTTATAACAAATTGTCTGATAAAATTACACACACAGAAACACACATATGTATATAGTATATATATGCATGTGTATGTGTGTGATAAAATAATATAATATGAAACAAATTCGAAAAATTATATAACGATTAATTATTGTACTTATTATAATATGATTCCTGTATGTATAATGTTGATAGAGTTTAAAATTATGCTTAATAGAACTTAATGATAATAATTATTTTCACTTGTATTTCTTTTATGCTACTTTCTTAATGATAATCTTAATTTGATTTTATTTTCGCAAAATATATGTAGAGGAAATAAAGGCATAAAGCATGGAAGTTAATTTAAAAAAATATTTTGAGCGTTAGGAGTAAATTTAAAATTGAGTTATTAAAAATATATAAGATTTCAACGTCTAAGAATTTAATGGAATTTAAGTATATATTATTTTAGAAGTTTTATTTTTATTTTTTTAATGAAGCTATGGTATAGAATACATAAATATATTCCTATTTCAGCTGAATCTCACACACTTTTGCCATAATAAATAAAATATTTTTGATTTCTGTATTCTGAATAGGAACTACTTTACGTTTTCTTTAATTTGAAAACAATTGCACAACCCTATCGTATTTTAGTCAGAACAAAAATGAAATTAAATAATTTAATGACTATATCAAGCATGAAATTTATCCTTCACTTCCTTCAGAATGAGAGAATGCATTTTTATTTTGTTGCAAATGAAGAAATTACTCGGCTGAAAATTTAACTCCTCTTATTACTTTCAGAAAGCAAAATTTCCTGCATCTGGAACTTGATACATTCGATAAATTCCCATGCATTAGCAAAAATTAATTTCTTATATTATGTTAAATAATTCAGGCAGAATATATTTCAGGATTTCACAGGAACAGTTTAAATACATTTATGTATCAGCTGCTGTTCATTTGCGTCCGTATATTAATTCAATGAAAATAAGAAAAATCACGTATGGGCAGGAATGTTTATACGTCATTATATTTAACTTTTTTGAGTAAACAATAAATAAAATAATCTTGAGATTTCTCGTGACAAAAAATTTACTGAAATATTAAATGTTTATCAAAGTATCAATTTTTTACATGTATTTAGAAAAAAAAAAATTACACTTTATGTAAGAAGGATGATTAAATAAATTTCCTTTCTTAATTAATTTTCAAGCTTTTTAACTTTGAAATAGCGATTACACAAACTTACATGTAAATTCGATTTTCATATTTAGTGACAAAATCTTTAGTTTAAGGGAAAAATAATGACATGGTGAAAATTTAATAATGATCCATTTGTTCAAATATAGCAATGAAATTTTCGAGTTTTAAAAAACATTGACTAAAGTGATACTGTGCGATTTAATGTAACGTTTATTTGTTGAATTATTCAGGCGTTAGCTACTAAAGATATGTAACACTCTAATAGAAAAAAAAATATGTATATATATTCAATTAAATGAAAATTAAATTATTTTATCATCAAATATTCTTTGCACTTTTTTTCAATCAAATTGCATAAGATAAGAATTTCTTTAGTTTTAAATAAAATTATATTTTTTTATATTTTATAAAATACGCTCTTTGAATATTTAAGTTTATTTTTCCAGTTAATTTTGCTATTTTTTAGAGTAATGTGAATAAGCCTAATTTGAAGATTTCTTTCACTTGATTGGAAAACCGAATACGAGTTTCGTAGTTTATTTTAAACTACATTTTGTATATTCATAAAGAAAATAATATTTAAAAATTAAATTTTGCTTCAAAACCAAATGTTTAGCCTACACCGCGGCAAGTTTAACGTTTCTCTATCAGAAAATTAAACACACACACACACACCATAGTTGCCAACATTTTAGTTTCCTCCAGAACATTTGTAGCCTCGAATATAATCAACACCACTTTATAGGATATTTTTCTGCAATATATTACTACCATTATATAAGAAAACATTACTTTTAAGAAAAAAGTGTCATAAAATAGAGTCGGGGCTAAAACGGCTCTGGAATTAATTAAAATGTTGGCATCTCTGACTCATACACACACATACATATATGCATATATATATAACCAGTGGCTGACCAAATTATTAGATTTTTTTTTTTTTTTTTGACATTTTTTCGATTTCCTAAACAATTGGTGGACCGGAAGTGTCTGGAACTACAGAATGCAAAGAATATTTAAAAATTTACATTTCCCAATATCGATTTAGTTCAGAATAGAAATAGGGGACCAATGACAAATTGATGAAAATCGATAATTCTTCGGATCTCCCTGTATCATATAAGGATACATATGACTTGTAACTATAACACAATGTTGTACATAATATGTGCAACATTTTTATGTTTTGTTGTGAGACTTACGCAATTATTTAGGCAGACATAATTTTCTCTCTCAAAAATTAATAATTTTTTTTCGCAAGTTTTTTGCTTATAATGGAAACGGATTTCAAAACAATTTTACAAAATTTGCAGAAAAAAAATTGACAACACGTAAAATTATACTGAAGCATGAAATTCACATATGTAATATTCCCTGAGATATGAGAATTTATGTTAAATACTTTTTCAATACGCGAAAACTATTCTATGACACATGTTGAAAACTAGATATATTGGACAACTTTTGTCAAAAGCTCAGTTGAAAAGGGAAAAAAATAAACAAATTGGCGGCAAAAGAACAACCTTGATTTTAGGTGTAATCCGGAATTGAAATTTCATAAGGGCATTTTCGCATGCTGCGTATTTATTTTGAAGATAGAATTATTTCAACCGCGTTCCTAAAGATTTTTTGTGAAAAACCACTTATAGACTTGTAAATGAAACGTATTTTTGTTTATTTACGAAGATTTTTTGCGTTCATAAGGGATTTTTTTCCCCAAAAATGAACTTTTTTAACGTTGTTAATAATTATGAATATGCGACATACGAAAAACCCCTTAAGAAATTTTAACTCTAAAAATCTAGCTCGTTCTTTTCGAAAATTCGCTTATGAACTAACAAGTCTTAGTACATAAATACAAATATGTCATATTTACAGTTCAATCCTATAAGGGGTTTTTCGCAAAAAAGACATTTTGCAACGTGGTTAAGATCACTGGATCGTCATATTAAATACGCATGCGAAAAAACTCATTTGTGAAATTTCCACTATGGAAAACACTTAATGTCTAGCCCGTTTATTTGCTGACAATATGCGTAATTTTTACTCTATTCAAATGAACATTTGACGAAAATTGCCCAATATAACTAGCTTTTAATCCATGTAGTTATCATTATTTTTTTTTCGCATGCACATTAAAAGAAACATTTGCTATAAATGTTCAGATCTTACCTAATATTACAAGTATGAAATTTGTTTCATAATAATATTTCGCTGATGTTTTGTCAATTTTCTGCAAGTTTTGTAAAGTTTTATTGAAATTATTTTCAGTTATAAGCAAAAATCTTGCCTATAATAATAATAATTTTTGGAAAAAAAAAAAAAAAGTTATGCCTGTGTAAATAATTGCAGAATTCCCACAACAAAACGTATAAATTCTGTACATACAATGACAACAATGTGCTAATGTTACATGTTATTTACAGCATTTTATGGTGCAAGTTGATCCAAAGACTTTGTGCTCTTCTTACACTTGTGATTGATCCCCTAATTGCACTCTGGACTAATTCCACAATGGAAAATATGAGTTTTTAAATATTCTTTTTATGTCTAAAGTTTCGGGCCATTTCGTCTAGTGTTTTTCCTTTCTTTTTTTTATTGCAAAAAATGTCTATATATATATAATTTGATCACCCATAGAATATTTGTTTATACGAAGATATTAATCTAGATAGTGGGACCTCCATGGCAGTCTCTGAAAGGTGACGTATCCAATATTCAAGCTCGTTTAGGTGAATACTACAAACAATTTAAAAGAGCATGACTAACAAGCGCTAAAACAATTCCATCCCGACACAGCTCGTCTATGATCCGGTTCTTTCAGCTTTAAAACCAGAACCTCTCGGTTGGGAGAAGGGCTTTAATATCATGGTCAATTCAAGAAAATAACGTCATGCATCACACAGATGTGTGATTAGTTTTCCGATAAAACTAATTATGATTATAAACACCATGAATGTCATTATTTACTGATATTGCAACTATAGTAAAAATAAATTCATTAATTAATAAAGTTATGCATAAATTCTGAAATATTTTCCCATGATATAAGTATACTCTAAATGTACGAACGAATCCGAGATTGATCAAAGAATGTTAAATAAGAATAAACAAGCAAGAAAAATCATGCAGTACGCATTGATTTGTAACAATTTCCAACTCTACGTAATTGTTGTATCTAATAACTTTTAATAATCTTTCCCTACGTTATCACACAACAGACAGAAGGACTGAAAAAATATACAAATAGACTAATTGATTTTTAAATTACTCTTAGGCATTATGGAAAGTGTTAAAAAGGCTTAACGCAAAAGAAAATGCAGTCATTAGATTATAATTACAGTTTTTGATCTCTCTGAATCTTTCAGTGTAGAAAATAGTGTCGTAATCTTTTAGTGTAGTAAATCAGAAAGTTAATCATATCATATTCTATACAAAATATTATTTTAGAATATAAAAAATACATTTCAATATTTTCATGATTTTTTCAGTAGAAAGACTCTTAAATATAGCTTTCAAAAATTTCTGTCCTAAAACGCAATGCATTGATTTTTTTTTTTTTTTTTTTTTTTTTTTTTCTTTGTTGTTGTTGTTGTTGTTGTTGTTGTCCCTGTAAACAAACTAGTTGTACAGGACCTATTAATGTCATTTTAAATGAGGAACATTCTATAAGGAAAATATTTATAAAAATAACATTCATAGAACACAATGCTTTCGAATGCTTAAATCATATTCACACTTAAAAATGTTAGAAAGTGTTAAAAATGCTTAATGTAAACGAAAATACAATTCTAGCAATTTTTTATTAATATCTCTTAATATAAATGGATATTTTTGTGTCACCCTGTAAATCTAATGATACATTCTATGCAAAGAATTCTTTGTGCATTTAAATAACATATTTCAATTTCCTAAAACTTCCTGGAAACTAAAGTTATTAAAATTTGATTTAAAGAAATATCTCTCATAGAACGCAATGCTTTGGAATACTTTTGAGTGTCCCTGTATGTAAATCGGTGGTGGTATTTCCTCCATTTTATACAGAACACGTCCAATAGAGAATTTGAATAACATATTTCAATTTCATTAAGATATGTCTACAGTAAAGGTATGAAAATATAGTTTATACAAATAAATCTCATAGAACACAATACTTTAAAATAATTTCAGGTGTCGCTGTACACAAACCAGTAGAGGTATAAACTTCATTTTTAATAGGGAACATCCGATAGTGAACTTGAATAACATATATATCAGTTTCAAGAAATTCCATAAATATTTACGGGAGTTAGAGCTCGGACAGACAGACAAGCACACAGACAGACGGATATGCAGATACACAAACTGAAATCATATTCACCCTTAAAAATGTTAGAAAGTGTTAAAACAGCTTAACGTAAACGAAAGTACAATTCTAGCAATTTTTTATTAATACCTCTTAATATAACTGGATATTTTTGTGCCACCCTGTAAATCTAATGCTAATCCTGCTATATTCTATGCAAAGCATTCTTTTGTACATATAAATAACATATTTCAATTTCCTAAAACTTCGTGGAAAGTAAAGTTATTAAAATTTGATTTATAGAAATACTTCTCATAGAACTCAATATTTTGAAATACTTTTGAGTGTCCATTTACATAAACCGGTGATATTCTCCTCCATTTTATACAGGAAACATCCAATAGTGAACTTGAATAACATATTTCATTTTCAGTAAGATATGTCTATAGTAAAGGTGTGAAAATATGGTTTATAGAAATACATCCCATAGAACACAATGCATTAAAATACTTTCAGGTGTCCCTGTACACAAACCAGTAGAGGTATAAACTCCATTTTCAATAGGGGACGTCCGTTATTGAACCTGAATAACATATATCAGTTTCAAGAAATTCCTTTGATATTTACGGGAGTTAGAGCACGGAAAGACAGACAGACAGGCAGATACACAAATCTGAAATCATATTCACGCTTAAAAAATTTTAGAAAGTATTAAAAACGTTTAACGTAAACGAAAGTACAATTCTAGCAATTTTTTATTAATACCTCTTAACATAACTGGATGTTTTTGCGCCACCCTGTAACTATAATGCTAATCATGCTATATTCTATGCAAAGCATTCTTTTGTGCATATAAATAACATATTTTAATTTCCTAAAACTTCGTGGAAAGTAAAGTTATTAAAATTTGATTTAAAGAAATATCTCTCATAGAACGCAATGCTTTGGAATACTTTTGAGTGTCCCTGTGTATAACTCGATTGTGATATTTACTCCATTTTATACAGGAAACATCCAATAGTGAACTTGAATAACCTATTTCAATTTCATTAAGATATGTCTACAGTAAAGGTATTAAAATATGATTTATAGAAATACCTCTCATAGAACACAATGCTTTGAAATACTTTCGGGCGTCTCTGTTTACAAACCAGTAGAGGTATAAACTCCATTTTCAATAGGGAACGTCCGATAGTAAACTTGAATATCATATTTCAATTTCATTAAGATATGTCTAAAGTAAAGGTACGAAAATATGGTTTATAAAAATACCTCTCATAGAACACAAAGCTTTGAAATACTTTCGTGTGTCCCTGTACACAAACCAGTAGAGGTAGAAGCTCCATTTTCAATAGGAAACGTCCGATTGTGAACTTGAATAAAATTTTTCAATTTCATTAAGATATGTCTAGAGTAAAGGTATGAAAATATGGTTTATAGAAATACCTCTCATAGAACACAATGCTTTGAAATACTTTCGGATATCCCTGTACACAAACCAGTAGAGGTATAAACTCCATTTTCAATAGAGAACGTCAGATAGTGAACTTGAATAACATATTTCAATTTCATTAAGATATGTCTACAGTAAAGGTATGAAAATATGGTCTATGGAAATACCTCTCATAGAACACAATGCTTTGAAATGCTTTCGGGTGTCCCTGTACACAAACCAGTAGAGGTATAAACTCCATTTTCAATAGGGACCGTCCGATAGTTAACTTGAATAACATATATTACTTTCACGAAATTCCATAAATATTTACGGGAGTTAAAGCCGCGGACAGACAGACAGACAGGCAGACAGAGAAACCGAAGTCATAAACACTTTTGAACCTTGTTTGAAAGTGTTAAAAAGGACGTAAAATTGTGCTATATTAATTAACTGATAACCGCACTTTCACAAATCAGGATATCGTATTATTTTCATCCGAGAAACATGCAGAAGAGTGAGAAAATATTTCTATTTAATTTTGTGTGAAAACTTGTATGGAAACGAAGTTTTTTATAACACAAATAGTAATAAGGATAATACAAATAAAGTAACTGATAAATTAATATATTTATATATAAATTTATGAAATTTAGCGTTTAATAGATATACGATAATACCAGCACCACAAAAATAAAAATTATTGTAATACAGTTTAAAAGATAGCGCAGAAATTTTACGATTCACTTTTAGTACAATTAAAAGACAAAACCAATTTTAATTATTTACGCCAACATGAGTAAAAAGGACCATAAAACTTTGTCGGAAAAAAATGATGAAGCTTCTCTATAATTTTTTTAAAAATGTATCTGAAAATGAGAATTGAAATAAAAAGTATGAAAAAAATAAAATAAAAATAAAAAGACCACGGGAAATAAGAATTGCATTAAATAATGCTTAAAAATAGAAGCATTCGCCCATCAGGAAACGTGTACTTCTATACATACGTATGTATATCATATTGCTTGAAAAGGAATTGTTTTATCCTCACTACTATAAATAAATTAACAAAATATTGCCTAATATCATACAGATCTGCCGATCATGTGACCCCAGTAGCACAGCGATTGAAACCAATATTGGGCGATATTGATTTCCATCGCTGTGCTACTGGGGGAAAAGGGAAAATTTCATTCATCTTGTCCGATACTAACCAATACGAGGGTTGCTATTTATATTTCTGGCCTTGGCAACAGTAAGTGTTGCTAGGCGACCGCAGACGATTTTAATCGAAAGTTTGATATTTTTAAACGTAAATTCAGCAGACGATTTACCATTATAGCTTTATTTGTGTTGTTGACAGTAAATTGAAAAGTTCTTCTCTTTCAAAAAATGGAATTGAATCGTGAAAATTTTCGTGCGATTATTTTTCATAACTTTGGACGTGGATTGTCAAGACAAGAGTGCTTCGATGAACTTAATTCTTTATACAGCGATAAAGCGCCATCCTACAGCACTGTAAAAAATTGGTATAACGAATTTAATCGTGGTCGATGTTCGATCCAGGACGAATCCCGTGCAGGTCGTCCAAAATCCGTTGTTGTGCCAGAAAAGATCGATGCTGTGCGTGAACTGATAAAGCAAGATCGTCATGTGACATACCGTGAGATTGAGGCGTCTTTGGACATTAGTATGACTAGCATCAATAAAATATTGCATGAACATTTGAGCGTAAAAAAATAAAAAATGTTCGCGTTGGATCCCGCATAATCTGACAAACGCTCAAAAAAAGGCTCGTGTCGATTGGTGCAAGGAAATGTTGGAAAAATACGTTCAAGGTACATCAAAGGCTGTGTATAACATCTACACAGGTGACGAATCATGGATCTATGCATATGAGCCGAAAACAAAACAGCAATCAACTGTATGGGTCTTCCAAGGCGAGGCAAAACCAACAAAAGTTGTTCGAGGAAGAAGCACATCGAAACAAATGATTGCCTGTTTCTTCGGCATTAACGGTCATGTGGCAACAGTGGCATTAGAGCAACGCAGGACGGTCAATTCTGAATGGAACACGACCATTTGTTTGCCAGAAGTCATCGGAGAAATTCGAAAAAAGCAGAAGAACAGGCGAATCATTCTTCATCATGACAATGCGAGCTCTCACACATCGACTCAAACAAATGCATTTCTGACTGAGCGAAAGATCGAACTGATGGGTCATCTGCCGTACAGCCCTGATTTGGCACCCAATGACTTCTTCTTATTCCCACACATCAAAAATAAAATACGTGGACAACGATTTTCGACCCCCGAAAAGCGGTTGATGCATTCAAAACGCATGTTTTGGAGTTACCTCAATCGGACTGGAAAAAGTGCTTTGAAAATTGGTTCAAACGCATGCAAAAGTGTATTGATCATCATGGAGAATATTTTGAAAAACAATACAACCAATTTCGATCCTACATATTTGTTTTTTCATTATTAGGCCAGAAATATAAATAGCAACCCTTATTGACTTGCGATTTTCATTTTTTCAGGAATTTCAACAATAGGTCTTTAATTTATATTGAATTTCCATTCTATAAATGTAGAGAAATAAAACATTTTTATCAACATTAAAAGAGTATCAAGAGGAGAGGGAATTTTTTAAATGTTTATGTATTATGGTTATGCCTATATTATATACTAGCAGGCTACGTCCGCTTCGCTGGTCACTATTTTTAAATGAATCACAATAATTAATGAAATCTCAAAATTGCATTAATTTGTATCATGTGATAAAAAAAGAGAAAAAAAAATTCTGATCGGGAAAAATGTCGCACCGGGTCCCCACTGCCTTCGACAGCGTAGACCCGTGCGCTGCGCGCACGTATTCCTTCACTATCCTTATAACTTCTCAAAATTCAATGTTATTACTCATAAACTTTCATTCTCAAGAAAAGGAATTAAAAAATATATCATTTAGCATCGGGTAAAAACTCACACCGGGACGCCACTGCCTTCGGCAGCGCAGACCCATGCGCGCTGTACACGCATATTCCTTCTCAATTCAAACTTTTATTATTAAGAAAATAAAATTAAAAAAAAAATCTTTTATCATCGGGTAAAAACTCGCACCGGGTTTTAAACCCATGCGCGCTGCGCGCCTATTCCTTCCCCAGCGTTCCAGCCCCTCCTAATTAACTTGCATATACCAATTTTGAACAGTCTTACTCAATTAGCTGAGATGCAAAAGAAAACCTGATCAGGACACTTTAAATTGTAAATCAGGTGAAATCTCGAATTCCACTTTCGATAATGTAAAAGAACTTTAAAATATCTTTCGAATGATGTATTAGAAATAATTTAATCATAATTAGAATATGAAATATTGAAATTTAAAAATATTACAGCGCCATCTGGCGGTAGAAATTTCTGTAATCTATTGTTCCATTCCAGTTACTTATTCTTACTCAATTAGCTGAGATGCAAAAGAAAACCTGATCAGGACACTTTAAATTGTAAATCAGGTGAAATCTCGAATTCCACTTTCGATAATGTAAAAAAACTTTAAAATATCTTTCGAATGATGTATTAGAAATAATTTAATCATAATTAGAATATTAGATCAATATTACAGCGCCATCTGGCGGTAGAAATTTCTGTAATCTATTGTTACATTCCAGTTACTTATTCTTACTCAATTAGCTGAGATGCAAAAGAAAACCTGATCAGGACACTTTAAATTGTAAATCAGGTGAAATCTCGAATTCCACTTTCGATAATGTAAAAAAACTTTAAAATATCTTTCGAATGATGTATTAGAAATAATTTAATCATAATTAGAATATTAGATCAATATTACAGCGCCATCTGGCGGTAGAAATTTCTGTAATCTATTGTTCCATTCCAGTTACTTATTCTTACTCAATTAGCTGAGATGCAAAAGAAAACCTGATCAGGACACTTTAAATTGTAAATCACGTGAAATCTCGAATTCCACTTTCGATAATGTAAAAGAACTTTAAAATATCTTTCGAATGATGTATTAGAAATAATTTAATCATAATTAGAATATGAAATATTGAAATTTAAAAAATATTACAGCGCCATCTGGTGGTAGAAATTTCTGTAATATATCGTTCCATTCCACATTAACAAAGCTTTCAAATGATGTATTACTCATGAAATTATTTTAATTAGTAGATGAGATACAAAAGAAAACCTAATCAGGACACCTCAAAACGTGTAAATCGGGTGAAATCTCGAATTCCATTTTTCGATAATGTAAAAGTACTTTAAAATGTGTATCAACTAAAACAAGCTTTCAAATGATGTATTACTTATGAACTTTTTTTAATTAATAACTGAGATTAAAAAAAAAACTGATTCAGGACACCTCAAAACGTGTAAATCTGGTGAAAACTTTCGATAATTTAAAAGAACTTTAAAATATCTTTCGAATGATGTATTAAAAATAATTTAATCATAATTAGAAATTGAAATATTGAAATTTGAAAATATTACAGCGCCATCTGGCGGTACAAATTTCTGTATTCCACTGTTCGATTCCAAATCAAAAAAGCTTTCTAATGATGTATTACTTATGAAATTATTTTAATTAGTAGCTGAGATACAAAAGAAAACTGATTCAGGACAACTCAAAACGTGTAAATCTGGTGAAAACTTTCGATAATTAAAAGAACTTTAAAATATCTTTCGAATGGTGTATTAAAAATAATTTAATCATAATTAGAAATTGAAATATTGAAATTTTAAAATATTACAGCGCCATCTGGCGGTACAAATTTCTGTGATCTACTGTTCAATTCCAAATCAACAAAGCTTTCAAATAATGTGTTACTTATGAAATTATTTTAATTAGTAGCTGTGATACAAAAGAAAACCTAATCAGGACATTCTAAAACATGTAAATCACGTGAAATCTCTAATTCCATTATCTACGGTTTTTATTAATGGAAGTAAAAAGAAAAATAATTATTTTTTATTTCGCCAAAACCTATATATACCACGGTAGTCGGGTAATGGAAGTAAAAAGAAAAAGAAAAAGTATTTTTTAGTTCCTTCAAATGTATTTTGTTGCTATGGAAACTCCTATCGTCTATTGAAAGATAGATTACGTGTTAGAATAAAATTTAATTAGCAATTAAAATGTAACTGCTTTGTTTATTAATGAAATTTGATGAAATTTTAACTGCAGGTTGGTTTTGTGCTGAATAGGTTGTATATTGAGTGTTGTGTACGAAAAAGAAAATTTGAAGCACTTTGAAATTTGCAATTTTTAACCCCAGTCAAAGATCATGTGACATTAATGACTTGCACATGTTTTTTTTCCGTTAGAGACAGCCGTTAAAATTGTCTGCTGAATGCTGATAGAATGCCTCTTTTTAAGCAATAAGGATTTTTCGTCATTTTCACGATCGATATGGGTCAGCATTTTAATTAATATCTCCGAAACTAATTAAGATTTTTAAATTCTGTTTCGAGGAAAACATCGGAAAGGCTCCAGAGCATCCGTATGTCAATTCTTGTACTTCTGCGTTCAATAGGGGCTGAACGTATAAAAGAACAGACAGACAGACAGACAGACAGACAGACCAACCTTTCCATTTATTATTATAGATTTAAAAAAAAAAAAAAAAGGTTTGTTATACAATATATCGGACGGCCCATCGAACACCAATGTTTGTCAATATTACTATGCTTCCAAAGAGCAAGCGAATTTAATGATTTTTTTTTTTTTTTTTTTTTTTTTTTGGTTAAATAATAAATGTACATTTTATTTTATTTTATTTATTTATTTATTCTTTTTTTTTCGGCAGAAAAGTACGTTTTCTAAAAAAATAATAAATGATAGAAGAGCTGGAAAATAAATTCAGGCATTTAATTTTGATTTACAGATCTTGAATTACATTCAAAGTTAAAACGTGAATTATTTAATGGAACAATGACTTATTCATTCAGTTAAAAAGTATAAAATAGCTTAACAAATAAAAAAAAAAATAATAAAAAAAAGGAGAGAGAGAGAAAATAATTAAAGGAAATGTCAATGAAAGTGGAATTATTCATGTAGAAAATTAACTTCTTCTTTCTGAAATGTATGTTTGCACTTTGATTTACTTTTTTATTTCCTTTTTTACAGTTTTTTTTTTCTTAATATTTCTCAATCATGAATGCAAATTTAAGTTAATAGCTTTTTTAGTAATTTTTCTCCACAAAATATCAAGCAACATTTACACTTATCCATTTAACTAAAAAATGACTGAAGCTTACATTTTTATAAAGTAAGAATAAAATTTTTATTCAAAATAGTTATAATTTTTTCACTCTTTAATATTAAAGGATTATAAAATGAAAGCTATATTTGATTTTCACTGTAACAATTGTCCTACACAAAAACATTAAAGCAACTTGCAATTTTATAACACTACCTCATAAACCTTATTAATTTGCAGACAGGAAAATCCCTATAATAAGATTTATTCAATTGATAATATATATATATACATATATTAAGAAAGTATATATATATATATATATATATATATATATATATATATATATACTAGCTGACCCGACAAACGTTGTTTTGTCATATAAATTATTTCTAGAGAATATTTTGCTAGAAAAAAATAACTAACTTATTGTAAGTGTGTAAGGATGTGGTATATAAATGGAAGATGTATGGAGCGCTGTGAACGGTGAAAGAATATAAAAATAACAAAACACCAATCATTTATCTTTTTAATTTATTAAAATTGATTCTTTAAAATTATATACATATCGCTACTTATAACAATATTGCTAAAAAACAATATCAATCCCTTAATGCAACAGAGTGTACAATATTTTTTGTTATCCCATCTTTCGCCAATACAAACAAACTGGATGGTTTGCCCACTCGAGAGCCACGTATAATTGTCCGTGTGAAAAACATGATGTGCTCAAATCTAAGCCACAGACAGACATCGTTTGGTCCTGAGACTTATTGATAGTCATTGCAAATGCCAATCTAATTGGAAATTGAGGGCGTTTAAATTGAATTGGCACATCTGTGGGTATAAAAGGGATTCGCAGTAGTAATATATTTTCACCTCGGAATTTGTCATTTAAAATGATGGCTTCGATAACATTTTTCATTAATTTTTTTATGACTAATCGCGTGCCGTTGCACAACCGTTGTGGGTTCAAATTACGAAGCAAAATAACCGGAGATCCAACCTTCAGTTGTAAAATATGCGGTGGCATGCCTGGTAAATCCAATGAGTTTAAAAACTTTGTTGGATAATTTACAGCTTCGGCGGCATCGCAAACTGTATCATTAGATTTGTATGACACCAAGACTCCTGGTAACAAATGTTGTATCTTGAGATTCAATTCGTTGACGTCCACATTTTTTGCTGCTAAAATTGCTCTTTCTGCCAGCCACTCATGATTTGTGTATCGTCTGTGTATATCGGGAAATATCTGGTCAATAAGAGCATCTTGAGAATCAATGATTGTGCAGAAATCGGTCGGTAATTTTATGCATCCAGTTTCACCTGTAGTAACTTTTCCATCGCCGATATCTAACAATTGTTTTGAGAATGTTTCAGCGGATGGATCTTGAAGCTTTTGAACGCACAAATTTACTTTTAGTTGTACTTTTTCAACATTACGCCACAATGACGATGGTTTTAAGCACGCGTTGATCTCATCAGCGTATGTTGAACATGGAATAACGGGAAATGCTTGTCTGAAATCACCTGAAAAGAGTAACAGAGTGCCGCCAAATAGTATGTCGTTGTTTTTTATATCTTTCAATGTCCTGTTCGACGCCTCAATCGAATGTTTGTGTTCCATAGTGCATTCATCCCAGATAAGAATTTTACACTATTTCAGCACTGTGGCCATGGACGATTGTTTTTTTATGTTGCACACTGCGTCTGGGTTATTTTGAATATTTAGTGGCAGTTTAAATAATGAATGAGCTGTTCTGCATCCATCCAATAAAGTTGCCGCAATGCCAGATGATGCAACAGCCAATGCGATGCCATTATTTGATCGTATTTCGGCGAGAATTAGCGAAATAAGGAATGTTTTGCCAGTTCCACTTGGTGCACCCCCCCCCCCAAAAAAAAAAAAGAATCCACCTTGTCCTGCCAAAACTGCGAGCATGATGCGGTCGTAAATGGTTCTTTGTTCTTCATTCATTAGTGGGACATTGCGAGCAACAATCGCTGTCATTTCTACAGTATTGTATTGTAGTTCACAATTCAATTCAGTGCTTATTAAATCAGATGCATTTCGATTTGTTGAATGCACACCGAAATGACTGAGTGGTAAGTTGGCAATGATAATGCAAAGATCTTCAATAGCAATCAGTGCTTCATTGTACATAGTGTCACTGAATACTATCGTTAGATCATTGCACCGTGAACGATGTTGATGCAATATATCATCAGTCATTGAATCTTTGTGATTATCCCGTAATGTCTCTGCTCGGGCCGGGAAACATGCAGTCAACACTATAGCGAATAGTAGACGAATTTGTTTTGCTGTACAGTTCAGTCCTACTTCAGCAAGCATACACTCCCACTGGTTGTCGTCTTCCAGCAAGCCGAGTGCAAGGCATGCATCTTTATACGTTGGATACTGTTGTCCATTCACTTTACGTAAATCTTGAAATGACAAAGGGCCGATGACATTAACCAATAACAGTCGAAGATAAAAGCACTCAGTCTGTCTTGGATTGACTGTAAATACTCGTCCCAAGGTGTTTGATTTGAATAAACCGGGACATGCATCAATCGGCGTGCCTTGCTTGCGGGGCATCCATTTTTTTGTTGGAGTCCATGTGAAATAGCGTGGTACTTCTGAATAGAGTAATGTCCGTGCAAAAGCACCAAAAGCATCCGCACGATTACACAATTCAAAAAATTCGGTGAGTGTAGTTTTTGGTGGATTTATAGCACGATCAATCGCTGTCTCGCTCGTGAAATATACGCGCTGGCCATTTTCAAGATGGACGGCTAAATGAACAACTGCTGGATCCCGTTCATGAATTGGGAAACCAAAGATACGCCAAAGAGCTTCATTGGAGCTGACGTACCGGCCAATTTGGTAAAGTGTTATTTCATCGTTGTTATTCACCGGAGGAGCATTCACATTGGTATTTTCAACTCGAAATACAGCCATATCACTGCCTTTATTCACATACTTGCAAATGTATTTGATGCTCTTCACTGAACTGCAGAACTGAACATTAATATGAGCACCAAAAATAAATTAAAAAAACTGGCGTACAGACAGTAGCAAGAAATTCAAACTTCTTCACACGCCATAAATTTTAAATCAGCACAACCAGTTTCGAAAGGATGTAGCCTTTCTTCATCAGGTGCAAACCCGTGCAACTGCCTTGGAGGCACAAGCAAGACTGAAAGCAGGACAAAATCCAGATTCCGCTTTGCTGTCTACAGCCTGGAAAAATTTGTTTAATTCAATTAAATAATTTCCTTCATTATGTTTATAACATCATATTAGTTATAATAAAATAATTCTAATTTAAATAAAAAAAATAATAATTAATGGATAAATTTTATTAAATTTACTTATTAGTTTAATATTATTGAAAAAAAAATAATAATTGTTTACTCCTTTCCTCCCTCCTCATTTTGTGGTGTGTGTGTACGTATGTTCCTCTCTGATTGGTCCTGTCCTGCATGTTGCTTCCTATTGGTTGTTTGTGTTGCTCCTCCCCCTCTGGATTTCGTCCTGCTTTCAGTCTTGCTTTTGCCTCCAAGGCAGTTGCACGTGTTTGCACCTGATGAAGAAAGGCTACGTCCTTTCGAAACCGGTTGTCCTGATTTAAAATTTATGGTGTGTGAAGAAGTTTGAATTTCTTGCTATTAATATGAGCATTGAATGTTTTGCTCAGCAGAGGCGAATATGGGACCACCCAACGGTTATCAATGTCAATATCTATGTTGTTGACATAGATGACCGCCATAGATGATAAGATTGTCCGCCATTATCGGGATTTCTTCGACGATATATTGGATATCCGTCAACATTTGTGATCGTGAAATTTTTCGGAAAACTTTAAGTACATTTTCCATCTGCACAAATAATAATGGCCTAAAAATTCATTTTTCATTTTAACATAAAATAACTCCGTCGGATATTGACGAATTTTTTAAAAGAATATACCATTTTAACTAATTTTAACATTTTAACAATATTAACGTTGAAAAAATATTTTAAACACTTACGGTTAAAAATTCATTTTTCATTTCAACATTAAATAAATTCTGACATCGTGTTTACGATTCTAAAATATTAAATTTGAAAAAATATTTTAAACACTTCGTAAGATACGGTTAAAAATTCATTTTTCATTTCAACATTAAATAAATTCTGACATCGTGTTTACGACAACTCACGCCATCTAGGTGGAAAAGTTGTTGAAAGAGTTGGTTAAAAATTAATTAAGAAAGAACTAATCAAGTTACAACTTTCATTTGTAAATCTAAACCATTCTCGAATCCACCTGAAGACACACACAAAATTTCATTAAACTCAGTCCAGCCGTTTAGGAGGAGTTCAGTGACATACACACGCACAAAAGAAATATATATATAAAGATATATATACTTTATTAAATATTACATTAAATAAACGAATAAAGCAATGCACGCACGCACAAATAATCAAACACCAGAAGGGAATATGTAAATGTATGAAAAATGGAAATGAAACCTTATACAAGGAAATAGATAATAAAAATGTAACATTAATTATTTTTGAAACATTGGGAACATATACAGCAAATACGATTAAGAAATAACCCCCCAAAAATAGGAACTAGAAGAAGAAGAAGATGGAAAAAAGGCCACCACGGTTTAAGACAAGTGAAATTGGTTAAAGAAATTTTCCGCGCTATATGATTAAGGAAGTCCAACTTTCCTGAAAACTTCTGTAAGACCCTATGGTAGCAAAATTAAAAGTTAAAAAACAATAAAATATTATTGCAAAAGAAAATTAAACAAAAGAAAAAAAATAATTAAATGAAACCTAACGAGAAAACCTTGTAATACACTCTATAACCAAAAAAAGTGACGCACCAAAAAGGAGTAATGCAAACTGGACACAAGTTGACATACATACAGGTTTCGGTGGAAGATGCAAAATTTTAAAGTTTGGCTGCCATCGAATGAGCACGTGACGCTACGGCGAATCTTAACTGTGCAATTGGCAGAATATTAAAAATAAGAAATTTTGATTCCAGGACATAAATTCTTCGATAATTTTATTCAGTCTACTCAGATAGATAATAACTGTGCCTTGCATACAGGAGCGCAAACAATATGCGCATATGACAGCATTTAAGAGAGGTGTGTAGTGGGCTCAAGGAAGCCAGTTGGTTTAATCTGCGAATTGTTTGACAATTGGATAGGAGCGATGCCACTTTTAGATGCTATTGGCAGAATGGTTGAACCATGGCCGAACACAGCGTCAAGGAGAAAGCAGTCGGCCTAGAGAGCAGAAGGAACGTGAGAACCAATCAGTCTTCAGGGCGGTACTCAAAGGCCAAAATTCATCCTTATCTTCGATCCTACGTGAAAATGGTACTTCAGTAACTTCAAAGACTATTAATAGGCGGCTCAGAAAAATGAGGTTGAGCTCACGGAGCCGCTTATGCGGGCTGCTTTTAGACTTAGTATACCGACAAGCACGTTTGCAATGATATCGAGATCGTTCGAACTGGAATGTCACTGAATGGAGTAGAATTGTCTTCAATGGTTAGTCCCACTCTTGTTTGAGCATGAGCACCGATGAGCACCGTTTGAGCACCTGGGGACGTCCCGAAAAAAGAGGGATTCCAAGTTGACTGCCGCCAGCTATACAGTCCGACAACCAGGAGTGTTTGTCTGGAATGTTATTTTACTTCATAGCAGTACCACTTAGGTTGTCATCCGTGGCATCTTTACAGCACAGAGGTACGTAGACGACATTCTACGTCCCGCTGTGTTTCCTTTCATATCACACAGTCCTGACCGTATATTTAAGCATTATAATGCTCGCCCGCGCACAGACATTGTTTTTACTGCTTGTTTTTCTACTTACCTAACATTCTTTTGGCCATTAAAATCGCCGGATCTCTCTTCTACTGAGGACGTTTGGAGCATTATGCAAAGGGTCCAACAACGAGCTCGGGATTTTGCCAATCTAATGCACCGATTGGACAGAATTTAGCATGACATCTCGCAGGAGCGTATGTACCAACTCTCTCAATTAATGCCAAGCCAAATAACTGCTTACATAAGGGTCAGAAGTGGACCAATGCCTAACTGATTGGGTGATTTTTGTGAGGCCGTTTCTCTTCATTAAATCATCCAAATTTTCTGAAACTATAATCATTTATTTTTCTCTGCATGTACATCACATCTACTGATTTTCGTCTCATTTAGATAACTCCTTCTTGGTGCGTCGATTTTTTTTTTGTTATAGAGTATATTTATTTAATTAACATAGTGCTTATATGACTGTAAGCTAAATAAATTTGTATTTGTTTTTTTACATTTGGGATTTGCTTCTTCTTTTATTCTTATTGTACTTATTTAATGCAGGGTACATATAATTTATTTTATCTTATTAAATCATCAATATATATAAATATAGCATGTATAAATGACAATTGATAATTTTTTGTATATATATATATATAACCATATTTTAAACTCAAATCTTTAAATTAAAAGTTAATTATAGAACTTTAAACACTTAGATCATTGTGTGACTTAAAAAAAAAAAAAAATCAGTACAGGTACATTTTGTGTCCTAAAAGTATTTCAAAACATAAATATACATATCAATACATGTATTTAATGAATTATAATTATGCAAAAACATTAAGCTAATATTTAATTTAATAAATAATTTATTTTATTATTACATATAAAAATAATAATTTAATTTATATAAACTGATTAAGTTGATTAAATTGATTTATATAAACATAAACTTTCAAAACTTTTCTACATTATTCTTAGATATTTAAGCTTTTTATTGATATTTATGATATTTAAAGATTATACGATATTTATCATTATTACGATATTTATGATTTTTTAAAGATATTTATGAATTTTTCATTTATTTTTATTTTTATTTTAATAAATAATAGATAGGGTAGGATACGGAAAATGGCAGGAAAAAGTTTTAACACAATAGTTATCCCTTTTTATACTTTGTTTAATAATGTCAAAATGTTACTTAAACATCTCTTAATAATAACATTTTTTTTTTTTTTTTGGGGGGGGGGAGGGAAATGGAAAAAAGCTAAAGACATTATTGTATAGCAAACTTTAACAGATTGACTATTTGTTTTAGAGCTTCCATAGGTATTTTTAATTTATTGTCTTCTTATAAGTACATTTCCTAATTTTAAAGCAATATAATTTTTTCAGGTCCAAAAAACATAGATTTTCTTCACGTTTCATGCTTTTTTTAATAATATTTCTGTTAAAAAAAAAAAAAGTTTATTTTTCTTAATTAATTCTACTAGTTATCAACATATAGCATTTTTTTTTCTTTAATGTCTTTGATGAGGACGTGTACACAAAATGAAAAATAGTCGAAATTAGCAATTTTCATTATTAACTATATTTTTTAAAACCTTTTTTTTTTTTTTTTAATGAAAGTATGTTTTTTGTAAAAGCTTTAATTGTTGTTTGAGCACTAATTTACAAGTGGGGTTAATTGCAGGTAATTTTTATTTTAATATTTTATTGGGGGTAAGGTATATATATATATATATATATATATATATATATATAACCTTCTCACCGTGATGCATTAACTGACACTCTCAACTTTTGACTCTCCTATTAATAAACTCTCTTGAGATTTTCACATTAGAAATTTTTTTAAAAGTATGAGTATTCTTAAAAAAAAAAAAAAAAAAAATCACCGATTTACCCCGTTTTATCCCAAACATTCTTCACTCTTTCATTTTTTAAATGTTTTTTTTTTCTTTTTTTTTAAATGTTAGTGTATTTTAATTTTATTTCTTCTTAGAAAATACTTATGATAGTATGTGAGAAAATGATTTGGTAAAATAAACATGTAATTTACAATATATAATTAAGTAGATTAAAATTTTTAAACAATAAAATGAACAGAAATGCAGAATAGTCGCAAGCATATATGAGCAGAATAGTCATAAAATGTATGCACAAAAAATGAGATTTTTGGTTTAAAATGGGTATGGTTTTAAATTGCTTTAATTCATGATGTGGTTCAATGGTTTTTAATTTTATATGTGTAAAATATTCTGGGCTGCGCATTGGCAACACTTTATTATATATATATATATATATATATATATATATATAAATCGTATTTGAATTTAGCAACATATATAAAATTTTTAATGTTTAAAATTAATGTTTAACATTTTTAATGTTTGGTGCATATTATAGGCCTAAAAACTTTGTATAATTTAATATTGCATTTAGTATATTATTATCAAAAATGCGCAGAGAAGTCGTTCTGAAGTTCAGATTTTTAAAAATATATAAGAATCATTTAGTAAATTTCATAAAGAAAGCAATAAAGTAAGAAAGAAAGAAAGAAAGAAATATTATACTAGATAATTTAATAAATGTAGATTATACCCACTTAAAAAAAATAATAATAAGCAATAGATAAAAACGTATCAATTGTTAAATGTAATACATTTAACAATTGATTTTATAAAAATGAAGATATAAATTCTTTTGTGAAATATCACGTTTGAAAATTTACAATAATGTAAAGTCGAGCAAAATCTGAATGCATTTGACAACACACCAGAGCATTTAAAAAACTTTTATTCAAAATCAAACTATTTTAAAAGCAATCTATCACAAAAATGTACGTAGAAATTTTAACGGATATCAAAATTTGTCGCAAAGGTAGTGCTCATAAATCTAGATTTTGACAATTTCTCATTTGTCGTGCTTTTGTGTCATTCCTTGTAAAAACTTTCGTAAATGGATTTATTTACTTATGGTTTTTTAAAACCATTAAAGGTATAATGCATTTTTGATGGTTTTAAAGTTAAAAAATTACAGTAATATATTTGTTTACGTAAAACCGAAATAAGCAAAACCATTAAAGTGTAATTCATGAAATAGCATTTAAATATTCTAAACATATTTATATATTTTTTCAAATGTGAAAAGATATATATTTAGAGGACATCAATACAGATTTACCCAAATGTAATTTTATATTTAGGCAGTTCTGAAATGTTTCTTTGTAAAATAAATATATGTGAAATTATTAAAAAAAAATAAAAAATCCATTTAAATGAAAAGATGCAAGAGTTCCCTTCTCAAGACGAAACATTTATAGTTATTCTTAATGAATTGATTAAGAACTATTTTGCAGCTGGAAGTACTACTTAATATTTTTTCAATAATAAATTAATAATATTGTAGTAATATTTTGTTAGAAAATTTCTTGCATTTATGAGAAAAAAGTACAGCAAGATAAAAGTAGAAAATGAGAAACGGTATTTTTTTTTTTTTTTTTAATATTAATCTTATAAAAATATATAACATACATATGTTGTTATATAAAAAGCAATATAAATTAAAATCTATATATGCAGACATATAGACATATTAAAAAAAATGATATAATAAAAAAAAGTAATATCCTACTAGATAAATGTTTCTAGATTAAAAATATTTTTAAATGCCAGATTTTTGGATTTTTTATTTAAGTTTATTTAAATGTGAAAATATATTTTCGTAGATAAAACAAATTACATTTTTTTTTTATGCTTTTACTTCTTAAAACAAAATTTAATCTAAAATTTCCTTATATTAACTACGATTTAAAAAATAAAATCTGCAACTTATTTCTTGGACTTCTTCGAAAGTGCCTCATTTAATTTCCATTACTTAGCAAATTATTATTTGTATTTGAATTTTAAAAACTTGATTAACTTGCATATAGTAATTATATTTATAAAAGTTTACTGATAAAATTATATATATGTGTAAGCAAAGTAAAACAGAAATTAAAATAGAAAAAATATATATGGGTAAGATTTTGCATTTATTAAAATATAAGCTAATTTTAAGGTATTTTTCATAGTGTGCTTAATGTCACTTAACGTTAATAATTTTTCGAAATTGTATTTTTTATATGCTACTTTCTTAATAATAGTTTTATTTAATTTTAATCTTACTAAAATATATGCATAGAGAATATACCATATAGTACAAAAAAAGTATTTAAGAAAAATATATAGCTACATGTATATTCTTAATATATATTTTGGGTGTTAGAAGTAAATTTAAATTATTAAAATATATAATATGCACAGCCTAACAATTCAAAGAGAAAATACTTTTACATATATATTAGTCAGAACCTTTATTAGATTTTTAAAATGAAGCTATGGTATAGAACACGTAAATATATTCCTAGTTAAGCAGAATCTCTAACTATTTTGCCATAATACATAAAACATTTTAGATTTCCGTATTCTGAATAGAAATTTCTTTACGTTTTCATTAATTTGAAAACAATTACGCAGCCCTGTTGTATTTCAGTGAGAACAAAAATAAAAATAAAAATTTTAATGACTATTTCATGCATGAAATTTAGCCTTCATTTCGTTCGGAATGATAAAATTCATTTTTGTTTTGCTGCAAATGAACAAATTACTGAGCTGGAAATAAAATTCAACTTCTCTTAATACTTGAAGAAAGAAAAATTTGCTACATCTGGAACTTGATACATTCGATAGATTTTCATGCATTAGCAAAAATTAAATTTCTTATATTATGTTAAATAGTTCATGCAGAATATATTTCAGGATTTCACGGGAAGAGTTAGAATTCTTTTAAAAATCAGCTGCTGCACAGTCGAGTCCGTATATTAATTGAATGGAAATATGAAAAATGACGAATGGGCAGGAGTGTTTATACGACATTAAATTTAGCTTTCTTCAGTAAACAAAAAACTAAATAAAATGATCTTGAGTTTTTGGAAGCAGGGAATTTACTGAAATATTAAAAAAAAAAAAAAAAAATTAACAGCTTAACCAAGTATCAACTTTTACATGTATTTTTTTTTTTTTTTTTTTTTTAATTTACTCTTTGTCTAACAAGTCTTTGTTAAAAAAAAAAAAAAAAAAAAAAAAAAAACTGCCTTTGAATTGTTTTTCAAGATATCTAACTTTAATATTAGCGATTTACATGAACTGATATGCAAATCCGATATCGTTTTTAAGTTTAGGAGACAAACAATCATAGGGTGAAAATTAAATAATGATCCATTTGTTTAAAAATAGCAATGAAAGACTTACAAACGCAAATTCACTATATATAGAAACATTAACTATACTGATACTGTGATAATTAACATAAAATGTATTTATTGAATCTTTCAGTCATTAACTACTAAAGATATGTCACACTCTAAGAGAAATGAAAAAAAAAAAAAAAAAAAGAAAAGAAACTACACAAAATGAAAGTTAGTCTATTTTAATGTCGAATATTGATTGCATTTTTCTTTCAATTAAAAGATTTTAAATTAATAATCTCCTTAGTAATAAATAAATAACACTGTTTGGCATGAAATTTCCTTCTGACACCATTTCAGCATGTTCTAATATAAAATAACCTCCTGAATTCGAATATGACCAATATTTTGCCCAGTCACCCACCGTTTTCTCCCTCATTTTTATCATGGTTTGTTAATTTTATATCCACCGGTTTGGCATGGAGAGCAACGATGATTATTTTAACTGTTAAATGTCTTCTGACCTGAGGAGCTACAGAGGTAGAAATTTCTACAACACGAACATTTGTAGTAAGGAGGAAATTTGAGGAGATTTTTGCCCAGAAAACAAAAGAAAGTCAATAAAAAAATCAGTTTTTGCTTCTTTTTTTTTTTTTCGCAATATTTCTCGTATTTTTTACATATTCCAGCTTCCAGTTTGCCATTTTCATACCAAAACACCCAAAATAATGAAAATTATACAGGGAATTTTTTTCAAATTGTTGGTAAAGTCTCAAAACCTCCGCAAGATTATTTGACTGATTCACTGTACGACGTTTGCTTTCAATAACTCCCGCGTTGAATGTTTTGGGCAGCAAAACATGAACAGTAAAATATTCTCCTTTTACACGTATTAAAGATCACCATCGTCGAGAACACCATAAAGTTCACTCTCTTATCGCAAAATGTGTACTAAAGGTAGTCAACGACTTACTACTACAATGATAAGAGCAATGACCTTTAACACGTGTCAAAGCAGGATATTTTACTGTTCATGTTTTACTGCCCAAAAGATTTAACGTGGGAGTTATTGAAAGCAAACGCCGTACAGTGAATCAGTCAAACTTTCTTGTGATGGCTTTGAGAAGATACCATCATTTTGAAAAATAAAAATAAAAAATCACTGTATAATTGTTATTATTTGGGGTGTTTTAGTAAGAAAAGGGCAAACTGGAAGCTGTAATATGTTAGAAATAGGAGAAATTTTGCGGGAAAAAAATGAAACATAAACTGATTATTTATATTGATTTTCTTTTGTTTTCTGGGCACAAATCCCCTCAAATTCCCTCCTTACTACAAATGTTCATGTTTTAGAACATTTTACTTTTGTAGCTCCTCAGGTCATAAGGCATTTAACGGTTAAAATAATCATCGTTCCTCTCTAAATCAAACTGATGGATGTAAAATTACCAAACAATGATAAAAATGATGGATGGGATGTATCTAGAAAACGGTGGGTTATTGGGCAAAATGGTCATATTTGGATTCAGGAGGTCATTTTACATAAGAATCTGCAAAAATGGTATCAGATCTCGATTTTTTTTTTTTTTTTTTTTTTTTTTTGCAGAGCAGTGTTATTAAGACATTATTATTATTATTATTATTTATAGATTATCGTTTTTTAAGTTATTTTAAGTCTTTTTTTTTTTTTTTTTTTTTTTTTTTTTTTTTAGGTGTAAACTGAATAAACCGGTTTCGGCGATTTTGTACATTAGAATGGAAAAAAAAAAAGTATAAAAGATTCATAGTACATTTTAAACTAAATGTTGTAGACTCATAAGAAAAGAAGAAGAATTCGATATTAAATTTTGATTAGATTTTTTTTTCTTTTTTTTAGCGCATATAGCAGCAAGTCAAACATTAGAAAGATGGAACGCTATTGAAAAAGCAGCTATTCTAACTGCTTCAGTCATTATAGTGTTATAGTTTCCTTATCAGAAACATCAAAATTCAAATTTTACTAATTACTAATCAGGGATCTATACGTGAGTTCTTATTACACACCAAATGTTGTCGTTTTCTGTCAGCTGTTAAATTGCTAATACTTAAAAAATAATAATTAATAAATAAATAAATATATATAAATAAAGATGAATAAAAACCTGAAATTTATTTTTATTTCGCAAGTTACGGATTTAAAATTCTGCACAAAATAGAAATTAATTTAGTACGACAGGTTTTTTTAAAATCTATTTTGTTCATGTAAAGACATGCGGTAACAGTATTTTGTTCCTTAGCAACGATTACTATATTCATTTGTTAAAATTTTGTTGGTACAGATTTAGTATTGGGCCCCCGTGGTGGCTTTTATCTTTTTTTGTTTTGCGAGGCATTAAAAGGCTATCTCAACTCCGTTACCAAAAAGTTTTCTGAGAAATGACTTATGGCCGTATTCACCATTAACTTCAACTCCCGGTTCAATGCAAAATCTTGAAAAGCGTCTAAAGGCAGGGAACAGCTTTCCAGCAAAATTTGGCACGTTGTTTCTGCCATCTAGCGTCGAGGATTTCATATAATCTTTGATTGGTTATTTTCACCTAAAAAATCTGAAAATAACCATACCGATAGATGGCAGAAACAACACGGCAAAATTTACTGAAAATTTGAACTCCGCTTTTATAGGCTTTTTAAATTTTCCTGTTCAACCGGGAGTTGAAGTTATTGGTGAATAACAGCCTGAGTTACGTCGGTGCTAAATTTTAAATTTCACCAAAGGGGGCTAAACTGTTTCCTAGATTTCTCATTTCTTCTCAGATGACTTTGACTTCATGAGAGGGGACGGGAGAGGGGGGAAACTTTTTTAATTAGTCTAAATATAAACAATAATCTCTAGCTAAAGTATTATTCGTATTCCTACTTTCCCCTTCTGTTTATTATTAGAAAGAAACTGGCTAAAGTCGTTATCCTATAGGAATAACATTTCTATAAATTAAATTAAATTTCCATATTCTTTTTACTTCCTTATACAAAGAATAAGGAAGTATAGTAATCCCGATTTGCGAAATGGATTTTCTATTTCACATTGCTCAAAAACGAATGATCACTGAATGTTCCCAATTTGTACGTGTGACTGTCATGATGTCTAGTTGTACACCTGCAAGTGTCGTCTTAACACGAGCTCTCGTTTTAGAGATATAAGCGACTTTACACGTTTTTTCGTGACGTCTGTATGTATGTGTGTCTGTGTGTGGTTGTGTGTGAGAGAGTATGTCGCATAACTCAAAAATGGTTGGACGTAGAAAGTTGCGAATTGGTACATAGGTTTGTTATAACATCTAGTTGTGCACCTCCCTTTTTGGACTTTGTATGATTTTCCGTTTTGGAGATATTTAGGAAAATTAGGTTCATAATGGCCAAAATGTATCAAAAAACGGTAATAACTCAAAAACGGTTTGGACAAATCTTGCAATTTAACTAACTTCCCGACTAGCTAGACATTTGAAACTTTCAGAAAAGCTCAGAACGCGCTAACAATGCATTTTAAAAATATTTTTAGCCAACTGTTTCGGATACCTGCTGCCTAGCAGCGTTTATATGATTCCACAGAAAAATTATTTAACTAACTTCTCGACTAGCTAGACATTTGAAACTTTCAGAATATTTCAAAACACGGTGAAAATGCGTTTTTGAAATACTTTTAGCGATCTGTTTCGGTTTCCTGCTGCCTCCGGCAGCGTTACTTGGACAAATCTTGCAATCGATTTTTAACTAACTTCCGACTATCTAGGCATTTGAAACTTTCAGTAAAGCTCAGAACATGGTGACAATGCGTTTTTAAATATTTTTAGCAAATTGTTTAGGGTCACTGCTGCCTTCGGCAGCGTTTATATGGTTCAACAGAAAATTTATTTAACTAACTTTCCGGCTAGCTAGACATTTGAAACTTTCAAAATAGTTCAAAACATGGTGAAAATGCATTTCTTTTAATATTTTTAGCCAACTGTTTCGGATCTCTGCTGCCTTCGGCAGCGTTACTTGGACGAATCTTGCAATCGATTTTTAACTCACTTCTCGACTAGCTAGACATTTGAAGCTTTCAGTAAAGCTCAGAACATGGTGACAATGCATTTTTAAAATATTTTTAGCAAATTGTTTCGGGTCACTGATGCCTTTGGCAGCGTTTATATGGTTCAACAGAAAATTTATTTAACTAACTTCCCGACTAGCTAGACATTTGAAACTTTCAGAATAGTTCAGAACACGGTGAAAATCCATTTTTTAAATACTTTTAGCCAACTGCTTCGGATCCCTGCTGCCTTCGGCATCATTACCTGTACAAATCTTGCAATCGGTTTTTAACTAACTTCCCGACTAGCTAGACATTTGAAACTTTCAGAAAAGCCAGAACACGGTGGTAATGCATTTTTAAAATATTTTTAACCATTTGTCTTGGGTCCAATGACAATGCTTTTTAACATTATATATTTCTAAAGATGTATAAGGAAATCATGTGGTGCCCACATCAGATTTTTTATTTCAATTTCTGTGCACGCATTTTTATTTTCTAAGTTCAATATTATCAAATTCTAATAAAACATGCTATTACTTTCAAATTTCCGATACAATTTTTATTTATTTATTTAGTTTATTTAAGTTTTATGGTTGCTCTAATTTATCAGCCAAGATATGTTTAACAATTTTTAATTGCTCAAAATATACAAAAATGTCCTTGTCCTTTTACTTAAATAAAATGAAATTTTTGCGTATTCATTTTTTGGACATAAAATTAAATATATTTTCTTTTATATCAGAAAAAAAAAAAAAAAAGAACAGTATTATTATTATTTCTTGGCAATTTCTTTTTTTTTTTTTTTTCTTTTCAATAAATATTAACTAGTGGTTTTTATTTGATATCGTTTGAAAAAAAAATATTCATTGGAAGTTAAAAATACGGCGATAGCAGCATTTTCCAGATTAATACACTATCTACCTATTAGCCTTTTGGCACTTCCAAATTTAGACTTTTGTCAAATATCTAGAAAAAATCAGCAAGACTTATCTTGAAACTCTTATGGAGTTTAAAGAACATGTTATACCTCGTATATTTCAGCAAAAGGTTTGTCCTGAAGACAAAAGGAGAACCAGAAAAAAATTAAACAATCTTGAAAATGTTTTGGATTACCATGCACAAAGTAATGTTTGAAATCCGTTTTCGCTGTAGTATATGATTATGAGGATTCATGTAATTATCCGTATAAATTTTCATGAGGCTACCACATATACGCATGTAGATATAATAGTTTCTTAAAAAAAAAAAAAAAAAAAGAAAGAAGGCCACTGTTTTGTTTATGACACGTAGGATATTAGAACCAATGCAAAACCATTTTTAAGAATATTGACATACTACATTAGACACAGTATACATGGAGTTAAATATCTCAACAAATATGAGCAATTTTACTAAAAAAATTTCAACTATGCATGCGCAAGATTTTAAAAAAAAAATAAATAAATAAATAAAATAATAATAATAATAATAATAATAATAATAAAAAAATATAAAAAAAAAACATTTGCAGAATTTTATACCCAAAATTATTTAACTACTACTACTGTGTAAGCCCCAGACAAATATCGTGTAAATTTAAAAAGATATGAGATAGAATGAATATATATTCAGCTCCTCTCAAAATGAGAGCTAAACTATAAGGGATTTTATTCACATTTTTGTTTTTATTCAATCAGTGCCCAATTGTAATACAGCGTTTGTTGATTATAACCTGTGTATTGAGGAAGTGTATCAAGTCACTGCGATTCAGAGTTGTTTAGAGTCCTATTCTCACAAGGGAAGTATGAATGAGAAAAATTCCGATTTAAACCAAACCAAACTTAAATTAAAGGGCATGGTCGAAAACATAGGATAGTGTTCAAATTTGTTGCAAAAACTCCCCAGGGGGCAAGCAATGACCCTTAAACTTTTAGATGCTTTTTATCAAAATCGAAAAAAGAAGACCCCACCTCGCAGAAGCGCGGTGCTGTGTCAAGGTCTTAGATTCGTGTTACGTAGTTCCTGCGGTCAAGCCTCGACGGAACACTTACCTGTTTTTTCTTTCTTTCCCAAATATGCATATACAGATATATTATATGCATACTTTTTTTTAATAAAATAAAGGGAAAAAAAATAAGGAAGATAATTATTAAATTTAATTAAAAAATATATTTAAATGTTTAATTAAATTATTAAAACATATTTTTTTCAACTGAAAAAAAAAAAAAATGTTTTTAATGTTTTTTTGTGTATTTATATAAATGACGAGTTTAAGAGAAAATAAATTTTATTTACACTTTTTTCTTTCTTTCCTGAAGTTTCAGTTAATTTTTTCTTAATCAATATTTTACTTCAAAGCCGCTAGTAGCAAATGACAATCTTCTGCTTTTAATTTTGTTATTCTTCGTACATAAAAATGAATAGTATTTCTATTAAATTATTAAAACATTTTATTTCAAGCGAAAAAATGTTTATAATTTTTCTTTCTAAATTAAATAAATGAATAATTAAAAGAAAAATATTACCTTTATTTATTTATTTATTTATTTTTGCTTTATATATATTCTTAATTAATATTTTTTGCCAACGCTGCTAAAGTATAAAGCGCCTCCAAAAGCTGATCGTCTGCTTTTAATTGAATTATTTTTCATGCGGAAAAAGAAAGAACTTTTACTTATACAGTCGTTATTGTGATAAATTTTCGCTTATACGTTGCAC
Source organism: Salticus scenicus (assembly GCA_963930645.1). Classification (NCBI taxonomy): domain Eukaryota; kingdom Metazoa; phylum Arthropoda; class Arachnida; order Araneae; family Salticidae; genus Salticus; species Salticus scenicus. The sequence goes on from OZ005649.1 coordinate 213,193,124, forward strand.
TTATAAATAAAAAAAATGTTTATGTTTTGATCATTTTTTTTTTTTTTTCTAATCATAGTCATTATTAACTTGGCACTAAATTTGTAAATTTAAGCATATATATATACATATCTTTTTTTTTTTTTTTTTTTCCCATAAAGAGATAATTTTATACTATATTCTTTAATAATATTTTTGTAATGAGTATGTTTATTTTTAATTTCATAATTAAATTTCATAATTATTTTCTCTAAAATTATTCATTTATTTTAATATTTTGCTTTATTTCATTTATATAATAATAATAATAATAATAATAATAATAATAATAATAATAATAATAATAAAACGAGCAGCCGCCTGGGTTCGATCTCACGACCTTTCGCACTTGAAATGAATACTCTAACCACTGTCCCACACCGTCTTGCTGACGGAGTCTCTTTCGTAGGTTTTAACAGAAACAACTTAAACTTTTAGGGTCGTTTTCTCGCTCCATGGGGGGTTGTTGCAGCAAATTTCTACGCTACCGTATGTTTTCGACCATGCACTTTATTTTAAGCTCGGTTTTGCTTAAATCGTAATTTTACTCATTCATACTTCCCTTGTCAGTCACTGCACTTTGGAGATTGCGTTTTAAGAGACTTAACTTTGTTCATGAGCTACCGAAGATTTCTGCTCTGGAATATTTTATGTTATATGTACTCCTGTGGAACAAGTGACAACTTTCTTGAACTGTTTCAGATCATTTGCAAATAGTATTTTGACAAGATTTTATTAAGTATATTGATTTATTTACAAAATTTCTAATAAATTTTTTATTATAAATGTAAATATTTTTGTAAAAATATTAGCACTTTTGTATAAGTTTTCCTTTCTGTGTTGGTCATTAAAATTTACAAAAACAGAATAATAGAATTCCAAACCAACACTAATGTAAAAAATTAAAAATAAATTTATAAAAAATATTCAGTGTGTGTATATATATATATATATATATTGTGTGTTTGTGCGTGTGTAACTAGGCATTTATTTATCTTCAGCAAACAATTTATTTAATTTGGTATTTCCTGTAAATGTAATATTATGTAAACAACAAGTTTATTAAAAAAATATTGTATCTTTTATAATTCATAAACACATTTTTTTTTTTACTATTTCGTTCAATTAATATTTTGATATTACGAGTGATAACTAAATATTTTAGCTGACAATATTAATTTGCTTCTTTTTATTTATTTTCGTTATTTTTTCTCTTTTTGGATGAACATCAAAAGTAATTTCCTTCCAGAAAATTGTTACTTCTAAAAAAAAAATTAAAACTGACAGAAGAGCTGAAAAGTAATTGCAGGTATTTAATTTTGATTTATAGATCTTCAATTATATTCAAATGAGAAAACGTGAATGATTTAATGCAGCAGCGACTTCTCCATTCGGTTAAAAAATGATGAAATAGTAAAGAAAATAAAAAATATGTCAAAAATAAGAAATAATAATTAAAAGAAATGTCAGTGAAAGCGAAATTATTCATGTAGAAAATTAACTTCTCTGTCTGAAAAGTATGTTTGCACTTTGATTTACTTTTTTTCTTTTACAGACTTTTTTTTTCCTTAATCATGTATATAAATCTGTAAATCTAAGTTAATAGTTCTTTCATTCATTCTCCACAAAATTATGGCATTTTTTTCATTTAACTAAAAAATGACAGAAGATTACATTCTTTAAACTAAAAATAATTATACTATACACAGCAATATATAGTTAAAATAATAATATAATATAATAATAATAATAATAATAATAATAATATAGATTCTTTCCTAATAATAATATAGATTAAAGAGCAGAAGAAAAAATTAATAATAACTAGAAGAAGAAGGAGCGAAGGCCACCACGGCTTAAGGCAGCTTAAGTGGGTTAAACAAATTTTCTGAACTGTATGATTAAGAGGTAGCTCAACTTTCTTCAACCCTCTCCATGGTCAAATGTTAACAGAATAAAAAGTTAAAATGAATGTGATAATTACTGCAGAAAGAAAAAAATAATAACAAACATAAATAAACTTATCGAGAAAAACCTTGTAAAATGAAATTAATTAACATAATGATTATATAACTAATAAATTGGTATTTGGTTATATATATTTGTAATTTTCGTTTATTTTTCTGTTTGTATGTCATGCATAATACATGTAATTTATTTTAACCTATAAAATCCTAGTTATTTATAAATAATAACTTATATAAATGACAATTGATGAATTTACCATATATATTTAAGCAAATATTATTTAAATTTAAATGTTTAAATTAAATGTTAAATGAAGAATTTTAGACATTTAAATCATGATGTGACTTTTCGCAATGAATACATATACATTTGTAACCTAAAACTATTTTAAAAAGTAAATATACACAAAAATACACGTACTTTATGAATTATAATTATGCATAAACTAATATTTAATTAAACTAATATTTAATTTAATCCGCTGCTCCTTTTATTATTGTGTATTAAAGAAAAATGATAAATTGATTTATATACACTTCTTAAATTTATTACAACTTTTAATTAATGACACTTATGAATTTTAGAAATAATATATATTGATAAACATTTATAATTTTTTATGAACATTTAAAATCATCATACGGTTAATGCACATTTTACCATGTTTTTATTAACTTCGATTCTTGTTTGTATGTTTGTTTGTTTGTTTGTCAGATACAAATCTTGCAATCGATTTTTAACTAACTTTCCAACTAGCTAGATAATTGAAACTTTCAGGACAGCTCAGAACACGGTGACAATACATTTTTTTAATACTTTTAGTTAACTGTTTCAGGTCCCGCTGCTTTCGGCAGCGTTTATATGATTCGACAGAAAATTTATTTAACTAATTTCCCGACTAGCTAGACATCTGAAACTTTCTGAATAGTTCAGAACACTGTGAAAATGTATTTTTAAAATATTTTTAACCAACTGCTTCGGAATTCTGCTGCCTTCGTCAGCGTTACCAGTACAAAGCTTGCAATCGATTTTTCAATAACTTCCCAACTAGCTAGTCATTTGAAACTTTCAGAACAGCTCAGAACACGGTGAAAATACATTTTTTTAAATACTTTTAGTCAACTGTTTCAAGTCCCTACTGTATTCGGAAGCGTTTATATGATTCAACAGAAAATTTATTTAACTTCCCGACTAGCTAGACATTTGAAACTTTCAGAATAGTTCAGAATACTGTGAAAATGCATTTTTAAATATTTTTAACAAATTGCTTCGGAACCCTGCTACCTTCCGCAGCGTTACCAGTACAAAGCTTGTAATCAATTTTAACTAACTTCCCGGCTAGATAGCCATTTGAAACTTTTATAATAGCTGAAAACACGAGAGCAATGAATTTTTTTAACACTTTTATCCAATTGCTCCGGGTTCCCGCTGCCTTCGGTAGCGTTTATATGATTCAACAGAAAATTTAAAAACATGGTTAATAAAAAGATCTTTTTATCTTGTAATTATTTATTTATTTATTTATTTATTTTCCATACGTGATTGATACACTGTTCTCCTTTCTTTACTTAAAAAATATTTAAAGTAATTGTTACCGTAATTTAAAATTATTTCTTGTCAAAAAATGTATATGATTGTACGTGAGAAAATTATTTGGTAAAATAAGCATAAAATAACACTACTCGACATGAAAATTGCCTCTGACATCCTTTCAGCATATTCTTATGTAAAATGACCTCCTGAATCAGAATATCACTCCCATTTTGCCCTATCACTCACCGTATTTTAAGAATGCCCCCCTAATTTTATCATTTTTGGTGATTTTGTGGCTATAAGTTTAATTTTTAGGAGGGTGAAGGGATATTTTAGCCATTAAATATCTTCAGAGGTGTTGCAGATTTGGAAAATTATAAAACACGGACATTTGCGACAAGGGAAAAATTTGGGGGGGGGGGGTATTTGCCACTGAAATTATGTATTACATAGCTTGTATTTTTTTAATCTGTTATTATTGTTAATTTTAAACTGGCTGGAAATGCATTTCAAGTTGTATTAAGTGTATCTCATATCGTGCTATGTTTTAATTTACTATGCGGTGTGTATATATATTAGAGACAGTATACAGGATTGCCTAAAATTGAGCAAATACATTATGCTGTATTGAATGTAATTGACGCGAGTGATTTATTTATTTTTATCAAGTTTTCAAAAGAGTTTATAAAGTTTTCATCAAAATTTCAAATATATTATGGCTGTACTTGGAAAGGGCTGAAATTGCATTTCAAGATGCATTAAGTGTATCTCATATCGTGCTATGTTTTAATTCACTATGCAATGTGTATATATATTGGAGACAGTATACAGGATTGCCTAAAATTGAGCAAATACATTATGCTGTATTGAATGTAATTGACGCGAGTGATTATTTATTTTTATCAAGTTTTCAAAACAGTTTATAAAGTTTTCATCAAAATTTCAAATATATTACGTCTGTACTTGGAAAGGGCTGAAAGTGCATTTCAAGTCGCATTAAGTGTATCTCATATCATGCTATGTTTTAATTCAGTATGCGGTGTGTATATAATTTAGAGATAGTATACAGGATTGCCTAAAATTGAGCAAATACATAATGCGCTATTGAATGTAATTTATGCAATTTATTTATTTTTATTGACCTGAAACAGTTAACTAAAAGTATTAAAAAAATGTATTGTCACCGTGTTCTGAGCTGTCCTAAAAGTTTCAATTATCTAGCTAGTTGGAAAGTTAGTTAAAAATCAATTGCAAGATTTGTACCTGACAAACAAACAAACAAACAAACAAACATGCAAACAAGAATCGAAGATAATAAAAACATGGTAAAAAAAAAATTTTCTTTATGCACATTTATACAAAATTTCGTCCTATACCACCATGCTAAAAAATTAGAAAAAGAGCGATGGCAACACAACCTGTAAGACAATTTTTACCAGAAAATGATAGGCACTACTTTATGTCAAGGTGCAAATACATACCAATTTGTAATGAATTATGTGCAGTAGTCCCTGAGATACCTTTGCCACAAAATTTTGTCACAAACACACAGACTGACAGACAGACAGACATTTTCTAAAAATGGTCAAATCGTGTTCTACAACTCTCAAAACGTGTAAATCCATCAAAAACGCGTGGTCGAAATTTTTTACGAATCCAATACTTTCTTCTATTGAATATAGAAGAATGTAATAAATCAAATGTATTAAATTTAAATTTATGTATTATATTATATTATTTTTATTTTTATTAAATGTGCAAAAATAGTTTTGTCCATGAATTTTAACCAAATTTTCTACAAAACGCATAAGAAGTTTTTCTAAAGAAAATTATATTGAAGTCATTTTCATGACGTGTAAAAAAGATGCATAATTCGAACATTTTATTGGGTTTCTTTTGGAATGATTTTTTTTTTCCCCTGGAAATAGGAAAAAATTATTATGATATTAAAACGTACCTTTTGTGAAAGTTTGAACGAAATCTAGAAAATATGTTTTAAATTATCCTTGACGAAAGGTTTTACTATTAGACGTATTTATAGAGGAGACGTAGATAAAAATGCTGCGTAATATTCTTCCGCTCTTGCACTCTTTTTTTTTCTATGTCATATAGTCATATATAATTTCATAATTGTTTAGATAAAATCCTCTTTTTTTTTCTTTATCAGATGCATTTGCAATTCTTATCACACGTTTATCACTCTTAAAAAAAATATTTATATATTGATATATATTTAATTATACCTTCTGGTATTAACTAACTTGTGAGTATTATTTTCGAATGCAAAAATAATATTTTAACTATACTTTCATATATTAATATTTGTTAATTTTTTTCCTGAATTAAACTTAATCTAAATTATTCCCCCTCTCCCTCTCTCCCTCTCTATCTGTATACACACACACACACACACACACACACACACACACACATATATATATATATATATATATATAGAGAGAGAGAGAGAGAGAGAGAGAGAGATTATTATTATTATTTTTTAAATACTTATGAAAGTATAATATTTTCGAATAACAAATGTTATGTACTAACTATACATAATACCAATTTTAAATTGCTATCTCAAAATCTTATGTAATTTATATTTCAATGGTGTGTATATCTAAATTTAATTCAAACATGTATATCATCTTGTTATTTTTCAAATACATTTTCTTTTAATTATCATAAAGAGTTAGTTCTGTTTTATTCATATATTTCACTTTAATAAATATTTAAATCTTTAAATGAAAGAAAATGTGATTCATGTTTCTAAGAATATTAGAGATGCAATGCATTAATCAATGTATTTTAAATTCTTTTCTGAAATCTTATAGTCGTCCTAATCCATGCAAAATAGATTTTCTGAAACTGAGATTTATCATATTTCAAATATAAATGTTTCATAAAATTCTAGTTTCGAATTCAAAAATAAAATAAATAATGTAATGTTGTCTTTTAAAACAGAAAACAAAGTTTCATATATAAGCAATTTCTTGGAAATCGAAAAGATGATCTTATTCGAATATTTTCAATTTCATTGTTATTCAAAATAAATGTAAGATTATTTGTTGGTAGGATTAAGGATATTTTATATTTACTTTTTTATTTTATTTTTTTATACAAATGAACGAAAAGAAAAAAGAAATAGGAAATAAGAAATAAAATATAAAAATAGGAGTAATACTGAAAGATTTTTCTAAACTGAAAAAATCTGCGTTCTATATATTTTTGTTTATATAATTTACCTATTTTTTTTAATGATTTTGTTACTAATTTTTCCTAATTTGGACTATGCAATCATGAATATTCAGAAAAGAATCGATTGAAAATTGAATTCCAGATTTCCGAGTTGATTTTCACGAATCTATAAAATTTGAATAATTTTCTGAAGAAACTGTGGCTATTTCCCATTTGACACTAAAGACAATAAATAACAATAAATAAATAAATAAATAACAAGTATATTTATGGTTTTAAAATTTAAAAAAAAATTTTATATTATGAGAACAAAACATTTAACTTGCATTTTTTACCTACTGCAATATGAGTCCTGTGAGGAAAATGATGTAGTATTTACGATGTGTATTACTGAAATTTATATTGTATAAGATTCCATATCTTTAAAATATAATATGTATATAAATATACATGCGTAAATGAATATATAAATAAAAATAAAGATTAAATCCGGGAGATGCCGCAAGTAGCATTTGCTTGTGGTTTTGTATTGAAAATGTCTTAACTAAAACATTGAAAATGATACGTGGCGATTTTGTTGCAGAAAAATAGCGTTGTAGAGTGTTTTAAACGTTGGAATATTTGTAAAACTGATTGTCAGTGTGGTTTATAAAATACTTTATCTGTGTACTCTTAGAAATATTTAATAATAATAATAATAATAATAATAATGAAAAGCATTCTGTAAAACATGAAATTCTGTATATCATCACTACGATGTTACTACATAACTTAGAAGAGGTACAGAAAGATTTAATTTATATAAAATGACACTTGTTTATTACAAGTATTCTAAAAACGTATTTTCCTAATATATATTTCCAAGTATATGTTTCAATAATAATAACATGCTATTAATATTATGTTTTAATTTAAATGTGATGTATGGCGTTGTGAGCTATGTATTTAATTGAGAAGAAGATATCTTGTTAATTGGCTTTCATGTTTGAGTTTATCCCTTTAGGAATAAAACATCGAATTTGACCATTAATACACTCTGAGATATTTTCCTAATCCAACAGTGCATTTGTATGTAATTCCTAAGCTTTTCTATTGGAATGTTTGGTAAATGAGTAGAGAAATTATATAATATAAGCAAATAGTTGAAAGTAACATATATATACATGTAAAATCAATTTCAGCCTTTATTAATCCTCTGCAAGATGCATGCCTCTTTTAGAGGATTCCAATCTGCCAAGTGTTCTGTAATTCTTCTCCACACTGCCACTGAAAACTCGATAATATCATCTCAGACACGACTATGTTGTCTCTTCCTCTGGTCTTTCTAAACACTCGTTATTTCGAATAATACTTTGTTTGATACTTCTATAGCCGTTTCTTCTAGCGTAGTGCCAGACCAGTTTCATTTTATTTCATTACTTTACACAAGACACATAACTTTGGTTTGGTCCCTAATCCATATGGTTCACTTTCTGTCTCTTCGGGTGAATCCTAACATGTCTTTCCCTATGCTTCTCTGGCTTGTTTGAAGCATTTGTTTAGTTTTGCGTGTTAATGTCAGTTTCTGAAGGATACGTTATTGTTATTATTTTATTATTTATTGCAAGCTTAAATGCTGGAACATCTACAAAGCGTCTGCAATTTTCGTAAGCAAAGGAGGGATTTTACATGGCAAAAGTCCCCGTATTCGCTTACCAAGTACAAGTATAGAATTAATAAAATATGCTGAAGTGTTAAAATGTAGATACTAAAATATGTCTCTAAAAAGTTATCTACTTGCATATAATTATTGCGCTCATTTTTAATTGTTAACTGAAGACAACACCAGGAAAAGTTCTTTTTACCGCTAGTTGAAATGTGGACGTCACGATCCTAAAGTAAATTCCTAATTAAAATTGGGAAAAAAATCTTACTTGATATAAATAAATACAGAAGACTCATTGATAAGGAAAAATAGTCTTTTAATGCTTGCTTCTAGGAGGGGTGATGGGGATACTCTGCTCCACATGCTTTATATTTATTAGATGATAATCCCAAAAATCATCGAACATGAGGAAATCACTTCTAAAGAGAACAATCGTGATTCATACAAACAAAGATCTATTAAAATTAAATGCTTAAATATTGCTTTGAGAATTAATTGCGAACTATTTAGTTGAAATCGGCGGCAAAGCGTACCCATCGCTCGGCCGCGTGGCCCGCAGCGAGAGCGCTGCCCAAGACACTGCCTATTCTCTTGAGTTCTCTGGAGTAATCAGCCACGGCAAGCATACGCGATCAGTAACGTAGTGAGTGTCCGAAAAACATCACTCTCGAGAACGACTAATCTGAACGAACACATGCGAAGAGATGGGGGTGACATAAAGAACGACGTCACAGCGACCGCACGCGAAAGCAAGAAGTAAGGGGAACGTAACTGAAGAACCGATGGAGAAAAATCGCGATGTGCCGATGGAAAGCCAAAATTCGGCGAAAATAACGGATGGGAGAATAAAGTACTAAATGATTTAGATAAGACAGAGTAAATATTCTATTGTATAGCCAAAATATTAATTTAGAATATGTCATGCATCATGACATATACTCCCTCAGAAACATCCCAAAAAAACATGCAAAAGAAAAATATGGGAAGAAAACTAAAAACGAGCGACGCCCAAGCAGGATGAGCTGGTACCAAAATAGTGACCATCCACAGAGGGTTACGACAAGACACACATCGTGCCAATCAAATGGATACATGGTTACATTAGGTGAAAGAAATTAGGTTTCAAGACAGTGTGACATACATAAACAACTGCACAAGCAGGTAAGTATATATTACTCTCGTTATTACAAGGAAATAAAATATTTTTAAAATCTGTTTTGTCTAATTAATTTTCACATAAATAAAAAATGCAAATTTGCTTACATGATCTCATAAAGAAAAAAATAAACTACCTGCAAAAGGAACATATGGAACAAGTTTTGGACAAGTAGGAAAGTGTATAATATTGGCAGTGTGGCAAAAATAAATGTATTAATTCTAGGTATGTATACATATAAAAAACTCAGTGAAAAACAATGAAAATTATATATGTGTTGATCTGAAAAAGAAACATAATAATGGAGAAAACTAATTCAACCTAAAATATTGAAAAGTTTAAATGATTTATCACATTTGAAAATTTCTGTCTACATGAAAAAATAAGTGACAAACAACAACAACAACAACAACAAAAAAAAAAAAAAAAAAAAAAAAAAAACTATTGTAGAATACATACATGCTAAACTGAAAAAAACAACCAATAAAAACTGAAATAAATTAAATTAAAAAGAAACATCTCTTCTACACAGGAACAGTGACTAGTATGATCCTGGGTTGAAAATGGAAAAAGGAGCAGCAACATCGGAATTGCATCTCTGCAGAAGATGTAATCCCGACGCAACAAACCGCCGAAAAAAGGTAAGTAAAATTATTTTTGTAAATTGAATTTTAGCTGCCTCAAATAAAATACAGAAGACATCTATTGAGCTATCTAAATAAATACTAAAAAAATGTGTAACATATGATGTGAAGTTAATGTAAATTTGTAACCAAATTATAAAAACAATTACTTGTCCATACAGTGGGATAATTTCGAGCACCTAAAATAGCCTGGGAGGGGTGATGGCCAAAATTGGTATACTCTGCTCCACATGCTTCATATGTAATAGATGATAATCCCAAAAGGCATCGAACATGAGAAAATCACTTCTTAAGAGAGCGATCGAGATTCATACAAACTAAGATCTATTAAATTTAAATGCTTAAATATTGCTTTGAGAATTAATTGCGAACTATTAAGTTAAAATCGGCGGCAAAGCGTACCCATCGCTCTGCCGCGTGGCCCACAGCGAGAGCGCTGCCCAAAACACTGCCTATTCTCTTGAGTTGTCTGGAGTAATCAGCCACGGCAAGCATACGCGATCCGTAAAGCATTGAATGTCCGAGAAAGTCACTCCCGACAGCGACCAATCGGAACGAACACATACGGAGAGATGGGGGTGACGTAAAGAACGACGTCACAGCGACCGCACGCGAAAGCAAGAAGTAAGGGGGAACGTAATTGAAGAACCGTTGGAGAAAAATCGCGATGTGCCGATAGAAAGCCAAAATACGGCGAAAATAACTCCCGTGTCGTATGAATTTATCACACTCACTTGTAAACCGACTTCTGAGGAGAACGCATCGTTCGTGGCCGCGCTTCTGTCGCGCGTCGCGTGCGCTTTCGCGGAATCTCCGCGTAGTTTCCCCGTTAAAATATTTAATTATTTCTAACTTCAAATTTTTGTATTTTTATAAAATAAATTAATAAGTTATTTCAATAGAGTATAGCAGACATTCTATAAAAGCGACCTTCTGTTTATCGAAAATTTCCGCACGAATTCACGTGGATTACAATTTGCCATACTTGTATGCCAGAAGAGCAACAGAATCAAGAAATGGTGAGGATTAAGGCCAGATACATGTCCAATGCCACTTCATGAAGTTCTTTAAATAAATCAGGGTACAAGTTTTAATACAGTCTGTTTCCTGTCTTTTGCCTCTTCAAGAATTTGGTAAACTCATTTATTCTTTTATTTTTTCATCGCTGCGTGATGCGTCATTTTAGGGATTATATTTTTTAGAACCTGGCCACTATATGTTATTCATCTTAGTCAGTGAAACTTCTGAACTTTGTTTACTAATTTACAAAGCAATAATTTTAAATTCAGACTGTTTTTAAAATAGATATTACTTTTCATTTTACAAGCAGTACAAACTGCTACACTATAATATGGTGCCGTGTATTTTTCGCACGATGCACCGCGCGACGATGTTTGAGAAGATGCTTTATGCAGATAAAAATAAAACAATAGAAGCCAGAAAATAATATTCAGATCTAGCATTTAGGAGAAGAAAATAAAAATAAAATAGCCTGATTTTTTTTTTCAAAAGAACAGTTCTTCCAATTTCAATAAAATTGTTCTAAAATTCCGAAATTTTAGCACCACCTGTACAGCAATTTTAGCTAGATAAAACTCTGATGCAGCTACATTTTGTTGATTCAATGGAAGTCTTTATTTCCAACAAGTCAATTTCACAATTCTCCTGCACATGATAGTTTGATCTGGACCTCCAGTGATAACTGTGCACATCAATTACCTGTCTGTAGAATTCTGTATGGAATGTGTTGACCTGCTTGCCAGATCTTCAACATATCATTATGAATAATCCTAGTCATGTAGTGATTTGCTTGAGGAGAACTTGCTTTTCTACAACACTAGTTTCAATGCCATAGTACAATATTAACTACGGATTGCATCCTTTACATTTCATACATACCAAGAAACACGTTTTTATACGTATGTAAATTTTCATTAAAATATATTTTAAGAGTAATTTAGAAGTAATTGTTGCACAGCGTATGTTAATTTCAGAACTTTCATACGCAAAAAATAAATAAATAAAATAAAATAAAATAAATATATGTAGATATTAATTTTCATGTAACATGCATTTATATATATATATAATATTTTCAATCGACAATTACTGTAATCGAACACTTACTGTGTACCATGATATCTGTTGGTGCTAAAAATCACACTTTATAGACAATATTATTCCTAGTTATTTCATTCAGGGAAGTTTTAATTGTTTGCATTCCTTTAGTCCACTTTCTTGTCTACGTCATTAACCTTTAGAAAACGGGGTGTGAATTCCTAACAAACTTCTCTCTATACGGGAAAATCCAAGGGATTTTCACCCCCTTACTTAATGAGCAGTCGCTGTGGGTGGCGCACGTGAAACTCATTTTCGAATAGTGATGTCCAAAAGAGGGAATTTATTTTACCCGTGTAGAAAGGAAAGGAAAAGAATTCACATGTCAGTAGCAACACATTTCTTGTTTATAAATAATCTTTCACTTATAGTTGATGGAGATAAATACATTCTTGAACAAATTTACTCTCGTTAAAATTAAATGATAACGTTTATCAGTAATCAAGTTGTCTTTTTTGAAAATAATTGGATATTTCTTTTCATTAGTATAGCAATTAATGGTTTATTTTACATAAAATACAGAATGACATAAATAAACTCATAATTACAAAATAATGTAGTGCTAATTACCTGAGCCAGGTGAAGAAAAAATATTTATTATTGTTTTTGAATATCAAAAGTTATGGTAAATTAAATAATTCAAAAATAATATTAAAAATGTATATTTTCTTTTAATGAGGGGGATTCAAATTTTATATAAAGAAATATTAGATGAAAAATCCGCATATTGAAATTTAAAAGGAATGGAACTAGATAAAAGTTTTATTTATGAAATGTTTTATTCATTCCTTAAATTATTGAATATAAATTGAATATATGTAGATATGTAACTAAACAATCTATAAAAATGACCAAAAAAAGAAAGAAAGAAAAGGAAAAAAAGGAATTAAAACTAAAATTATTTATACGTTCATTTTGTACGCACTTTTTATACGTACGTTTTCAGATTTTTTTTTTTTCGTTTCAGATATGTTGAAAATTATTATTTTTATTATTCAAGTTTCATTTATACATTTTTATATATTATATCATTTAAATATTGAAAAAAGATTCAATTTAATTTATTATTATAATTATGATTATTATTATTATTTACAAATGCATCGCAGTTTTTAACAATTAGAAATTTCTTAAGCTATCAACAAGCGAAAAAAATAATAATAAATAATTTATTGTTAATATTATATACAAATGCATCGCAGTTTTTAACAATTAGAAATTTCTTAAGCTATCAACAAGCGAAAAAAAAAAGAATTTATTTTATTATTTATTTTATTTATTTATTTATTTATTCTTAAGAAATATGTTCAATTGGTTTCAAAAATAATGCTTGATTCCGTTGAGACACATAACTTCTGAAACTAAGAGATGTAGACAAGATAATTATAATTATATTTAAAGTCCTTCGAATAAAAATTTCATAATTTTATCCAAGTAATAAAAGACACAAGAATGAAGCTTTGTTATATTTCTTGTTTGCTCAATAGAGAGTTAAACAAAATTTAACATAAGGAGTGAAAAAACGAAAGTGTAACTTTCATAACACACGGAAATACGCTTTCATTGATATCATTTTCGTCATAACTTTGCCATTTGCTTTATAGGGCCCATCAATATCCGAGCGGTTCTGCGCTCAAAACTGATAGACGTGAGATGCCGGGTTCGATCCCATCTCGCGTTCGTCGACCTAGCCGTCCGGAGTTTTCAGTGGTTTTCTCCGAAGCTTGCGTAAATACGGGATAAGACCTATTAGAAATATTCCCATGGAGGACACTTCCTCTCATGACTAGGACCCTAGTTCAGTCAATAGGCTTGCTCCCAAAAACCTTTTGCTTTCCTGATGATTATTTCCATTGTATTAACTTTTACAGTTTATAATTTTAGTTCTGATCTTGTTATAAAGAACGAATAATTTAGGTATTCGAAAAAAGTTTCTATCTCAGTTTTTGACTTTTACACACATTTTAGGCTTGAGGAATACGAAAATCACTAAACAGGTGAAGTGTCCATTTATAGGACGTGTTAGTTTGTACGTTAGTTGTAGTTAGTTTACAGCATGTTAGTTTGTACGTTATTTTTTTATTTAATTTGTTTGTTAATTTCTTAATTTGTTAAACTTCGTAGAAATTATCTGAAGAATAAATTATCCTAAAAACCTCGGACCAGTTTTAAAATATTTTTGATATTGACAAATCTCTTTTGAATTTTAACATACCAATTTGAAAATTTTGTACACTATTATCATCATTAATGTCATTACTATTTTAACATAGTCGAACAACGAAAAATTTCATAAAGTTCATATTGCAGAAATAACATTTACACTTAACATTTAACAAGGTTGTTTTTTTTTTTAAACTACACACACAAAAAAGTAGATTTTTTGAAAATACTATTTAAGGAAAGAATAATCTTTAAATAATGTTAAAATGTATATTTTATTTATTAATTATCCCTTTTATTGTGGCTTGTTTGTTGATTTTGTAAAGAAATATTTTTAAATAATGTCAAGGTTTATATCTGATTTAGTAATTCTCCCTTCTATGGTAATCGTTTTGCAGAGAAATATGTGTATTATTTTAACTTTTGCGTCATGTAATATCGTTGATAAACCCAAATGTAAATTTTGGTGGGCCTCTTTCAGTGCTTACAAAATAATTCATCAAATTACTATAATGTAATATAAAAATCATTTTTAAAATAATATTATAACTATTAAGAAAATATTCTTATGATAAACGCTGTCATATATCACGAATAAAATCTGTATCCTTGAAAACACGCAACACCATTAGCTTTACTTTTGTAATAAGATAATACTATACGTGTAATTAGTATTGATATTTAATATATTACATCCATGTATTGTCGAATAGAAATACAGCGACTTTTAGTTATTAAACCTATCTTTCTTTTTTTTTTTTTTTCTTTTTTTTTTTTTAAGTTTATTTGGGGGTTAATTATAGTCAGTTCTAAAATAGTTCTTTAATAGTTCTATAATATTTTTTAATAGTTAATTCTATACGTATAAAATTAACTACATTTTTTAAACGCAAGAATCGACATGCATGATTAAATTTTCGCCAGTGTCCAAAATGTCCGACATTCAATTCCCCAGTACCTTTAGGTGAGCGGAAGGTGTCGGGTATGAGACCAGGATGTATTTGTCAGCTCAGACACTCAGGGTTTTCTGTGGTTTTCTCCTTAACTCACACATTTTAATGTAGTTAATGTAAAATGTTCTTTCTTTAGTGTTTTGAATTCTACTGAAAAATGGCTGTTTTAAATGAGCAAACAGTGTAAATTTTAAAGTGAATTTTCCTTCATTTTTCTTTTAAAGTTATTATGATAACTAAAAAAAAAAAAAAAGAAGAAGAAGCCTTTTTTTTTTTTTTTTTTTTTTCTTTTAGTATCATACGTATAATTAAAAAAAAATAATAATTTTTAGTCCTTTTTTTACATTTAATACAAATTTTATGAAAAAAAAAAATGTTTTTTTTATTATATAAGCACATAGCATAAATAAAAGTGGCCAAACTGCTTTGCATGGATTTTAAATCTGTATTTTATAGATTTTTTATCATAGTTACCAACTTTTATGCATTTTGAGTACCATAAAAAAAAAAAAAAAAAAAAACCTTGCTTTATTTGCAGAATAAAATTTTTAAATTAGGCAAAAAATAAATAAATAAATAAAAAGTGAAATAAATAAATAAAAAGTGAAATAAATGAATGAATAAATAGTGTTATTTAAAAAGGTTAAAATTTGGCGAAATTGATATATTATACAAATTTGACTTTTAAAGCAAAATATGTGAATTTAGATAAATAAAAACAAACGGAATTATTTTAAACGTGATTAAATAATGCTATTTCGTTAAAAATACAAGTAAAATACATGTGTAAAAATATATACAGAATATCAAAACTCAAAAGAAAAAAATTAAATGAGAAAATGTACAATATTTTCTTTTATTTATTTATTTAGCTAAATAAATTTTTAATTAATGCCAAACTGTTTTACCCGGATAATAAATCACTATATATTTGACTTTGCAGCTTCCATAAATAATATTGTTATTATATTTAAGGATGTAAATTACTTTAAGAAAAAAAAAATTTTTGATTTAAATAGAAATTTTACATTTGTTTAATTCATAAATAAAAATGTAGCTACCGATGCATAATGTAGCAAAATCAACATGTTTACAACAGTGAAAAATTTACAGAAAATAACATATAATTAGTAAAATAAACTATCGCTTCATATACGAATTCTGATAATGTTCTTAAAATATAAATAAAAACTAGCATTACAAAATATACAAGATATTTTTTTTTAATTTTTCAAATAAATTTTTATTACATACTAATGCGACAAAATTGAATATTATTTCAGAAACATGTGAAAAATCACAGCAAAATATATAATTGATTATCTTAAGTACAAATATATAGAAAATTTCATATAATACTGTAATATGTGTTAGTCATGTTAGGCAACAATCATTAAACGAATTTATATTCATGCTGGTAAGAATTTAATTACAAAAAACTTTAATGATCTTCTGATGTGCTAATTAAACTAGATGGATTTCCTTTTCCTTTTTTCTTTCCTTTTCTTTCTTTTTTTTTATGCAATAAAAAATAAAATAAAGTTTCTAACAAAATAATAATAATAAAATAAAGAACATTTAATAACGGACTCGGACAGTTTGTAAAATTTAAAAATTGCAAAACGGAGTATATAACCAATAAATACGTTGTATTGTTGTATAAACGAAATACTTTTGTTGTATAAAATAAATAAAAAGAATCTGAGAATATTTCAAATTGGCGTTTAACTATAAAAAATGTGTTATATAAATGAAAGAAGTATAAACATTACTTTACTGTATGTTAAAAAAAAAAAAAAAAAAAAAAAAGAAAAGAAAAAAAAAAAAAAAAGAACTTCGATTAGTATTTTAATCACAGAATTTATACCAATAACAAAAACCTTAAAAAGCACGCATACTAAAATTATCAAAACTTTATAGTATGAAATATTAAAAGAGAAGAAATAAAGAAACTAAAATATTGCTAGCGCAATCAAGATCGAGAATCATATCAAATGTCGTCACCCGACATGATTTTCCCTCTTTTTATCCGTATATGAAATACTATCATCCCTACGCATCTTCCCTTCGCCGGTAATTAATAAGACACCCACGGAGAAAACCGATTACTACACCTCATGCTTTAGGGGAGAAAATGCCTGGGAAAACGGCAGTACCAGCCCCGTATTCTTGAACACTTTTTTACTTGGGATTGCCGTTGTCCCTCCCGTAAGGTAAAGGTTAAATAACATGTAATATTTTAGTTATCAACATTTATTTATTTTTCTACTCTATCAATGTTTACAATAATTACACCTTTAGATTATCAATTAAAAATGTTTATGTTTCATAATTCATTAACAAATAACATATACCACATTTTTGTTTATGCATTTATTTTTTTTTTTTTAAGAGAAACTTTTGGTCAAAAATTTCGTGACTATGAATATATTTTACATGTGTTTATATTTTCTTGTTTTCTTTTATTTCATTTTTAACATGTATTTATAATTTTAATAACTGTTCACGAGTTGTGCACGTATTTAAATTTATGTATCATACTTTCTACTCATGATGCATATATTTAACTAAATAATACCTCACATTTTACTTTTATTTTATTATTATGTGGCTAGGAAAGCATATCTGCATAGCTAATTATAACATGTTGTTTCAAAATACATATACTATTTTTTTTCTCAACTACAGCGTTGTATAACTTATGGTTACACAAACATTCATTTTTCACTATTTGATATTTATATTAGTAGTAGATTAACTTTTCATTTTTCATACTCTTCCGTTGCAGCGCTCTAATAAAAGGGTTAGACAACATGAAATATTAATATTGATATGATTTGTTTATTATTTTTTCATTGTATATGTAAATATATATATATATATATATATATATATATATATATATTTTTTTTTTTTTTTTTTTACTCTCATTTGTATATTTTTTTGGTACTTATGTCTTTCAATTTTTTTTCATAACACATTCACATACATACAAGGGAACTCTTTAAAATGGTAATCGCCGATTTTCTTGAAAAAAATATTGGCATAAGTTTTAATCATAAATAGTATTTTCCTAAAATATTAGCTGCTGACTCGCAATAGATAATCTAGAAAAAAATATAAAAAATGAGAACATGTCTGCAATATTCCCAAAAAAGCCCTTGTTTGGCGACTGCATTCTCGAAAATTTCATTGCTATAAAGATTAAATAGATGTAGATGTTGTACTTTCTCTTTGATAGCCAAACGAAGTCCATACGCAGTCGAGCACTTGAAAATTATGAAGAGATTAACAAAAACCTGATAATTTACCATATTTCGACTTACTTAGTTGAAATTCTAAGTAACATTTAACATTTCAATTAAGTAAGCTGTTTCAATGACAGTTGCGAGTTCATTAACGCCAAGTTTTTAATAGCGGCATTTAAAAAAAGTTAATGATCAGGGCTTTTATATAAACTGAAATAAAACAGAACATTATATATTAAAACACAGTGCTGTTTATTTCAAACCAAAATGAGAGAATTTCAAATCAGAACACATTTTTTTTATAAGACACTAAGCAATACGAAACTTCGACGAACAAACAGCTCCACAGAAAATGAGTTGCGGAGGTGCAACATCTCATTAGAACAACGCATGGGTAATTGGAGACGGTGTACGATTCTACCCTAAATTTTGTCCGATGATAAGCAAAGAATTAGCAAAGTGCGAACATAAAATGACTTGCTCTCAGCTCGGTCAACGTTGAGGTCGAATCGATTCAATATTACATTGGAGCTAACTAGTAGGAAATTGACGACGGTCTAGGACTCACCCCTAGGGGTGGTCCGGAGACAAAATGTACACTTTTGTCCTCCGCGATTAAGGATGGCACATTCCCTTCGATATCCCCTATTGTGTTGTTTTATGGAGTATAGAGGACATGGAACCCACGGCGGATTGGCGCAGTTGGGCAGTTGGCGACGATCTGGCACTCAACTCTAAGGAAGATCCGGCATGTCTAACAGAAAATATTGCTTCTTTAAAATATACATTAAATATTTCTTTTTTTTTCTTTCGTTGTAAAAAGAATAACAGATACCTCTCGAAGTCTTATAAAACTTATGTACAGTCGGTAACAATGGTGTGCGAACACTAGCAAAAATTCCTATGTAAAAAAAGTACACTTCATACGGTTTTGTTAAATAAATCCTTGTCGAATCCTGTTCTTAGTCAGTGTAAGAACAGGATTCGACAAGGATTTATTTAACAAAACCGTATGAATTGTACTTTTTTTACATAGGAATTTTTTCTAGTGTTCGGACACTTTTGTTACCGACTGTACATCCGATTTGACTCGACATCCCCCTGTAAATTTCGTCTGATGAGGACAAATATTACACGACAGGATTACAATACAAAAAAAAAAAAAAAAAAAAAAAAAAAGAACCACTCAGTGCCAGGGGGAGAATCGAACCCCTTTTTCTACCCTGGAAAGAGATTAGCGAAGGCGACATACTTATTCAGCCACGGAATACCCGCATTCAGCGTAACAATTATTTTTGAAACTACAAGATTTCGCAGTTAATAATTCTATAAGATTCTACTGCATATTTTTACAATTTTATTTTATAATATTATTCTTAAAATTATATATATATATATAAACTGCCAGAAGTGTAATGAACCATGAAGTAGTAGTAATGCACATGCTTTTTAAATTTTAAATAATCCCCTCCGCGAAGAATCAAAATTGTGATAGCACGTCTACGGACCATCCCTAGGAATGTATCCCAGACTGCCTCCAACTGCTCGCTTTAAAATTCTAGTGCGAATTAAAACCTACTCAACTTCAAAACATTTGAAATATTTTATTTTAGATTTATTTATTTCAGTATTAATTAAATCAAATATACTAAAAATCAAATGTTCAATCAAATATTCAATAATCATATAATTCAGATTAAATTTTTAATCGCCAGCAAATTTATATAAATAAGTATGCCGAGTATTCCAGACATTCAATTACTCTAGATTACATGTAAATGTTATCTGAAATAATGTAAAATTAAACCTGAATTTGTAATTGCATTATTTCAAATATATGCAATATTGAAACATTACATAAAATAATGGAAAATGTTATATCTAACACAAAACATAATGTCACTTTTTCTAAATAGAAACGTCTAGATTTCAGAAAATGTATTGAGTGTTGAATGGGTTTTAACGTCGCACTATATCTACGCAGTGGGAAATTGGAGATGGCCTTGTATTCACTCATAGGGATATTCTGGAGACATACCATCATAATTTTGATCCTCCGCGGAGGGGATGGATTCCTTGCTCAGTAACCCTAGAGCGATAGAAAACACAACCCTCCTATACTGAAGTTCCTTGGCGTCACTGAAGGAAGATTAATGTGATTTGGCGATGACTTTTTTCGTATTTGCCGTTCAAAACATAAAGTTTAATGATTTTTTAGAGCTTTCCTGTTGCGATTCAGCAGCTAATTTTTTCACAAGTGAATTAAGTATAGTGTAAACTATTTTCTGTAATTTTTTTTTTTAAATCGGTGATTACCACTTGGAAGAGTTCCCTTGTTAGTTATTTTCCACGTATGACTCAATAAAATTTGTATTTATTTACATATGCAATTTTCTTTTTTTTTTTTTTTTAATATTTAAATTTTCACACATTGCTACATTTTAGTTTATTTTGTTTAGTGTCACATAACTCCAAAAACCTCATTTTTAAAGTTTTCTTTTTCCACATCTCCATGTAACCAACATTTTTTTTATTCATTTGGTTAGGAGTTATTGTTTAATTTTTGTTTCACAATTACTTACATTATTTTACATAGTGATTTTTTTTTTCGTACTTTTTTTCTACATATTTCAGCCTTACACGAATTAGGAGCTGTGCTAGTATTTAAGTTTCTCTTTTTCAACTATGTTCTTTAACACTTTTCACCCACACACATCCTTGGACAGCGTTTATTTTTGCGGGTGGTAAACGTCTGTACTTTTTTCCAAAAATTTTCCACATATTTACATATTTTAATATTTTTCTCACAATATTTGTTTTTGGTGGGTTGGCAAATTGCTGTGATGTTGAATATGTTGTTTACAGGTTGATTTTTTTCCCCTCACTCCTCTTGGTTTGCTGTTGTCTGTATTTATTCAATAGTTGAATTACATTTCATTATTTTTTTCCTTACACTTTCCAATAGTTGTTTTGTTTATTTGCTACATGCACTTAAATTTTCTCTCGTTTGATTCATATGTGAAATGCAGTGTTAAACTTTGTTTTTGTTTACACACACACATTTTCAATTACACTTTATCTTTTATTACGCAGCTTGGACCTTTGGGGCAGGGTAGCTGTTTGTCTGCATAAATGTTTATTATATTGTATTGTTATTATTATATATTGCACTTCTACTATTTTATATGTACACTTACACTACATTTTTGTTCATTTGAATTTTCACTGTAGGGTCAGTGTTTCCATGTATTTGTTACATAAATTTCACATTTACACTTACACACTTTTCAATATTATTTTTTAGATTGTGTTCAGTTGTTTACACTACACAAGGTTCTACTTAATTTTATTTACTCATAATCAATAGCTTTAATTAGTTTAGTTATGTGACATAATATATATATATATATATATATATTTTTTTTTTCATTACAGTTATTATTTAGTTGTACCTCATATATATTTATATGTTTACATTTTTGATTAACCATACATATGTTTACAATTTGTGTTTAATACTTTGGTTTACACTTTACTTACTAAAACAGAAATTGTTTCTCAATTTCTTTTTCTCAGTTACCTTTTGAACCATCTTAAATGATGTGTTTTTATTTATGTTTATCAATAGTCATATATAATAGTTTTTACTTTCCGAACACTATAGTGAGGAAAGTATTGTAATCATGTCAAAAATCCGAATTGGAGATTTTGATGTTTCTATATGTTTTGAGGTCCCCTGAGTCCGTTTCCACTATTTTTGAGATGATGTATGTATGTGTGTGTATGTGTGTATGTGTGTATGTATGTGTGTATGTCTGTGAGTGAACACGCTAGCGTCTAAACGCTTTGTTCGAATAAGCTGAAAGTTGGTACGTATATTGTAAGTCACCATAGTACGAACCCTATAGATTTTGGTGAATCTAGCACTTATAGTTTTTTTACAGGGACACAAAGAAAATTTTTTTATCATTATGGCCTATGGGACCAAAATCTTAAAAGTGCGATAGCATCTAAACGCCTTATTCAATTGAGCAAAAACTTTATACACATATTATAGGTCACAAATACTCAATCTGTATAGATTTTGGAGAATCTAGCACTTATAGTTTTTATACAGGGACACAAAGAAAAATTCTTTATCATTATGGCCTATGGGGCCAAATTTTTAAAAGTGTGATAGCGTCTAAACGCCATATTAATCTGAGCAAAAAATTTGTACACATATTATAGGTCGCATTTGCACCAACTGTATAGATTTTGGTGAATCTAGCACATACAATTTTTTTACAGGGACACAAAGAAAAATTCTTTATCATTATGGCCTATGAGACCAAATTTTTAAAAGTGCGATAGCATCTAAACGCCTTATTCAATTGAGCTGAAAATTTGTATGAATATTATAAATCACTGTTGCACTAACTATAAGCATTTTGGTGAATCTAGCATTTATAGATTTTTACAGGGACACAACGAAAAATTCTTTATCATTATGATCTATGGGCTCAAAGTTCAGTAGCGTTAAATAAAACCTCGTGTGATATATGGAGCAAAATACTCAAACACTCTATTATGGTTTGTTTAGCTTTTGTTTGTTTCTCTTTCGTTTGTTTAGCAACTCCTCTTTCTTTATTTTATCTACAAAACTGTTAGTTACACAATGTTCGGAAAGTCGAGTGGAGTCACTCCAGATTTTTTTAGTACTTTTGTCAACCATACAATCCTAATCTACAGATATACCTTACGACGACTTTTTTTAAAATGTTAATTTAAAATTGCATTTGATATACTATACATATTTTTATTCGAATATATATAAAATGTCATTTTGTATTTTGTATTTTGTATTGCATATTATAATAATTTACATCACATAGGCCTCATCATGTATATAGATCACCATAGGACTTAAATTTGAAAATGAGTGATCACAAACAAATTCATTATTTTGGACTCCATTTTTTTAAGAGACTTTCAGATTAATAAATAATAAGCATTTATTACACCGTGTTATTTTGTTATATATATATATTAGATATATTACTACCAATTCATCATTTGTTGAATGCTTATATTAGTATGTTGTGTTTGACTATGAAAAATATACCTTTCATGTTTAAATGACAGATATATATTAAACAAGGCAGATATATATTGGTCCTTCTTTTTAAATGTTTAATAACTATATATGTAGAAAATACATGTAGCTTTAGAAAGCTCGTCAAGATATACTTTTCTTGTTGCTCAAATAAGTGTATTCATATTTTAGATGTCACGGCTTTTCGGAATTTATTCACATATCATATTCAATATTTTTTTTTTTTCCCAGCAGAATTTAATTTATTCAAAAAATAAATAATAATAATTATAATAATAATGGTCTCACTTACCTTTAATTTTTGCTTGTGGTTGTATCGGGATTGCATCTTCTGCAGAGACGTAATCCTGATGTTCGCCGCCTTTGTGTATTCTCTCCAATCTGGGAATATTCTAGACCCTATTCTTGAATTGAAGAGATGCCTTCCGTAATTTTTTTTTTTTTTTAATTTATTTTTTCAGCTTAATATAGAAATGTTCTTTTGTTATCACAGATGAAGCTTTAAAATTTTGTACAACATCATAGTTAATTTTTTTAGTAATATCATACTTGTACAAGTTAGCAATTTTGTTTTCTCTCATATATAGTATAGAAATTTGTGTGAATTTAAATAAGATTGTAGTAATTATTCTTGAAATTTAGCCATACAACTACAATCTCAGCTAATTTGGTATAGATACCTAAAAATTTTTATGTCATTTTTTTTTACATCAAGATATTTATATTTGTTGCTCATGTCAATACATAAACTTACATTGTATACAGGTATTACCAATGTAAATAATTATTTTTGTAAAATGGTGAAATGAATACAAGAGACAATGTTATTAGAAAAATAATTGTATTGATTTTAAGTCAAATGTTATACTAAAAGGGTATACTTACCTGTATGCTGTCGTGTAGAAGTGCATATTGTTGTCACATAAAAATATGTCAAATTTTAAGAGACACGTTGTGTGTCTACTTGTAATTCCATGTAAGTGACTGATCTATGGCCGTCCGATCCATCTTTTCGGTTGCTCTTGTTCTTGTAACTTTTCCACTCAATGCTTAGACTTTTTTTGCTGCTCCTTTTTTCGGGGAGAGTGTCATGATGCACGACAACGTTTTGATCCAATCTTAACCGTTTTTCATTAATTTTAACAAAATAAATTTAGCATTTAACATTTAATTAAAATTTGTTAGGTTTCATTACATTCCCGTTTCATCCCGTAGGTTTGCTTTCCAGCAACGCGTCAAATTCGTTCACTGGTTCTTCATTTCAGGTCCCCAATTTCTACTGGTACTGTACGCGATCGCCATCTCTCTTCGCGAGTGTATGCTCATGATTGGCCGATCAGCGCTGTGACGTTTTGGAGGCTCGTCAGCTCCCGCGTCGCATGAATTTATCACACTCACTTGTAGACCGAATTCTGAAGAGTACGCATCGTTCGTGGCCGCGCTCCTGGCGCGCCGCGTGCGCTTTCGCGGAATCTCCGCGTACTTTTCCCATTAAAATAATTAATTATTTCTAACTTCAAATTAATGTATTTTTATAAAATAAATCAACATGCAATTTCAATACAGCATAGCAGACATTATATAAAAGCTATCTTCTGTTTATCGAAAATTTCCGCACGGATGAACGTCGATTACAATTTGCCATACTTATATGCCAGTAGAGCAACCAAATCAAGAAATGCTGAGGATTACGCCCAGATACAAGTCCAATGCCACTTCATGAAGATCTTTATATAAATTATGGTATAAGTTTTAATACTGTCTGCTTCCTGTCTTTTGCCTCTTTAAGAATTTGGTAAGCTCATTTATTCTTTTACTTTTTCATCGCCGCGTGATGCGTCATTTTAGCGATTATAATTCTTAGAATCTGATCACTATATGTTATTCCTTTCAGTCAGTGAACTTTATTTATTAATTTACATAGCAATAGTTTTAAATTCAGACTCTTTTTAAAATAGACAATTTCTTTTCATTTTACAAGCAGTACAAACTGCTACACCATACTCTACTTATTGGATTATTACATTTTCAGACATATATATATATATATATATATATATATTATTTAATTAATTTTTGAGAATTATTATTAAATCAGAAAAATTCAAAAGGATCAACTCAAAGATTCTTAGACATAGTTAGAAAATAATCTTGATAACATTAATGTGAGAAAATACAGTTATGATTTAAATGTAAATATTATATAATTTTCTCTCTCTCTCTCTTTTTTTTTTTTTTTTTTTCTATAGCAATTGACATTTAGAAGAAAAAGCCCCCTTCTGACTAATTTTATTGTGAATTACTGTAAATGCATTTGGTTGGCATTGACTGATTGGTAATAACATCTGATTTTTAACGCAGTAGTTAAATTTTGCTTTTTGAATGGTGGGAGGGTCATATATCTATTAAAATTTGAATCTATCTTCTTCATTTTTGCAAGTAATAACATACATTTTTGACATCATATTCCATTTTCTGACATCAAGGTGGTTGCGAAAAAGTATATTTTATATACATTAAATTACTAATTGGTAGAGATACAAACGAAAATGAATTCGTTGTTCATACCTGTATTAAATAAAAGTAATATCATCTCACAGAGGAAAATAGTATATCCATTCAGATAATAACGGTAAATAGAGTATCACAATTTTAAATGCAAAATAAACTACACAAAAGCTAATATTAATGTATTGCGTGTTTTTTATACTTACCTGAACAACTTTTTTTTTTTTTTTTTTTTTTTTTTTTACGCTCACAAGTGTCGGATCTATAGATCCGACACTTATATCCGACATTTATCGGATCTATATATCCGACTGCTATTAAATAGCAGTAAGAAATGAAATATTACTGCTAATACTCGATAAATAATGATTGGAATGAGTTGTAAATTTGGAAACCCATACTTTTCATGATGCCTGTTCTATAAGGGTTAAAAATGTAACTAGACCATAGTTCAGAATTTTTTGGAATATGAATTTATTATAATTTTTCATAATTCAAAAAACATTATTTAGACAAAACTGCATGAAATGTATTTGTTCACTTCATTCTAACGAATAAAAAATGAAAAATAGGAAAACTTTTTGTAAAAATATAAAATAATATTTGTAAAATTAATTTAACTTTAGAAGCCCATATATTGACAACTTATACGTCTAGTAATAATTGAGAGAAATTGAAACCATATTCTCGGCTGTTTTGTTCGAAATAACCTCCAAAAACTGACCAAAATTGATGTTTCCATTTAAGAAAAGGAAGTTGGTGCAAGCTTTAACATGTGAACTGCCTTCTAAGCAAAATCTAAGTCTGTTATTATGAACTAGGCTTATTATATATCCATCGAGAGAAACCGCATATTTATGCAACGATCTATGGAAAATTAGCCTGCAGTGTAAAAAATATGTCCTATTTGCTGCCAGAAATTCCCTGTAATTTGAGAAAATACGCGTAATTTACGAAAAAATTGCGTTGTCAAAACGTATTTTTTGTAATTACAGAGAATTTGTGGCAGCAAATAGGACATATTTTTTACAGTGTGGGGAGGCATTTATTTTATTTTATTTTTTCCTGACTGTGCATGTATTGATGATTCTCAAATAGTAGTATTCAAATATATATATAGTATATATATATATATATATATATATATTACAAAAAATAAATATTTAAAATATAACCTAGATTATTCCCTGCCACCTTCGTAAGTTCTAACTACTATATCTGAAGTTTTACTGAAATAATCACTAATTTCCATCAAATCACTTGTTTGTGTAAAACATTTTTCCAAATTTTATTCGGAAAATTTTGCGGTAAGATTTAAAATTACGCTAAAGTTGCTGTTAATTCAAAAGTTAATTTGTGTAGAAGATTTAGACTATCTAAAAGGAAAATGGAAAAAAATGTAAATTTAGAAGTATTTAAAAGAAATACAGTAAATAATTTCTTTTTGAAGAAACAACTTTCTTGATTAAATATAGTCCTCGTAAATAAAATTAAAAGCTCATTTCAAACATAATATACCTTCTGAAACATGAAAAGCTTCTA
Organism: Salticus scenicus; assembly: GCA_963930645.1. Lineage (NCBI taxonomy): Eukaryota > Metazoa > Arthropoda > Arachnida > Araneae > Salticidae > Salticus > Salticus scenicus. The sequence continues at coordinate 213,220,916 of OZ005649.1, forward strand.
ACTGTAGACTCACTTAGAAATTTCTATCGTGTAATCAAAGTAATCAAGAAATGATGGTTTAATATATTTATTCTTAGATTAGGTATTCTTATTTATCCTTAATGAACAAGTTCGGAATTAAACATTGTTTATGTATAAAATTAATAAATAAAACACTTTAAAACACGTATGAAAGTTTTAAAAACATATATTTAATTAAAAACTACATATTTCTAAGCTTTTCGCCCTGAAAAACAGGGCATCATCAGGAAATCTATGGTTTTGTGCAGTGTGCATCTGTGTTACAAATATATATGCCATAAATCAGGTTAAAGCTACAGTTACATCGATCGCTACTTTAATTAAAAAAAATTTTAGTTCATTGGTTGGAGCCATTCTACATTGACACTGAGGCAACACTTGGTTAGTGCAACTTGCGTTGGAAAAAGTCAGTTTTGGATGGCTATTAGAAAGGCTGGCGTGGTGGTAACATCAAGGTGAAGAAAACTTGTCATTCTGTTTGAGGAGTCAATGGACGGAAGCTGAAACACTGGTGGTGGTAACATCAAGGTGAAGAAAACGTGTCGAGCAGTGGTAGAGTCATTCTGTTTGAGGAGACAATGGCGGAAGCTGAAACACTGGGGATAACTTGTCGAGCAGTTGTAGAGTCATTCTGTTTGAGGAGTCAATGGACGGAAGCTGAAACACAGTGTCTCTAAATGGGATATTTTTTTTCTATTGTTATGTATAGGAGAAGGCAGGTGAATATGGAATGCAATTTATATTTGAATTCATCATAAAAACGGAAGTATTCTGAATCATTGTTGATTCGATTATTACAAACTTTCAAGAGTTATTAATGTGTTTTGATGATTTTATGTTAGAAATAATAGAGTTTACATGCAAACATTTTATTTATTTATTTAGAGTAATATGAAATAGTTATGAGGGGGAAATATGGAACACCTGCTTCTTTAAATAATAATATGGAATAGGTTAACTTTTTTACAGAAAATCATGAATAATTGCAATATAAACATTTATTATTATTATTATCGGCAAACGTATCAATATTCCACTTTTACAGAAATTGCAAAAAATATTAAATAATTATATTCATGTTATGGGATTTGCCATTCATGATAATAAACAATTCTCAACCACACGTTTGTAAAAATATGTTCATGGAAATCAGAATATTAACTAACTTATATCCCTTACGGGAAATGACACTAGATTTCCACTCATTTTACTGATTCGGAAATAGATTACAGAATTCCTAATACTTACCGTAAAAATTATGAAACTTGATAAAAGAAAAAAAAAAAAAAAAAAAAAAAAAAAAGAAGAAGAAGAAGAAAAAAGTATGACACAAATTCTTCTCACTAACACAAGGCAATCTGTCGTTCATATTTGAGGACCAGTAAAGGCATTAGACGTGCTTCTGATAGATTGTATCTCCGCACAGTTGAGATACAGGAATATTCCATTTCACCCGACAATTCCATACGCCTATCGTTACCTATATATGTATATACATATATATACATAAATCTAAGTTTTCTCGGATATGGTTCAAACGATTTCGATGAATGTTTGGGGTTAAGCGTTCTTTGGGTTCGATTGGACTTAAATTGATCTTTCAGAAAAAATCGCGCTCGGTGTTAACTCTTCATCCGCCATTTGCAATATATGGCAGAAATCCATATAAAGATATCTATGAAAACTTTCGTGTTACCGTGTTTTTGGACTGAATATTGTTCTTGAATTATCTCCTTTTTGGTGACAATATTCGTTAGTTTTTAACCCTTTATCCGCCGTTTGCAGAAAAGGGCAGAAATTCAGTTTATTCGTAAAATGATGCAAAGGTTTTGATTATGGTTTAAGATTGAGGGGATTTTGGACTCAAAAATGTATGCAACTTAAGCTAATGTTCTGGAAAATTTGGAGTTTGCTGTTAACCTTTTATCCGCTGGTTGCAATACATGGCAAAAATTTGAGTATTTTCAGAAATAGATTTTGATAAATTTGGCTCTTTTTTTTTTTATATATATAACAAATTGGTTGGACTTATCCTTTTCTTCGGGAATATTCTATTTATCTTTTAAGCCTTTATCTGCCGTAACAAGATCTGGCAAAAATTCGAATTACTCACAAATAGATGTAACGAATTTGATGAAAGTTTGAGATTATGGGTTTTTCGGGTAAAACCGCCTCATCTTATTACCATCTTCAGAAAGATTTGCATTCGCAGTTAACCCTTTATACTCCGGTTAGAAAATATGGTAGAATTTGGATTTAATCGGAAATTGATATACAATTTATAATAAAACTCAGTCTAAATTTTTATCTTTATTTTATTTTATTTTATTTATTTATTTAATTTTATTTAATTTTATTTTTTTGGCGCGTGAAAAATTACTTAGACTTATCCTCATCTTCAGGAAAATTTTCATTTGTTAACGATTTATCCAACGGTCGTAGAATATGGCAGAATTCGGGTTCAAATACGTTTCAGTCAGATAATCAAATAACATATTTCCTGATCTTCAACTTGAAATATCATGAAATGAATTATTATTATTATTATTATTATTATTATACAGTTTTATTTATATAAATTATACAAAAATTATTGATTTTGAAACATAAATACAATAATTGATATTAAAAATTCTATATAAAAGACGACCTATTACTTTTTTTTTTCAATTCGGGGATGCAAAAACTTTTATTGAAAAAAAAATAATAAACTTGATACATCGATATAATTATGTAGAGAATGCATACCTATTAAAACAAATAAATACTACACACAAGTTTAGATTTAGAAGAGTTTAAAAGTACAAATTTAAAATAATGTTTATTAATCGAATACAAAATATGATTCAGGTAAATGGTGCAGTTAAATTACTCTTAACATTGTGACTTATGTGGTTTCCAATAAATGTTAAAAACATTCTCTTATGTGTTTGATAAGAATAATCATTAAAGTAAGAGAATATGATACATGACGAAAATAGTTCGGTCTATTTTGTGTGTGGTTTAATTTTTATTCTTTATATAATAGAGTGAGTAGCATACATTAGAAATAATGTAAAAGCACGAATGCACCTAATTAAAGAGCGTATTATTCATTTTTTAAATATGTATATATATATATAAAAAAAAAAAAAAAAAAAAAAAAAAAAAAACATTTAATTTTGTTGTAAAAAAATTTTCGAAACTTTTTGGCTATTATAACAAAATATATTTCATTTTTCTTAACCTTTTTTTGTAAAAAAGAATATTACGCGACACTTAAAGACGTTAATTATGTAGCGAAAAACAAAATAAATTTACAGACTAAAATCGTGTTACGATAAAAATTGAGGCATTTAACTTCTTGTAGTTTCAGTCTTGTGTCGAAAATTTTGCCTTCCTTCTTTCATTAAATATATATTTTCACTTTCGCGAAAAAAAAAAAAAAAAAAAAAAAAATCTTTCTCTCTAAAAATTCAGAGGTAGATACATAGATGATAGATAAATAATATATATCTGCTAAATGTATGAGAATGATTTACATAAACATAATGTACTCAGAATATATATATATATATATATATATATATATACAGTGTGTATCAAAAGTCCGAATATACTAAAATATCTCGAAAAGAAAGCAATTTTACTGTACACATTGATTTAAAAAATTTCGCTTATTCAAAGATATGCTATGATAGGTGGGTGTCTAAGGCTCATAAGAGCCCCACGTAACACAAACTCAGTATTTTCAAATAGAAACAAAAAACATTTTCCACAGAATCATTTTAATAATAATAATTTTTGAAAAAAAGTTTTAAAACATGTATTCCTTTTTTTTTCCATTTTTCAAAATTGTTGGTCTCGTGACCCTTATTGTTTTCTTCGAATAAAAGTCTCGAAAACCAAATTATCCTAAAGGGTAAGCTATCTCCCTGAGGACATTGATTTCAAATGTTCCGTGCATTGAAATATTTTATCAGGTGAGATATCACAATCAGCTCGCTGGATCTCTTTAGGGCCCAGCATGACACAAATGCAATTTTTTCAAACGGAAAATATTATATTTTCGCGGAATCGTGCAAAGCGGAAGAACCAGTTTTAAAACTTGAAAAGTTTTTTTGCCAAGGTAGGGGGCCTCGGAGTCCCGATGTTTATGATGGAATAAAATTCTGAAAACCCCGAATTATCTCAAATTTTAAGCCCTTTTGCTAAAACAAATTGATTTTGTACACAAATTGAATGGCTACAGAATTGTTCTACACAAATTTTGTTTTCGAATAATCTATCAATTGAAATATTACTAGTAAAATACACTTGAGATAAAATATCACAGGTATGGTGGTCACAGGGGGTTTCCTGCTACATAAACTTCATTTTGTTTATTTAAACACAATTTTCATTTTATTTTTAATCATGTTAAGGGAAAAGAATTTACTTGGAAACATGTTTTTACGTCTGGGCAATTGGGGACCTAAGAAACCCTAAAAAAAAAAAAAAAAAAAATATATATATATATATATATATATATATATATATATATATATATATATATATATATATATATATATATATATATATATATATATATATATATATCTGCAATATTTAAAAAGGGAAATAACGTTGTTAAATTTATTAATTTAGCAAGTTTGGTGATTTTAAATAAAACTGTAATATGGGTTATCACAGGAGTACCCCATGAGATTTTTGTAAGAGCTCCTAGTTATACCCCTCGACTCTGTCTGTGTTAGTTTTATTCCTAATATAACCCAAAAAATATTTCACTCAAATGTGTACTCTGTTTTTGTTTTCAAATTGGGATATTTCTGTATTATCAAACTTTTATTCAAACACAAATATTATGACTTTTTTATTTTCACTAAACTCGATTCTGTCAATAAACAGAGAAAAATAGAAAAATTACACGAGGCTTCTAATGGCATTCTCTGTCTATGATTGCTCATACAAAAAATTATTATAATCTCTAAATTTCCTAGATTAATACATTCAGCGAAGTTACCTTCGAGATCTTTCGGAATTTTCAGACTTTTGGACCCAGATGCCAAAATATTAAAAAAAAAAAAAAAAAAAAAAAAGTATGTTTTTAAGCAAATGTTTTCTACTCAACACAATTATGCAAAGAAAAAAATAACAAGTGTTTTATTTAAACAGAGTTTGTGTTACATAAGATAACACCTGTAATAATTCATCTGATAGATTACTTGAAAGTATGAAATATTTTGAAATAAATGTATTCAGCAAAATTGTTTTAATTTTGGTAGAATTCGAAGTTTTCTGGGATCTTTTTAAATAAAAAATTCGTTTTCATGGTGGAGGGACTCACGAAATCTTTTCCTAAAAAAATAGTGAAATTTTAAAACAAAGTTTTTCGTTTTACAAGATTTTTTTTTTAAAAGAAGAAATATGTTTAGTATTTGGAAATATTGAATTTGTCTCATTTGGGGTCCCTAGGAGCCCTGGAGAATCACTTGTGATATCTCATATGATAGATTAATTAAATGCACGAAATTTTTTAAATCAATGTCATCGGAAAAATTGTTTTTCATTTAAGATAATTTGGAGTTTTCGAACATTTATACGAACAAAAAAATCGAAGCATTGGGGTCCCCTACTTTGAATAATGAAAACAAACAACGTACAGTTTAAAACATAATTTTTTTTCTGCTTAGCATGATTCTGTAAAGCAAAAATATGTTTTCCGCTAGATTAAAAAAAAAATAATAATAATAAATAAATAAATAAACTCGCGTTGAGTTACGTGAGGACCTTAAGGCCTTGGGGTCCTGTGATGTAACTCTCTCTTTGTGTGTGTATATATATATATATATATATATATATATATATATATAATAGATAACGTAATAAAATTTAATCTTAAAATTTAGCAATTAATAGAACTAAAACAATAACAGCACACAAAAATATAGAACTGAATCTAACATAGAGGAAAGAATGACACAAAAAGTTGCGATATAGATTAAGAACCAATGAGTTACAATAGTAACTTAAAATACTTCCGCCGACCTGAATGATAATAAAAAAGGACCATTAAACTTATGAGAGAGAAAAACAAATAATTAACCACATAATGAATTGGATATAAAATGCTTAAAATTAGAAGCATACAATTCAAGGGGCGCATACTTCATAAAGCTGTGAAAGCTGCAACGATTTCGTAAAACGATATTGCTAATCATAGCAATTTATATCATTTCACGCCCCGATCGAAGCATCAAGAACCATAAAGAATGAGAAATACGTGAAATATTAAATTAAAACAAAGATTAAAAAAAGATTAATTAAAATCTTAATTGAAACCAAAGTGATAACATGAAAGAAGCATAGTAACCACATGTATAACAGTTAACACAAACTGGAGAAAAGGATGATGCCAAAACCTTAATTGAAATTAAAATAAAAGCTCGACAGATATCGATTAATCGAATATACTTCAGAGCAATTTCATTAAAGATAATATTAAACATTCTTGATTAAAGTAGGCATACATAAATAAAAAATTAACCATTCATTTAATCTGGGATAATTACATAATAAACAATACACAATATTTACAGAAAGTTCCAATCCAAAGTAAAATTCAATCCGAAGCATTATGATTATAAACTCTACAATCAAAATTAAAAGACTAAAATTGAATAAGTTTATATATATATATATATGTATGTATATATATACATATATATATATATATATATATATATATATATATATATATATATATATATATATATATATATATATAATTGTTAAGTAATTTACTAAAACCCAAAATTTATGAACTGCCCATGTGGAATCTCTCATGCAGGGAACATAATTCCGAAAAGTTTCTGAAAATTTGCAGTCGGTTAAGCCTAAAATAAGATCCTCAACACACAACTTCTCGAATATAATATCAACAGAACTAGACAGTAATCGAATCCGACATAAAAATACAAACAACAGAATACTCCCCCTTTACCAAAAAGAGCGAACACTCTTAGGATTGTTGGCCGACTTTTAATGCTTTAATCCTGCCTGAAAAGCAGGAGAAAACAAAAGTTAAACTAAAGTTTGATTTTCCATATTGAAGTGTTTACAAAATTAAAAAATAAGTGGATAACATTTAAATATTAAATTACTTTTCTTATATATATATAATTATTTTAGTTAGTGGAATGGCAGTTAAATTCAGTACTTATTAATTAGATTACATTTGTCGTTCTATCAAACAGACTTAATAAAACACACGAGAATATTATTCACAAAATTTAGTCAAATTCGTCTCTCTTCTTTTTAATTTAATAACTACTTGTAAAATTTAATTTGTTAAAAAAAAAAATAAATAAATAAATAAATAAAAGACGTAGCTGAAAAGAAAACACAAAATAGTTTAAAAAAAAAATACATTTAAAAAGATTTTTTTCATTTATAAATTATAAATTTGCACATTTCAAAATAAGGTACTTGTTAGGTATTGATATACTTTTACCTCACTAGAGGGCGCCAGAGGTCCCGTTGAGATGAAATTCGAAGAACATTTTTTGTTGACTCTCGCGGGACATTAGTTTTAGTTCTGTTCTAGAATGGAGAGCAATGTCATGAAATAGTAGTTTGCTCTCGGGGCCTTTTTGGCCTGATTTTATTATTCATGGAGCTACCGTTGAAGAAATAGAAAAAGTAGCCCATAGATTAGTTAGTTTTAGTTTGTCTTTAGTGAAGAGAGCAACACAATGAAATAGAATGCTCTCAGGCCACCTTTGGCCTAATTTATTTTTATGGAACCACCATTGTCATTACGAAATAGAAAACTGGTGGCTTAGTTATTAAAATATTACGAATAGTAAATTGTTTTCGTGAAATTTCGAATATGTAAATACTTTTTGTAAATAGTGTTATTTTCATCATGTAACTATTTTAGTTAATAAACTGTATATATTTTATCATCTTAAAGAAGAAGCTATTATTTCTAGAAAAACAAGTGTCCGTTATTAGTCTTCATTTTTTGACGTCGAAGAATTTTACAGGTAAGAAGAATATTAAAATATCAGTTTGAAGATTATTACTTTGAAATTAAAATGATTTGAAATTATTAAATAAGACATTTGATTAAATGCAATAGCCTGCAATCTTTATATTACAAAGAATCGAGAAGATTCGCTTGAAGCCATTCAGAAGAATGGTTTTATAACATAATTTTATGGCGTCCGCCACATCAGGATGTATTGTTTATATTAAATACAGGAAATATCGTTTATATTAATATTGTTTATATTAACTGAAAAGAAAAGAATTATTTTCATTTGAAACAATAAATGGTTTAAAGATTATATTATTATTATATGAAATGTTTTTCAAAAGATATCTAAGATTGAAATTATTTAGAATATAGAATATTCCTTTTTCAAAGTAAATAAAATTAAAAATGTCTGATTGATTGAAATAAAACAAGATTTTTTTTTTTCGTTCTATTTTTTGTACATTTAAAACGTAAATTTATCAAGGTCAAAATAAGATAGTTGTTTTTTATGATTGAAATAAATAATATAAAGAAAGCAATTGAGTATTGAGTTGACCTTGAAAAAGAAGCATCATTTGTTGAAAGAAAGAATATAAAAGCATTTTTTCATGGTTAAATATTAGATGATGTCAAAATCTGATTGCAGTGAATGTTTATTGTTTTATTTTTTTGTTTCGCAATGATAATGAAATAAAGTATTATTTTAGAATTTATGAATGAAAACAAAATGTACAAGTGATAGAAGCTTCGATTTTAATTTATTTTTGGATTACATTTGGTGATTGTTTAATTCAATAAATTTTACAGTTAATAAATAAATAAAAATTATTATTCAGTTGGAAATAAATATTGCTATAAGAGTAAAATAAAAAATAATAAATGGTTATTTTCTTTTGTTTACATTTTATGAAAAGAAAATGGCTCTCAAATTAGAACATTTTCCAAGTTGTTCTTTAAATAAAATCTTCTTGGTAAATAGAAAAGTGAAAGTTTTTACATTTAAATTAAAAGGCATAAATAACGAATAATTGGTTAATTAACATAAAACTGTTCTGTTTTTGTTTAAAAATCAGAAATGGAAAAAATAAAAAGGCGAAGAACTCCATTATGATCTTCCTTTACTAAAACTTTAAATATTTTAAAAACAGAACTAGAGAAAGAAGATCTTGAGAGGGGTATACTTTTAGATAATTTAAATAAATTAGAGGGTTTAATGACAGAATTAAAGACACTCGACAATGAGATATTAGATATTATGTCAGAAGATAGTAAATGCGATGAAGCTTTGATTATAAAAGAAGCCGAAGAAAGCGAAGCATACTGTGATGAATTTATCACAGTTAAAAGACTAATTAATGAAAAGTTAAATTCAAATGTAAATTTTAATTACACAGGCCAAAATAAAATAGAAAGCGAAACAAACGTGAAAACAAAGCGATATAAATTACCAAAATTAGCTATCAAGAAATTTGATTCAAAATTGATAAATTATTTGCCCTTTTGGGCCCAATTTAAGAAAATTCATGAGGATGAAGAATTAGACAACACTGACAAATTTCAGTACCTTTTACAGCGCGTAGAACCAGGAACTCGAGCAAGAGAATTACTCGAAAGTTACCCCGTAACATCAGAAAATTATTTAAAGGCAGTAAAGGCTTTTGAAGAACGCTATGGGGATAAAGATATCTTAATCGAAGTGTATGTTCGAGAATTTTTGAAATTAATTACAGCTAATGTACAGACTAGGGGAAATAGCAAAAATTTGTGTAATTTAGTGACCAAGATAGAAGCACACTTGAGATCGCTGGAAAGCATGGGTGTAAACATTGATCAGAACTCTGCGTGGCTGTACCCAATGATAGAATCCTGTTTACCCGAAGATATTTTTAGAACGTTTCAAAGACTTAATGTTGGGGCCAGGGAAGATTCTACTGAGTTAGATGATAAGGAAAATACACAGAAATCGAACTTGTCACTATTGCTGAATTTTTTGAAAAGGGAAGTGGCAGGTGAAGAAAGGTTACAATTAGCCAGGTCGGGTTTTGAAATTAATTCACCCAAGGAAAATGTTAAAAATAAATTCCACAAGAGAGATAACAGGGTTCCCACTGCTGCCTTCTTATTCGCTGCAAAAGAATTAAGCTGTATATTTTGCGGAAAAACGCATGAGAGTAAAGACTGCATAACAGCCAGATCGCTCTCCCTTGACGAAAAGAAAAATAAAGTAAAAGAAAAAAATTGCTGTTTGAAATGTTTACGTTTTGGACACCGGGCAAAAACGTGCAAGGTTTTTATTAAGTGTCACGTTTGTTCTAAACCACACACGGAGTTATTTTGTCCAGAGATAAGGAAAGGGGGTGAAAATACTAGAAGCAAACCTCCCGAAGTAATACAGAACACTGTTGCCAAACAATGCTCCCAGGAAATAGCCCTTATGACGTTAGAAATAAATATAAAAGGGGAAAAAGGACAAAAAAAGGTGCGTTGTCTTATGGACTGTGGTTCCCAGAAAAGTTACATATTAAAGAAAACTGCGAAAGAGCTCAAGCTCAAACCCATTGGAACAGAAGTAATTGCCCATACAGTTTTTGGGGGTACACAGATAGAAGCTAAACAGCTTAATAAATTTAGAGTTACAGTGGGTGCATCGAATAATTGGGTCAGTTCCATACATCAGCTCGATCTTTTAGACCAAGAGAAAATTTGTGGTGAAATTCCTCGAATTTCAAAGGGAAATCTGTGCAGAGAACTCAAGAAAAATAAGCTGTGGTTGTCCGATATCGGCCCTGGTAGTACGGAAATAGAAATCCTGATCGGGAGTGACGTCTACGGTCAACTGTTAACGGGTCGAGTCAAGCAATTAGAAAATGGACTCACAGCAACAGAAACCAAACTTGGATGGACAGTTTGTGGAAAAACAGGGCTTCCATCTCAGGGTTGCTTGAATAGCGGTACAGCAGTATTAATGGCAAATCTGTACATAAAAGATTGGAATGTTCCAGACTTGAGGCGACTCGAAACGATAGGAATCAACGACCCTGCACAAATCTTGTCCAAAAGAGAAGAAGAAGATCAAGCCCACGATATGTTTCTTAGACAACCCACCAGAAACGTCACATCTGTAAACAACACGTCCGAATTGGAAGAATTTAAATCTAAGGCAAGAGAAATCATAGCTGAAGCTAAAATGGACCTAAGATTGTGGCAATTCGGTCCTATAAAAGAAATAGAAAAGTTTTCTTTAGAAAATGAAAAGGAAGACTTCTCAACTCCAATTCCAGTTTTAGAAATTAAATGGGACAGAACAGATGATAGCTTGATGGTCTGCAATAAATTTGACTTAGAAATAGTGAATCCATCAAAACGTCAAATTCTATCCATAACTCAAGGAACTTTCGATCCCATCGGTTTTCTAACTCCAGCGTTGTTACCAGCCAAGATAATAATTCAAGAATCTTGGTCCAGCAAATCAGCATGGGACACTCCGCTTCCAGAGAAAATTCAAAGAGACTTTCAGAAATGGTACAGCGAATTAAAAGAGCTAACAGAATTGAAGATCCCGAGAAGAATAGGTTATGGAAATAAAGAAGATTGGACCCTACATATTTTCTGCGATGCAAGTCAAAGTGCCTATGCAACAGTAATTTTTCTACGGTGCGAAGAAGAAAAAGGAGTTTCAATTCAATTTTTGGGAGCAAAATCACGGTTGGCTCCAAAAAAAGCTCTAACGATTCCTCGTCTTGAGCTGCTTGCCTGTGTTTTGGGATCCAGACTATCAAAGTATGTCATAGAAGCTTTGGACATCCCTACAGTACCAACTTACTTTTGGATGGATTCTTCGAAAGTTTTGGCCTGGATTAAAAGAAATGACCAGTGGGGTACCTTTGTGGGCAACAGAATCAGAGAAATGTGCAAACTTACGAACTCTAACCAGTGGTACTTAGTTCCAGGAAGTCAAATTCCGGCAGACCTGCCTTCCCGTGGTTGTAGTCCTAAATACCTTCTTGAATCGGGATGGTGGGAGGGACCTAAATGGCTAGCAGATGAAAAAAGTAACTGGCCCCAACCGAAGATTGTCCCTAATGAAGTCTTAGTTATGTCGGAAAGAAAGAAAACTGCAGTGTCATTATTTTCGAGTCCAAATGTAGATCCATTTATGAATTATGAAAGAACTTCGAAATTTTGTAAACTTGTAAATATTATTTGTTGGATAAGAAGATTTGCAACAAAATGTAGAAATAAAAATCATATTTTCCCAGCTGAACTTTCTTCAGAAGACAAGGAAGAGGCGGAAAAATTTCTCTGGTCACGCATACAGTTAGAAAGTTTTGGTGATGTGCGAGAAACAATAAAAGGACTTGTTGTTATGAAAGATCAAGACAATATTCTAAGAGTCAAAACAAAGTTGTTAGATCGAGAAGACACTTTTTCTTTCAAGTATCCTATATTGTTGCCATCAAAACATCATGTTGTAAGGTGCCTAATTAGAGACTGCCACTTGAAGAATTGCCATGCTGGACTTCAGACAGTTGGTTCGATCTTACGTGAACATTACTGGATTATTTCTGCAAAGCGTAACATCCGAAGTGAATTGATAAAATGCACAAAGTGTAAAATTTTTTCTTCCAAACCATTTGTTACTCCTCCCATCCATTTACCTTTTGACGGAGTCAGAGACTCAAAAGTTTTTGAAGTTGTTGGCATCGACTTATGTGGTCCTCTTTACCTGAAAAATAAGTCCAAAGTATGGATAGTCATTTTTACCTGTGCAGTATATCGAGCCATACACTTGGAATTAGTGACGAATCTTTCAACAGAGGGATTCATACAAGCGCTAAGAAGATTTGTAGCCCGAAGAGGAAGAATTTCGACAATCTACAGTGACAATGGAACTAACTTTCGGGGTGCTAACAATTTCTTTAAATCTCTTGACTGGAATCAAATTCAAAAGACGGATGACATAACTCCAATAAAATGGAAGTTCATCCCCCCAACCGCTGCTTGGTGGGGCGGATGGTGGGAGCGTCTCATTAGAAGTGTAAAAAACCTCCTACTGAGAACTCTTGGAAAATCTTCCCTCAATTTTGAAGATCTCTCTACTATCTTGTGCGAAGTTGAAGCCATAATGAACAGTCGACCTTTAACATACCTATCAGAAGAACCAGACAAGTTCATTCCTTTGACACCTTCCTGTTTTATGCAAGACATTCAAGAAATTGGTGTACCAGATCTGGATGCCATTGATGCTAAAAAACTGAGAGCACGATACAAGCACTGCCAAAGTGTTCGAAAGCAACTACAAAGTAGATTTCGGAAAGAGTATCTAGCGCAGTTGGTACAACGAAGTAGAGAGATATGTAAACCTGTTAAACAAGGTGACATTGTGCTAGTGGAAACCAACAGTGTGATAAGACTACATTGGCCAATAGGAAGAGTAGTGAAAATTTTTCCCAGCCGAGATGGCCGTGCCAGGGTTGTGGAAGTGAAAATGTATTCTGGGACATTGATTAGACCACTTCAAAAACTCTATCCCTTACAGATATCAGATGCTGAGGATCCAGTGATACAAGCAGCAAAAGAGACAATAAATTGAAAGTGGTCAAAAACTATAAAAAACTTTTTGAAAGACAATCACAATTGTTTTAAAATTGCATTGAACTTTAAAATATTTTATTTTTATTTTTCTTTATTTTCATTAGTTTGTAACTTTAATTTTTACTATTTGTAGTTTATAGCTTTAATTTTTCTTAGTATGTAGTTTTATAAGTTTAAATTTTCTTAATTAATTAACTGTTTAATTTTTTATCTCTCACCTTAAAAATTAAAGGTGGGAGGATGTTAGGTATTGATATACTTTTGCCTCACTAGAGGGCGCCAGAGGTCCCGTTGAGATGAAATTCGAAGAAAATTTTTTGTTGACTCTCGCGTGACATTAGTTTTAGTTCTGTTCTAGAATGGAGAGCAATGTCATGAAATAGTAGTTTGCTCTCGGGGCCTTTTTGGCCTGATTTTATTATTCATGGAGCTACCGTTGAAGAAATAGAAAAAGTAGCCCATAGATTAGTTAGTTTTAGTTTGTCTTTAGTGAAGAGAGCAACACAATGAAATAGAATGCTCTCAGGCCACCTTTGGCCTAATTTATTTTTATGGAACCACCATTGTCATTACGAAATAGAAAACTGGTGGCTTAGTTATTAAAATATTACGAATAGAAAATTGTTTTCGTGAAATTTCGAATATGTAAATACTTTTTGTAAATAGTGTTATTTTCATCATGTAACTATTTTAGTTAATAAACTGTATATATTTTATCATCTTAAAGAAGAAGCTATTATTTCTAGAAAAACATGTGTCCGTTATTAGTCTTCATTTTTTGACATCGAAGAATTTTACAGGTAAGAAGAATATTAAAATATCAGTTTGAAGATTATTACTTTGAAATTAAAATGGTTTGAAAATATTAAATTATTTTGATTAAATGCAATAGCCTGCAATCTTTATATTACAAAGAATCGAGAAGATTCGCTTGAAGCCATTCAGAAGAATGGTTTTATAACAGTACTAAAATAAAATGCATTATTCCATTGTTGTACAACAATTCTTGATTTCAAACGTTTCCATTTATACGAAATAACGCTCAATTTAAACTATCTTAATTTAACTATACACAATAAACATATTGAACCATTTTTAGCAATGAATGGAGTGAACAATAAAGTTTTGTTTTCATTAATTTAGTACGGATTACACGATAATTAGATAAGATGCATTCTTTTATTTTTCTCAGTTGAGTGTAACTAGTAGATATATAAATTGTTAACGTTGTATTTTTTTTTTTTTTTTTTTTTAACCTTTTAAGATTTTTATACTTAATAATTAGTTTTATAGAATGAAAACTATTGTATTTTTTATTTAACCTTTAAAAATTTAATTTTATACTTTTTAATTTTGAATTAAGATTATGAATATATTTCTTTATACATATACCTAGAATATATTAATATAAAATAACAATCGCTATATACAAATGCAGCGTTTAAAGAATTAAGTATGCATGAAACCAAAATATATGAATCTATACGAAAAACTTCTAAAGCTCAATTTAAGAATTTTTTTTTTCAGTTATATGCTGGAAGAAAAATAGTTGAAAAAATTTTTACGTATGTGTACGATAACTATTTTTCATTTAAATATTTTAAGTAATATTCTTAAATGTGTAATTTCTATAACTCAATAAGTTTATGACTATTATTTATTTGTTATTTTAAAATACGTCATTGTTTAGAAACATTTTATTAAAAATAAAATATATTAACATCAATTTACGTTTAATGAAGAAGAAAAAAAATCCTCATGATTAAAAAAAAAAAAAAAAAAAAAAAAAAAAAAAAAAAAAAGGAAGAAATCCATGCAAAAAAGTTAATTTTCTACGTGAATAATTTCCGTTTAATGAACTTTATTCTATATTTAATATTTAATATGTTTTGACAGATGAAAATATTAGCTGATTCGATATTTTTTCACTTCGTTTCTGAACATTTTTTGCACCAATTATTTCAGATATTGTTGCCAGAATATAATTGGGTAATTCTGAAATTCAGAAATTTTGACTCTTCAAAATGGTTTCCATTTATTTCTTGGTGTATAAGTTCTTTGTTTCTTCATTACTACAATATGTATATATATATATACATACAAATATGATTCCAGGAGTTTTTTTTTCGTTTGAAAAAGGAAGTAATTACTTTGTTTTATATAGATTAAAAAAATTTATTAAAGCACATGCGTCAGATTCCATCACAAGCACTTGGATTCTTTAATCACCAAAAAACTATGAGACATAAATATTTTAATTATCTTGCTGTGGTTTAATTATTTATATATATATATATATTTAAATGTGGCACAGGTTATTTTAGATGAGATGCAGCAAAATTCTAACAACTGCTGAAATCTAATTCTTATTCAAGAATATTTTTCCCAATAATTAAATAGTTTTTATTTGCATAATATTGAAATGGAAATTGATTTAAATATAAATAAAATGAAAAAAAAAATTATAACCATCTTTAAGTTTTATTAAGTACTTTATCATTAATTCTATATTCTCGTGTAATAATTAAAAAATCTTGATGTATTATGCGAAAAAAAAAATACATACATACACAAACAAACAAGTAAATAAATAAGTAAAACGGCATTTCAAACTATTATTGTATTATCAATTATATATATCTTTAATCTACATAAAAATAATGTTACAGATGTCAACTACCGTATTTTTAATAAAAATGTATATATATATATATATAGCAATAACCAAAGAAACAGTTTCACAGTTAAAAAAAAAAAAAAATCACTGTCAAATTTCTGAAAAAGAGTAAATCTTCTTTACCAAAAGAAAAAAATAAAAGCATCAGAAACATAAAAAAAAACAGAATAATAATAAATGAAAAATAAAAAAATAAAACTTTAGGATAAAATTAAAACTAAAGGTTAGACTAACCATTTAATTGGTTGAAAATTGGTTATTACATAAGTTATCAAGGAAAGATACAACTCAACTTCTCATATTAAGTTCTCTGTTTTCTCGTGCTTTGATATCAATTATTTTGTCTCGTGTTTTGAGTTTCGTTTTTCTCGTTGGTGTTTCAATACATCTGGATATATTATGTCTAAATTACATCTCTTTCATTTCAAGGTATTCTTTTTTCTTGAAGGTTATGATTTCATTATTAATTTAAGGTTCATGATGTGTTTTTGTTTTTCTGGAGAGTATTCTGTTTTTATTTTCCTGGAAAATATTCTGCCATTGTTTCATTTAATTCATTTCAGGGTAATTTTTCCTTGTAGGTTTGTGCTATCAATTGATATTTTCTAGAATGCATATCAATTACAGAAAACCTAGAATCAATGATATGAGGCACTAGAAAACGTCTTATAGCATTATGAGCTTTAAAGCTAAAATTCAGTCTTGTTCTGTTTGGGTCCGAAATTCTTTTGCTAATCTCATAATTACATAGTACTATTATTTCCCTTTAAAATGCTATCCTACAGTCAACCTCTTTCTCTTCAGAATCTAATTATACGGTCCTATATTAATATTCAACATGTTGTTGTTGTTGTTGTTGTTGTTGCTTATCCTCCTTGTCTGACGGAGTCAGACAAGATCCACGAGTTCGTTGACTGATAGGAAGTCAAAGACCAGAAGAGGATTGGTAAAAAGATCCTCCTTAGAGAGTCCCATGCATTCCAAAAGGTGCTCAGGAAAAGCCTGATGACTTTGGCACTTGGTGCAGGTGACGAAGGTTTTCCTGCCCTCGTTGAAAGTGAGGCACTTGATGTGACCGCTAGCGAGTCACAAAAAAAAAAAAAAAAAAAAAAAACGAAGCAATAAATTATATATATTTGTAATGAGCAGTATCTGTACTATTTTTTATTCCACTAAATGAAAAATTGGACTTTTGAAGTTATTTCACGTCCCAGTCTCCTTAAGAAACAATGTCTTATTGAAGCCATTAAAAATTTTACACATAAATTGATTTTAAATTTTGGTGGAAGTTAGTATTTTTTCTTCGTTCTTTAAACTCATTATTTAAACTCAATCAAAAAATACATTTTGTTCATTAACTATTCATTTTCAATCAGTTTGGATTTTATTTTATCAGTTTATTTATTTATTTATTTTTTTTTTTATATAATAATAATAATAATTATTATTATTATTATTTTTTTTTTTTTGCTTACATATTATCACTTCAAAAAAAAATGAAAGGAGTGCACTTTTGGATATAAAAGTTTCCGTTAAAAGTTTCTGAAGAGTCTGATTACATGCTGAATTCAAGTTCGATATAACATAAATTTTTCGTGTATAAAAATGACTTAATTACCATTTTTCGTGTTCAGTCGCGTACAGAAAGTATTAATTCAGGTATTGAACATTGGTTATAGTTACTGCCTTTAAAATTAAGATAATTATTTAAATAATATCTAAACAAATGTACTTAAAATGCCTACTAGTTATACAGTTTATTAAACAAATCTTACTTATATCTTTTTAGAAGGTATACATTAATTTTTATTTGAAAAAAAAAAAAAAAAAACAGGAATTGTTTTGAATATTTACGATTGGTAAAAATTGTATTGATAAAAACTGTAAATGTGTTGGGAATAGTGCATACATTTATAGTTTAATGTTTTATACCTTCATTTCAAAAGGTATCAAATTGTTATTTCAAATGAAATCTGACATGTTAAAAAATGTCCTCAGTATATTACTTTTCATCTCAATTGTGAAAAAATACTTTTAATTTTCAAAATACATATTTTCTCAAAAAGTGTTAGTGTTATGCAAAAAAGTTTCTTTTCTCATTGTTATTACAGAAGTTCGTAGGAACATAAGGATTTTCATTCTTAATGGTATTTTGCAATTTTTGAATAAATAAAATGAGTAGTTTTACTATAAAAATTCAAACGTAAATATTTTAAAATATACTAATATTAGGATTTATACTTTATCTATTTATAGAGATTTAGTATTAAAAAGTTCTATGAACTTATATATATATATATATAATTTTGAATAAAAAGTAATAAAAATATGTAATATTTTAAGGTAAGTGAGCGTGGTTAACAAAAGAAAAAAAAAATAATTAAATACAACAATAACGAATTAACATTTGTAAAAATAACACTTCATGTGAAAAACACCCTTCCGCTTGGGAGCAGCACCCACCCTTCCGGGTGGGAGCAGCAGAACAGACAAATATTAAGAAAATTAAAAAGGCCTAACAGGCTACGGAAACATGGCGAAAACAGAACACTCCCAAAAAATGCGAATAACAATGAAATTCTAAAACAAAGTTAAATTACTAGTGAAATAGATGTAACTGTAGTAATTTTGTTTGATAAAATTAAGTCAATTAAAATTATAATAAAAAAGGTATACAGTCGATATAGTTGATAAAAGTAACTTAATAATGGACATGCTACCTCGCCATGTTCCCACCCAGACCTGAAAGATAAAACGATATTAACAGGGAGAAGCCCCCGCTCATCACTCTTGGAGCGATGTAGAGCGCTTCTAAGGGGACTACTCGCAGTTTATTGAAAAACTCAAAAGAAAAAAAAATACAAAAATACAAAAATACAAAATTCGCCAGGCCCAAAATACGGCCTAAGCCGACAGTGGGCGATTATTCAGGAGCTGAAATTGCCGGGCTATGCCCCACGCAACAGGTGGCATGAAGTATACGAAAGTTCTTGATTGAAAAGTCTATATAACTAAAGTCTCTGGGAAATGAAACAGATTGCTAAATACATAATAAATTGGACTTGCGACAAAGTTAAATTGTAGAAAAAGGAAACAGGACTATATAACAGAAATGGCGTATTCACAGTCAGTGGCCTATTAATGGCATGGTCATGTCGGGCGTTCACATCTCATAGTTCAACCATTCAAAGTTGCTGGATCTCCAGTACACTGTCAAAAAAAAAAAAAAAAAAAAAAAAAAAAACCTGTTTGCTGCCAGAAATTTTCTCTAATTCAGAAAAATACGTTCTGTCAACGGAAAAATTACGTTGATAGAACGTATTTTTGTGAATTACAGAAAATTTCTGACAGCAAACTGCAACAAAAATGTCTTTGTTTTGTCGGTGTAGCAGCAATTCAGACAGGAGGCGTTCCTTACGTTGGACTTCATCCAGGAGTCTTCATCAGCAAACACCACAAGACACCAAGCACCATAAGTGAAGAAACATTACCGCTGCTATTACCTCAATCGCAAAGCTCTATTTAAATTTTTGGTGTAAAACTTTATGAAATTCAATGGATAGTTATTATTGTAAAATTATTAGCAGTAAATTTAAAACTTGGTTATTATAATTTGAATGACTATTGCATACCTTATAAATTTGCTGAATTTGCTTTCATAATTCACTATAGGTTACATGATTTGGTCAAAATGCATTTAAAATTGTGTAATTTGGAAAAAAAAAACTTGATTTTATGGATCTTTTTTACTATATTTTTTGGTCCCAGTGCATAACAATCTATAAAATCAGCTAAAACATCGTATGAAGTTTCTTGGTTTGAAACTCATTTCATTAAACCGTTTCATTTACATCCTTTAAGTTTAACATTCAAATTTTTTTTCCTCAGCCATAGAGTACACTATCTACCAATAAGTATTTGGACATTTTCAAAATTAGACGTATTATTAAATATCTAGAAAATTTTTTCAGGAATCATCTTGAAACTTTGATTCTATAAAGAACATGATATACCTCATATATTTCAGCAAAATTTGTGTCGTGAAGAGGAAAATTGGAACAGTAAAAAAAATCATTTTTTTTTTTTTTTTTTTTTTTTATCACTCTCCAAAAAATAATGCTTTCAATGCGTTTTGGCTGTAGTATGTGGTTATGAAGATTTTTCTCATTAACTGCAATTATATGTATATATATATATATATATATATATATATATATATATATATATATATATATATATATATATATATATATATATAAGACTACCACATACATTCATGGAGATATAACTTATTCTTTTTTTTTTTTTTTTTCAAAAAACTACAAAAAAAAAAAAAAGACTTTTTTAATTATAACACGTAGACCCAATGCAAAACCACTTTTAGGAAATTTGACGTGCTACAATAGACACAGCACACAGCAGTCAGAATGTAAAAATCTTGCAAATGTAAATATCTTGCAAAAAATGAGCCTTTTTTAACATATATTTTTTTACTATGCATCCGATAGCTTTTAAAAAATTCCATTTGAATAATTTAATAGCTGAATAACAACATACATAAAAATCTCAAAGAAATATAGTGAAAATTAAAAAAATTATAAAAGATAGAATAAACAGAATTTCAGTTCTTCTAAAAATAAGGAAGATGATAGGGGTTTTTATCAATATTTATTTACAATCAGCGGACACTGTTTTACCAATGGGCATTGATTGAAAAAATAAATGTGAGTAAAGTCCCTTATAGTTCAGCATTTATTTTAAGAGAACTGAAATTCTGTTAACAGTTTTGCATTCGGATTGCAGTATGTTGCGTCTAATGTAGTATGCCAGACTTCTTAAAATACCTTTGCACTGGCTATAAGGTTCTACTTGTTATAATTAAAAAAGTGGATTAAAAAAAAAATACTAAAAGGAAAAAGAAAATCTTTATGAATATGTATGGTGGTTTCATACAAAATTGTACAAATTTCACAGATCCTCTTAATCACATGCTACATCCAAAACGCATTTTATGCATTACTTCTTACAGGGTGGTCCAAAACATTTTGACTTTTTTTTTAATTTTTTGCTGGTTCCTTTTTCCTCTTCAAGATACAACTTTTGCTGTAATATATGAGGTATAATATGTTCTTTTCACTACTAAAGACTCAAGATGATGCCTTGAGAACTTTTCTATATTTTTGACAAAACGTCCAAATTCGAAAATGTACAAATACTTATTGGTAGATAGTGTATTGTAATTTAAACATACGTTTAACTGTGATTAAAGATTATCTAAATTTAACCTAAAATTCTATTAGATTTTAATTACATGTAATATATATGTCACAGAATTATTTATTGATTCAAAATAACGTTATTTAAAAAAATAAGTATGCATTTTATTGGATGTTTTTATATGACATATGTTTAAATCATTTTATGTTTTGTATAAATCATATGTTTACTTTATTCTGAAAAAAAGTCATGTTTTCTCCATGTTGTAAATAATTATTCTCACCCATCAGTGATTAAATGTAATCTTGTCTACCGTAATATTCGAAGCATACATAAGATTGAAAGCGTGTCGTAAAAGTTACTGAATCAGAAATTCCCATGAATGTCGCTATCCTCCTTAATTACAAGGCTTAGATACATCATGTCATTGATACATAGATGATTTATAACTATATGTTCCTAGTACAAGTTTTATGATATAAGGAAATTCAAAATATTGAACATAAACATAAATAATCATAATTATGATATTTGATCTGATGCTGTATTTGAAAATTAAAAATTCAATGATGTTATTTTAAAATCTGTAAATACCGTGATTTCAGAAACTTCATGTCGTGGCAAGATTGTAAATAAATTTGATACAAAGGTAAAATAAGTTTTTTATGTAGGTTAATAGTGCATTTTTATTACATATATTAAAAGTTAAATTTACTTCACTACAAAATTATTTTTTCAAAAAATTAATTTTACAAATATGTGTAGTAGTACAAATAGTTTAGTTTAGTTTAATTTTAATATTTAATTTAATATTTATCTGGAGTATTTTAACGACAAACTATAATAAAAATTTGAGAAGACTTGTGCGTAAATGAAATCTGTACCCGTTGGTCGTAAATTGAATTGGTATTTTAATACATTTCATAGCTAAATAAATAATATAAATAATTAAATGTAGGTGGAGATACTCTATGTTGTAATACATAAACATATCTATAAATCAAGTTAAAAGAGTTCATTTTGAATTTTCCTTACATTAAGGCTCTTTTAACGTTGTTTTTTACATTTCTTTTAAAATATAATGAATAATATTTAATATATTAATTATATCTATATAAGTAAAAGTTATATAAATAAAAGAGAAAGTATCAAAAATGATTAATTAAACACTCTAGTACTTCATATAAATCATGCAATTCAATATATTTGCAACTTCTAAGACAAAATCAAATTTCTTGTGTTTTATGACGGACTCATTAAATTTGCCTGGAAAATCAATATGTAATATTTATTTATCATAAATTCCAATTTAAACTATATTGATTAAATTTTTTTATCATTGACATGGCTATATCAGCTAATGTAAATATGCCTATATTTGAAGATTCGCGGATTTGTTGTAGTTTTCATATATATATATATATATATATATATATATATATATGCACACTCTATAACAAAAAAAGCGACGCGCCAAGATGGAGTAATGCAGACTCGGCACGAATTGATAGGCATACAGGTTTAGATGGAAAATGCAAAATTTTAAAGTTTGGCTGCCATCGAATGAGCATGTGGCGCTGCAGCGCATCATTACTGTGCAATTGGCAGAATATTAAAAGTGAGAAATTTTGATTCCAGGACATAAATTCTTCGTGAATTTCATTCCGTCTATTTATATAGACTGTAACTATGCCTCACATACAGATGTACAAATAATATGTGCAAATGACAGCATTTGAGAGATGTGTGTAGATGGGCTCAAAGAAACCAGTTGGTTTAATCTGTGAATTGTTTGACAATTGGATGGAAGCGATGTCACTTTTAGATGATTTTGACAGCAATGAGTGAAAAATGGCTGAGCACAGAGTCAGGGAGGAAGCGGTCAGCCTAAAGAGGGGATAGAACGTGAGAACCGACCAATCGTCAGAGCTTTACCCAAAGCCCAGATCGTCATTATCATCGATCCTACTTGCAACTGGTAGTTCAGTAACTTCGAAGACTTAGGCGGTTCAGAGAAATGGGGTTGAGCTCGCAGAGACCCTTGTGCGGACTAATATTAAACTTTGTGTACCGACAAGCACGTTTGCAGTGATATCAGGATTGTTCGAACTGGAATGTCCCTGAATGGAGTAGAATTATCTTCAGTTACGAGTACCACTCCAATTTGAGCCCTGATGACCAGCAAAGACGCGTCTAGAGACGCCCCAAAAAAGGGGGGGGGAGGATTCCAACCCGACTGTCGCCAGCTATACGGCCCGATAATCAGTAGCGATTTTCTGGAATGTCATTTCATTTCATAGCAGGACCCCTTTCGTTGTCATCCGTGGCATCTTTACAGCACATTGCTACGTCGACGACATTATATGTCCCATTGTGTTTCCCTGCATATCCTGCAATCCTTACAGTATATTTCCACATGATAATGGCCGCCCAAGCACAGAGATAGTTTCTATTGCATGTTTTCCTGCTTGCCTAACATTATTTTGGCCAGTAAAGTCGCCGGATCTCTCTTCTACTGAGGACGTTTGGAGAATCATGATAAGGGTCCTACATCTCGTCGTTTTGCCAATCTAACGCACCAATTGGACAGAATTTGGCATGATATCTCGCAGGAGCATGTCTGCTAATTCTATCAGTTAATACCGAGCCGAATAACTGCTTACATATGGGTCAGAAGTGGACCAATGCGTTATTGACTTGTTGACTTTTGTGAGACCGTTTCTCCTGATTAAACCATCCAAATTTTCTGAAACTGTAATCATTTGTTTTTCTTCGCATGTACATCACATCTACAGATTTTCGTCTCATTTGGATGACTCCTTCTTATTGCGACGATGTTTTTGTTATAGAGATCGTTATAGATGTATAGATGTTTGTTATGTATAGATGTATAGATGTTTATTTCTTTTGTTATAGATGTTTTTGTTACAGATTTTTTGTTATCTGATTCGCCCGGTGTCTCAAGTCATCTTCCTTCCTGCACGTCGAATCCTGCCCCGGTGCCTCCCCTGCCCGCGCAGCCAGTTGAAAAGTTCGGAACAGATATACAGCCACCGGTACTCCCAAGTAGACAGTCACGTGAAAAGAGAAAGAAAAAAACCTTCATTCTTTTTTTCTATATAGTAGCTCTCGGAATGTATTCGTTCATTCAAGCCAAACCGTTCGGGTTTATTCATAATCTATTCAAATCATGCTAAAATGATATTTATTCTTGAAAACTATTATGTGTTAAGCATTCTTCTGTATTCGTGACAATTCATTCAAGTCATAAAACCCATCGTAATATATAATGGATTAACGATGTAAGTATTAGTCTGATTCTATGTGAAATATGAGCATTATTCGTTACTTGATCCTTCCATGTACAAAAATAATGTACAATAATTAAAAATCCCAATAGAAATTCTTTAAATGTGAGTCGATTAATTCTCTGAAATAATAATATGTGTTTGTTTCTACAACTCTTCTGAATACGAGTGTAATTAAAATATTCTTGATGCTGCACATTCTTTTGAATTCTTCATTATTATATTTGGCCTAATTTAATGCACTCAAAGTGGGATTCTGGGAGAATGATGAGTGCAATTCACTTTAATTTGTGCATGCAACATAAGTTTCGATTTAGAAATAGAAGTGTGTTTTGTTTTTATTTATTATTCAGCTTACCAGTCTTATTCTTTTATCTCATACAAAATTAATCATACATAGAGAGTAGTATTTCACGGAAATTTAAGTTATGATTTCCTGTGCATTTAATAGCGTGATTCGTTACAATTTGGTAACACAATATGTGAAGTAAATGCTTGAAGTGATTTCAATGAAATTTAACTTTTTAGATATGTAAATAATCAAGTTTAAAATCATTAAAGAATACAACGTGTCTAAGGGAACTATTCCTTTTTTATACAGAATAGAAGAAGTAGAATTCTACAATAATATTTGAAAATCAAATAATTCCTTTAAAAAAAAAAAAAAAAATGTATCTTTAGTTTACTGCATTCAAAATTGAGTATGTTTATTATTATACATGGTTACTATATGGTTACAGTTATGCAGCTAAAAGCCTTTTTAAATATTTGTCCAATATTTACTTTTAAATAACTGAGTTGAAACGATAATTGTTACACCCAAGGACCCAAGTCAGTATTTATGAAACTTAATGAAGAAGGACGATAGATAACCGCTTATTACAAAAATTCTATCCATACCTTTAAATTAAATCTGGAATAATTTTAATCAAATTTTGAATTTTAAGTAGCTTTTCCCTTTTAAAAAGATTTGATCAGTAAATAATACAAACATTACAAAAAAGAGGACAATTTAGATACAATGTTTGGATAGTTACACTTAATTTATACTGCCAGTATGCCTATCTGTGCACATGAAACTAATTTCACACAGCCTTTATTTTCGGATGCGCTTGTGTTGCCGCCGCGATATGACAATTTCGCAAAATGTTATTATTAATTTATAATGTTCTGTTCACAACTCCGGAGGGGGGGGGGGGGTTATTAGGTGCATATTTTCCCTATGTAAAAAAAAAAAAAAAAAAAAAAAAAAAGATTCATAAGCGTCATTTATGAGATAGTAATTTAGTTTAACGTAGACAAGATAAAATCTGAGCTTCAAGAAAGGAGTGATTGCTAATGCAAAAAAAAACTACTTGTTATTCGCTTTCTAAGAATTAAAGAAATTAGCAAGTCGTAAGAGAAGGTGTGTGACATTAGTAAGTATAGTCGTATTTATGTACAATTTCATCAAATTGTGATATGTGTTTCTATAAAAAAATTTATTTATTACATCATAAAATGTTCATTATTTATAAATTTATCAATAAATAAATATATCAATATATTAAACACATATATATTAAATATAAAATATAATACTATATCCGTTCAATTTCTTTTCTCTGTTAATGAAATGTAATTCGTCTAATTGTAATTATTATTATCCTCATCATTTTATTTATTTATTCATTTATTTATTTATTTTTAAGCTTTGCTTAAAAGAATCTTAAGTACAATTTTCTATATAGCTCCTAATTATAAATTAAACTACGGTCGTCTACCCTTGCTTTTTTACGAGCCTGTCTCTGGCACGGATTAGCAGTTCCATAGATAGATTTTGTTTTCTCCTATGGGAACAAAAATCTATAAAACTACGTAGTTTGGGACCCACAGTGAGAGACCAATGTAAAATAATTTAAATGTAATGAAGCGCATTTATTAAATACCATTTTTACCAACATTTTAAAATACATCAGTTACGTATATTTTAAATAATATTATTGATCCCATATAATTAACCCAATAAAGACATAATTCTCTGTTTCCCACTGTTATAATTATAAATAATCCACACATCATAATAAATGGTTGTCATATCATACACACACACAGATAAAGGTTATTTTCAAAAAGACGCAACTGTTTATTAACATGTTTTTATTAACTTCGATTCTTGTTTGTGGGTTTGTGTGTTTGTCAGGGACAAATCTTGTAATCGATATTTAACTAACTTCCCGACTAGCTAGATATTTGAAATTTTCAGGACAGCTCACAACATGGTGACAATACATTTTTCTAATAATTTTAGTCAAGTATTTCAAGTCCCGCTGCCTTCGGCAGCGCTTATATGATTCGACAGAAAATTTATTTAACTAACTTCCCAACTAGCTAGACATTTGAAACCTTCAGAATAGTTCAGAACACGGTGAAAATGCATTTTCTTAATACCTTTAGCCAAATGTTTCGAGTTCCTGCTGCCTTCGGCAGCGTTATCAGTACAAAGCTTGCAATCGATTTTTCACTAAATTTCCGACTAGCTGGACATTTGAAACTTTCAGGACAGCTCACAACACGGTGACAATACATTTTTCTAAAAATTTTAGTCAACTATTTCAGGTCCCGCTGCCTTCGGCAGCGCTTATATAATTCGACAGAACATTTATTTAACTAACTTCGCGACTGGCTAGACATTTGAAATTTTCAGAATAGTTCAGAACACGGTGAAAAAGCATTTTTTTAATACCTTTAGCCAACTGTTTCGGGTTCCTGCTGCCTTCGGCAGCGTTATCAGTACTAAGCTTGCAATCGATTTTTCACTAACTTTCCGACTATCTGGACATTTGAAACTTTCAGGACAGTTCATAACACGGTGACAATACATTTTTCTAATAATATTAGTCAACTATTTCAGGTTCCACTGCCTTCGGCAGCACTTATATTATTCGACAGAAAATTTATTTAACTAACTTCCCGACTAGCTAGACATTTGAAACTTTCAGAATAGTTCAGAACACGGTGAAAATGCATTTTTTTTTTAAATACCTTTAGCCAACTGTTTCGGGTTCCTGTTGCCTTCGGGAGCGTTACCAGTACAAAGCTTGCAATCGATTTTTCACTAACTTCCCGACTAGCTAGATATTTGAAACTTTCAGGAAAGCTCAGAAAACAGTGGAATTACATTTTTTTAAATACTTTTAGTCAACTGTTTCAGGTCTTTACTGCCTTCGGCAGCGTTCATATGATTCAACAGAAAATTTATTTAACTAACTTCCCGAGTAGCTACACATTTGAAACTTTCGGAATAGTTCAGAATACGGTGAAAATGCTTTTTAATTTTTTTTTATCCAATTGCTTCCGGACCCTTCTGCCTTTGGCATCGTTTTCAGTACAAAGCTTGCAATCAACTTTTAACTAACTTCCCGGCTAGATAGCCATTTGAAACTTTTATAATAGCTAAAAAGACGATAGCAAGGAATTTTTTTAATACTTTTATCCAATTGCTGGGGTTCCGGCTGCTTTCAGGAGCGTTTATATGATTCAACAGAAAAT
The DNA here is from genome assembly GCA_963930645.1 of Salticus scenicus. NCBI lineage: Eukaryota > Metazoa > Arthropoda > Arachnida > Araneae > Salticidae > Salticus > Salticus scenicus. Next base: position 213,249,285 of record OZ005649.1, read on the forward strand.
TTAAAAACATGGTTTATAAAAAAAAAATTATCTTCTAATTATTTTTTTAATGAATTTGACGCAATGAAAACAAACGTAAAATATTTTTAGACAAAATATAACAATATATAAAATCTTTAGTTTGTAGTCCTGTTAAAAAAAAAAAAAAAAAGTCCAGAAAATCTAAATATTTTTTGGGACGATGATCAATGACATATCCACAAAATTTCATCTTAATCGACTGGTTATGTTATACACGGCAGATAATCTGCGTACGTTGGACAAGAGAATAAAAATATATTTTTTAACACTTTCCAACAAGGTTGAAAAGTGTTTATGACTTCGGTTTGTCTGTCCGTCTGTCCGTCTGTCTGTCTTTCCGTCTGTCCGTCTGTCTGTCCGCGCTCTAACTCCCGTAAATATTTATGAAATTTCTTGAAACTGATATATGTTATTCAAGTTCACTATCGGACGTTCCCTATTGAAAATGGAGTTTATATCTCTATTGGTTTGTGTATAGGGACACTCGAAAGTATTTCAAAGCATTGTGTTCTATGAGAGGTATTTCCATAAACCATATTTTCATATCTTTATTGTAGACATATCTTAATGAAATTGAAATATGTTATTCAAGTTCACTATCTGACGTTCTCTATTGAAAATGGAGTTTATACCTCTACTGGTTTGTGTACAGGGACACTCGAAAGTATTTCAAAGCATTGTGTTCTATGAGAGGTATTTCCATAAACCATATTTTCATACCTTTACTGTAGACATACCTTAATGAAATTGCAATATGTTATTCAAGTTCACTATTCGATGTTTCCTGTATAAAATGGAGGAAATACCACCATCGGTTTATGTACAGGGACACTCAAAAGAATTCCAAAGCATTGAGTTCTATGAGAGATATTTTTATAAATCAAATTTTAATAACTTTACTTTCCACGAAGTTTTTGGAAATTGAAATATGTTATTTATATGCACTAAACAATGCTTTGCACAGAATATAGCATGATTAGCATTAGATTTACAGGGTGGCACAAAAATATGGAGTTACATTAAGAGCTATTAATAAAAAATTGCTAGAATTGTACTTTCGTTTACGTTAAGCGTTTTTAACATTTTCCAACATTTTTAACACTTTCCAACAAGGTTGAAAAGTGTTTATGACTTCGGTTTGTCTGTCTGTCTGTCTGTCTGCCTGTCTGTCCGTATTTCTGTCCGCGCTCTAACTCCCGTAAATATTTATGGAAATTCTTGAAACTGATATATGCTATTCAAGTTCACTATCGGACGTTCACTATTGAAAATGGAGTTCATACCTCTACTGGTTTGTGTACAGGGACACCCGAAAGTATTTCAAAGCATTGTGTTCTATGAGAGGTATTTCTATAAACCATATTTTCATACCTTTACTGTAGACATATCTCAATGAAATTGAAATATGTTATTCAAGTTTACTATTGGATTTTTCCTGTGTATAATGGAGGAAATACCACCATCGGTTTATGTACACTCAAAAGTATTTCTAAGCATTGCGTTCTATGAGACATATTTCTATAAATCAAATTTTAATAACTTTACTTTCCACGAAGTTTTAGGAAATTGAAATATGTTATTTATATGCACAAAAAAATGCTTTGCATAGAATATACCATGATTAGCATTAGATTTACAGGGTGCCACAAAAATATCCATTTATATTAAGAGCTATTAATAAAAAATTGCTAGAATTGTACTTTCGTTGACATTAAACGTTTTTAACACTTTCTGAATAACACTTTCTTTTTAGACTTATCTGAATGAAATTGAAATATGTTATTCAAGTTCACTATTGAATTTTTCCTGTATAAAATGGAGAAAATACCACCAACGGTTTAAATACAGTGACACTCAAAAGAATTCCAAAGCATTGCGTTCTATGAGAAATATTTCTATAAATAAAATTTGAATAACTTTACTTTACACGAAGTTTTAGGAAATTGAAATATGTTACCTATATGCACAAAATAATATCCATTAATATTTAGAGCTATTAATAAAAAATTGCTAGAATTTTACTTTCGTGTACGTTAAGCGTTTTTAATACTTTCCAACATTTTTTAAGTGTAAATATGATATCAGTTTTGTGTATCTGCCTGTCCGTCTGTCTGTCTGCCTGTCTGTGTGTCCGAGCTCTAACTCCCGTAAATATTTATGGAATTTCTTGAAACTGATGTATGTTATTCAAGTTCACTATCGGATGTTTCCTATTGATAATGGAGTTCATACCTCTACTGGTTTGTGTACAGGGACACCCGAAAGTATTTCAAAGCATTGTGTTCTATGAGAGGTATTTCTATAAACCATATTTTCATACCTTTACTGTAGACATATCTCAATGAAATTGAAATATGTTATTCAAGTTTACTATTGGATGTTTCCTGTACATAATGGAGGAAATACCACCACCGATTTATGTATAGGGACACTTAAAATTATTCCAAAGGGAGATTCTATGAGAGATATTTCTATAAATCAAATTTTAATAACTTTACTTTCCACGAAGTTTTTGGAAATTAAAATATGTTATTTATATGCAAAAAAAAAAAAAAAAAAAAAATTAGCATTCGATTTACAGGGTGCCACAAAAATATCCATTTCTATTAAGAGCTGTTAATAAAAAGTTGTTAGAATTGTACTTTAGTTGACATTAAGCGTTTTTAACACTTTCTAACATTTTTAAGTATGTATATGATTTCAGTTTGTGTATCTTTCCAACTGTCTGTCTGTCTGTCTGCCCGCGCTCTAACTCCTGTAAATATTTAAGGAATTTCTCGAAACTGATATATTTTATTGAAGTTTACTATCGGATGTTCCATATTGAAAATGAAGTAAGTCTTTCCCGGGCACTTCAATCTGGGTATTTACCGACGACTTGTGGATTTTCTGTTATTTAAGAACTACGATTTTAAAGATCCCTGTATCTCAGCATCTATTATATATTTTAGTTTTTGAACCATGCGTTTTATAGCCCCGTTATTTACACTATATTATGATTTGATTCCGACCAGTGCAATAAAATAAAATAAAAAAGTAGATTTTCTTTTAAAAGGAATTAAATACATGAAAAACGAATTTTAATCAGTTTATCTTTTTTACTATAAACTACCATTTTTTTCACCCAATAAATATTATAAATAATATAAATAAAAAAAAAAAGTTGCTATAGTATAAAATTTATACATAAACGTAACAATTTATTTCATTTGCATTACCATTTGATTTTCAATAAATATAATTATAATAATAATTAAAAAAAAATCGCCTTCAAATGAATGTATTAAATAAAAAATGAATTGCATAATAGCCTTTGCTAAGATACGCAGATGATTACAATCGAAGAATAAATTCATGAAAAATGAAACATCAAAGCCAATATTTAAAATCGAAAAGACATTAATTTAAAAAATTCAAATTCGAAATTCGAAAAAATCTCGATGAGGTGCACATCTGCAGGGTCCCACGTACCTATATGTCAAATTTGGAACCTCTAAGATCAATAGTGTGAGCACCAGAGCGCAGACAGATATACACACAGACACTTCTCTTTATTTATATAGATAATAAAACTGTTAACGTTGACTAAAAAATGAAAAAAAATGAATCCTTTGTATGACGTTCAAAATAAATTTAAAATGTATATATATTTTTAACACATTAACGTATTTAACTTTTTTAACAAATTAAATATATTTCAGTTTTTAACGCATTCAGAAAAAAAGTGTCATGTTTTACTTTGTTCTATACAAAAAATAAAAATAAATAAAAATAAATAAAATAAATAAATAAATAAATAAATAATATTATGTTTCTCAAGAAACTTAAAAAAAAAAAAAAAAAAAAAAAAAAAAATCCGTACAAAGCATTATAAAAAATACCAGAATTATCATTTCTACATTAATCCATTGAGATTTCATGGAATTTTATTCTGCTTTATTAGAAGGATAACAAAGCTTGACAATAGCAAAGAGTTCAATGAATATTCTTTTATTCATGTCCTTGTGTGATAATATCTCTGAAATCCTTCTTCGGAGACAGAATATTACGTCCAAAAATTTCCTAATGATGATTTTAAGAAGGTTTAACAATCGTTAAGTATAACAAATGTTCTAAAACTTGGTATTAGTAAGCATTGTGGAAGTTTAATGCGAAGTTTTGTACATTTCCTTTTGTGATAAATATTTTCATTTGTACTATAAATAAGGATTTTTTTTCGTAACAAAAAATATTGTTTTATGAAAGTGTATGGCAAAAAGTGATTTTAAACATTGTACACACAATTTACAGTATTATCATATAAAATTAGACCAAATATATAAAATACTTATATTTTATATATTATATAATATTAGAAATTTTATCTTGGGCGATGATTTAGAACGTGTTGTGAACTAGTGAACTAATCATGCAAGAAATTAATATATATATATATATATATATATATATATATATATATACAGAGTGGTCAGTTTAAAAGAGTACCCGTTGGTTTTAATTATTATACTTAAATCTGACGGATGTGGCAACTATTCTAACACTGAAGTATAACTGTTTTAATCTTGTTTAAGTGTGGGAGACAGTTTCTAACACTGCTGGACTGGACTGTTACAACTTTATTTGTGAGGTAAAACAGAAATGGAGACGCACAGTGTTACTTAATCCTGTGATAATTTAATTTTTTTTTAAACATAATTTTATTCAATTTTTTTACATGTATACATTATTATACTATAAGTTTAATTATACTATAAGTGTCATGGGTTACACCACATTTTAGTGCAGACCGGAAATGAAATATATTTATATACCAATGAAATTCACTGAAAAACGATAAGTCATACTGATAATGTATTCCTGAAAGCATATTTTTATATGAATCTTCAATAGATTAGCTAAAAGAGATAGGATCCTGTGTCATATTCTAAAGTTTATATAAATATTGAAAGAAATCACTGGTGTAATGAAATACCTCCAACATTTTAAACATTAAAAAAAAAAAAAAAAAAAAAAAAAAAAAAGACACATGGACTGTGGATTATTTGCTCTCTTGATATGTTACTGTAAAATGTGCTGCATATTCATTATATTTTCTACTATACTGTCGAGGGAAAAGGGTTAAAATCCAAGTTGACTACGTTTAGAAATTTTGGCATAAAACTGTTTTAATCTACAAATGTTCCAGCAACATGCTTGCTCTCAATTACAGTGAAAAAGGGGTTATGCGTATTGAAAGTTTTCTCTTTAGTGAAACAGGTTTCATAGATATCCAAGAGAGACAAATAAAATATGAGGATTGTTGCACTCTCTTTTTGAAATAAAAAAATTGCTCCGTTAATTATATTTAATAGGCGTTACTGCTGCTCACGCTTCCTGTAATTTGGACTCAAATTATTTGTAGATAATATCTACCATACGGTGGGTTAAGAAAAATACTGCGTTAGCAAAGCATTTTTCTATTTCTTGAGCATGCATCATATAGCTTACTTTCAGCAATACATAGGGAATTCTCCTCATTGTTCTGCATCGTAGTCGATTTTCTAGATACATGGCAACTCTCTAATTACCATTCTCGCGTAATATTCTGTGCAAATATATAGATATTAATCGAATTTTCAATGATTGTAAGCACACTTAATTGAAAATTGTCTTGGTTGGGGAAATAATAGGAAATCATCTTGCATGTTATATTACATAGTTTTGTGTAACTGTTCCTGTGAACAATATGTAGATTCCAATTAAAAAGTATTTGATATTTTAAATCAACTGACTATTTTTATCGAAAATACAAATTTAATACATGAATCAAAAGATAAAATAATTAATGTTCTCAGTCACATACTTTTTTAAATTTTATTTCATATAAACTTTATAAAATGTAATTCAGTTTCCTGAATGTTATATACAGCCCTGGAAAAAATTTCAAGGCCAAACGAAAAACTTAATTTATTTCACAACCACTAATATGAGTTTAATGCGAATTTAAATATTTCGCAAGGAAAGGCAATTTTAATTATATCTATAAACATTTTTCAAAATATTAAATTATTTCTAATTTTATTTATTATTATTTTTTTAATGTAAAAATCTGGAAAAAGTAATAGGGTCTCATAAGACATTATTTAAAAAACAGCTAATAATCTAAAAACTTCGCCTTATTTTCAGTTAATTTAGTCATTTTTGAAATTATAAAATTTTAAAAACTTTAAAGTCAGGTAAAAAAAAACTTAAAAATATATATAAATACATATTGAAATATTATGCATTTTCAAACACAATGTAATGAACGACAGTTTTAAATAAATCTATAAAAATACTTCAAAAATTATAATTAATTTTTATTTTATAATTAATTTTTTTTCCTTTAATACGTGTAGAAAACTTGAGAAAATGATACACATAAAATAGCATTAAAAGAACTGCTAATAATCTAAAAATTTGCCCTTCTTTTCAAATAACTCTGAACCATTTTTGAGATCACAGATTTAGAAAATGTCTCCAAAGCGTCTTTTGATATGCTTTTCCAGCTCATTTCAATGGCCATTCTCTGCTCAACTACGATTTTGTTTTTTTTTTCCTATTTTCATAAATGAATCGTTTATTGTAAAAGGGAATTATCTCCTTGTAAACTAATTTTGATATAACGAGCTTTTTGCAGCAAATTTGTGTGTAAGAGAGAAGTCAAGATTCAGCAAATGTTTAATCAATTTTTAGTGTTTAATTCAAATCAAATTTATAAAAATTTATAAATTATAAGAAAAATAATTTTAAATAACTTACAAACAATTTTCTTTTTTTAAAATAAATATCTAAAAATTTTAGTTTTCTGCAAAAAAAAAAAAAAAAAAACAACAATGCCATTTATGAGATTTGTATGTAATTGTTGGAGTTTCTTCACTTTCATAATGAAAGATATGACTAAATGTCACATAATTAAGTAAAAATATACACATTTAAAAAATATGGAGTTACACCACTTTTACAATGAACCCTTCAAATGTCACCAACCACAATGCCTCATAATTTTTTATTGTGTTCAGGTCAGGGCTTCTTGATGGCAATTAAAACTATTGGACATGATTAGCATTTCAGCAAGATAATGCACCAATACAGGCATCAAGCTCTAGAAAATCCTGACTTCAAGCTAATCAAGTCCAAGTGCTTGAATGGCCATCAAGAAGCCTTAACCTGAACCCAATAGAAAATTTATGTGCCATTCTGGTTGGTTACATTTATGGAGATGGGAAAACTTACAACACCGTAAGCGAGCTGATTATGGTCATTGAAAAGAGCTGGCAAAGCATACCGAAAAACACTTTGAAGAAACTTTCTAAATCTATGAACTCGAGAATGATTCAGTTAATTGAAAAGAAAGGCAAATTTTTGGATTATTAGTAGTTCCTTTAATAAAATCTTATGTGTATTATTTCTTCCAATTTTCTACATGCATTAAAGAAAAAAATGAATTGTAAGTAAAAAATAATTTTAATTTTTGAACTATTTTTATAGATTTATTTAAATCTGTCATTATGTTTGAAAAGGCATAAGATTTCAATACTTGTTTGTAAATATTTTGAAGTTATTTCCCAGACTATGAAGTTTTTTAAATTTTATAATCTCAAAAATGATTAAATTAACTGAAAATAAGTCGAAGTTTTTAGATTATTAGTTGTTTTAAAAAAAAAATATTTTATGTGGACTTAATATTTTTTCACCTTTTTAAATATATGAAAAAAGAAAATTAAAATTAAAATAAGAAATAATTTTTTTTTTTTCAAAATTTTTATTGATATAATTATAATTGCCTTTCTTTGTGTTATATTTAAATTTGCATAAAACTCATATCAGCGGTTATGAAATAATTTATGTATTTCGCATGGTCTTTACATATTTTTCCAGGGATAAATAATGACCTTTTTTTCAACGACTTTGATAATTACGCGTTTTCTCATTTTACACGGGAAAATTAAAGTATGATCCATGGTTTTACGTAGGTAGGCAGATAGGTTCGATTTAACGTCGCACCAGTACTGCGCTATGGGTAATTGGGGACCGTCTGGGGCGCATCCCTAGAGATGTTCCGGTCACATGCCATCACAATTTTGATCCTTCCCGGAAGGGATCCCCCCACGCTTTGGTGATCCCCAGAGGTATAGTGTGGATGGGAACATGGAGGACTTTGCGGTCACGACAGATTTTATGTGCACCAGCAACGATTAGTGTACACGACGGTCTTTGGCCGGCTCAAGTATCGAATCGGCAATCTTCCAATTACGTGCTCGGCGCTTTACAGACTAGGGTACCGCGGCCCGAAAACATGGATGTAAAAAAAAAAAAAAAATAAAAAAATAAAAAAAAATAATCAAATATCAACTTTTTATCACTTCTTTTAGAAAATTAATTTTTTTACACGGGAAAATTAAAATATGATCCATGTTTGTAGGTAGGTAGATAATTAGGAAGGTTGTGTTTGACGTCGCACCATTACAGTGTTATGGATAATTGGCAACGGTTTGGGGAGCACCCCTACGGATGTTCCGGAGACATGCCACCACAATTTTGGTCCTAAACGAAGGGGATGGTCCCCTGTTTCAGTGACCCCGTTTCAGAGGTATAATTTTGATGGGAACATGAAGGATAATGCGGCCACGGCATATTTTACGTGCACCAGCCACCGTTAGTGTACATGACGATCTTTGGCCGGCTCGAGAACCGAACCCGCAATCTTCCAATTACGAAGGAGTACCGCGGTCCGTATCTAAAGTTGTAAAAAATAAATAAAAAGGATCATATACTAAAGCTGTAATGCAAAATGGTCTAGATATTATGAATTTCTTTCTATTAAAAAAATATATAAATATTATACGTTTCAATTTGACATTGAATATGAGGAATTCCATAATGATTTTCTGCTTTTGTCTTGTAATATGCACTATTAATATTCTTTTTCAATGAAAGAAAACAGGGAATAGGTGGGCAGAGCTCTGCATGTGTTAATAAGTAAGGTAAGTCGAGGGGGAGCCGAAGCCTCCCTCGGGTGTTGGTGAGCGGAGCGAGCAGGGGGCAGAGGCCCCTAGTATCTTTAATAAAAAAGGATAATTGTAAGTTCAATGCTCAATGAGATACACCAAATCGTTTCAAGAATGATGTAATTTGAAAATAGCGTCAAATAATTTATTTTTGTTGTCCCTAAGAACCGATTTTCTTGATATATAGGAACTCTAAACTCTTGCTCATGGCAACTGGCATTTCTCATGGCAACTGTGGCAAAAATCACGAAAATCATCATAAATGACCTATAGTCTTATTTTTATTTATTTATTTATTTATTTTTTATGTCCAGTTCTTTTTTCCATGAAATATTTATATTATGTGTTTTTGTTTGACATATTTCTATCGTCCTTTTATTTATTTATTTTTTAAACTTCCAGCGGGCACACTCCTTATAAAAACATAAAAAAAAAGCGCATGTATTTTCTACATACACTGTTGTAAAATATGCATTTTCAAGTATCTGAATATTTTAACTATACTATAACCATTTGAAAATTAATATGAACATTTAATTGGATTTTTTATTCATTAAAAAATTATGAAGCATAGGAACCTGAAGCACAAAAAAATAATCAAAGAAACATCGTAATTATCTGAAAATGAAATAAAGCATATAGCTGATATATATATTTTCATATTTTCTTTTTTAATAAAAGATTTGAAGTCAAAAGTTAGTTAATTTTAAAAATAAATAAAATTATAATGTTTAAGGGGTTACATCCAGTTGTAATTTTCAAAAAATCGATTTTTTTTTTTTTTTTACATATTTTGAATATACATATATTTGATAATATTGTCTGAAAATTTCATATCGATCCGGCAATTTGTTTCGGAGAAATTTGCGTATTTGTAAAGACGTCTCCGAGCGTAACCTAAAAAATCCGCTCCGCCTAAAACCCGCTCCGCCTAAAGGCGGAGCGTAAACCAGAGTAGCAGCTGTTTTTCATTATCCCTATGCCCTTGTCCATGCTTTTCATAATGTTTTGCTTCTTAGAATAAGAATATAAAAGGTTTATCTTATATCTGAGAGCTATATTTAGAAATGGTTCCCAAAACTTTAAACACGTTTATCTCGAAACGGTGTTTTCAAAGTCGGTGAGCAAAATTTCTCCGAAACGGCTGGACCGATTGACTTGAAATTTTGACACGATTTTCTTAGATATTTTTGTCAGGTAATGATCGTAGGAATAAGGTTTCTGATAATAATTTCGATTTTTTCAGCCACTTTCAAGTGTAAATTTTCATGAAAAAAACGATTTTTTTTGTGGGGAAGCCGCCATTTTGTCAAAAATCAAAATTTTAACTATTCCTACGATCATTACCTGTATTCATCTATCCTAAAAATAAATCTTTTGGTTTTTTTCATTTCAGATAATTTGGATCAGAGTTATCTTGCTCACCGCCAGACACCTTTTTGTGAAAGTCCTCTAGGAGATCTACTACAGGAACAGCGGAACCCAATATTTTTATAAACTCATCACGGATTCTTAACACACATTAAATTTGCTATATGTATATGTATTGTATATATTTCTTTAATAAAAGGCCTCTTCACAAAAAATTCACAAAAAACACGTTTTTTCGTGCATACAACTGGATGTAACCCCTTAAAGGAAAAAAAATGACGAATCATTTTAAAGATTGGAAAAAGAAAACAAAAAGAAATAAATAAATGTAACAAAATATTACTTGAACGATCGCGCGTATTTTTCAAGTACAAATAGAAAATATACAGCTTTATATTATTAATTAGAGATTGAAAATATAACTGAAAGTAGATAAATACATACTGAGAGTATTTCCAAGGATAAGTGTTCCAAAATGTTCTCCAGCTTTAAGATATGCAACATAATTTACCTTTAGTGTATCTCTCACATACGCGTGCCCGTTGGAAGCTTAAGTAATTGTAATTAATATACAAAAAATTCACATTTCTTAATTTAACACAAACCTTACTTCTATATGTTAAAAAATAAATAAATAAAAGCAAATAAAACAGAATATGCGTAACATATGTTTGAATTATTATTATTATTATTATTTAACTGGGCTGTTGGGTATTCCGTAGTATACTTAGAATTGAAAATTCCATATCTGTAAATCCTTACTCTGTTTTTTTTTAACTAGAGGCATATTTTATAGCCATACGATATGTCTATAAATACATAGTGACATGATTATTGTTTTGGTGCAGTCTAAAGATCATGCAGTGAAAACAACTTTATAGTTTTGCCGTTACCTAGACCCCTGATAGGTTAAATATTATCTTTAGCAGGAATTTCATAAGTAAATTTAGTTAGTGTCCATGTGTAGAGCCGTAATTGTACAAGATATCTGATACTTATGATATTAAGGATTAAATTGTTTACTGCGCAGTGACGTCATTACATATCATATTCCCTAAGGTATATATAAGATTTTGACATGTATTAATGTATTCACCATTGAACTGATTATAAACTATACGAGGATTAAACATTAGTATTCTATACATCTTCTCCATTTTTTAGAGTAGTTCATATAATATAAAACATTTTTAAATATCGTGAATAGTATATTTGCTCAAATTTCTAGAAGTAGGAATACTTACATAAAATCCACATTATTTTTAACTTTTACCTACAGATTTCTAACATCATTTACGCAGTTCAATATTTTCTAAATTATAGATATCACAACAGGTTCATTGCATGGGAATCTGAATGAATTAACTTATACCAGATATCGCATCAAATTCTGAACTGATGATGCACACATATAACTCTTTCAAAATTGCAATGAGCTAGTTTTTGCTCTTTCAGAGAAATTATCATTTTACTTTCCCTAAAATCAACTGTAGTAAATATATAGATCTATACACTATGTATATATATATATACATATCTCTTTGAATAAGAATTCTAAAGTTCTCCCTCTACTACATTTTTTTTTCTTATAATAGACGAAGCGCCACCCATTTGGTTAAGAAAGATACTTTAAGTATGGAAATCTGCGTATATTTTTCAAAAAGAACACACACACACACACACACAATATATATATATATGTAAAACATGTACTGATCACAATCATGCAATCATACGTTTTTAGGAGATGTAGCATTACAGTTCCTTTAAAAACATCAGTGAATTCGACGTGGAGATATTGTTTTAAATTTTCAGTTCGAAAAGCAAAGCTGAATGTTTTTAATGAAATTTTACCTATTGATACGTAATATGCACTGAATTACTCTTCAGTGTCTACCTACTCTTTTGGTTAAAATTATATTCGTTTTGCAGATTTTGCATGTATACGCGTAAACAATTCATTTTAAGGAAAAAAAACCCTTTCGTAAAATTATAAAAATTATATAAATAAAACAAAATGAATGCGAGGATTTTTCACTTATATTTATAATACATACATTATTATATATTGTTGGATTTGCAAATACTTGTGGTTTCTATTAATATACCGGGTGATTCAAAATAGATGTTACAGCGATTATCTCGTAAATTAAGAAAGATAGAAACATACTTCCAATTACAAAATTGGTGCAAATTAAGAGTAGATTTCAGATATGGCGTTTTTTTGTACAAGGGGCTGTATACATATTAAATACGAAATTTAATTTTTATACGGTCCCTCCTATCATATGACTTATATTTATAAAAATATTCTCCTCGTTCTAACAAGCAAAAAAAAAAAAAATCATCTCTCTAAGTCAAAATCTCGCTGAGTTATTGAAATTTGAAAATTCTAGCATTTTTCGCCAAGTCTTAAGGGGTTGTATCAAAAGTGAGAAATTGTAATTACTATAGCTTTTGTAATAAGGCACACGTTGATCAGAGTTTGGGAAAAAAAAAAAAAAAAGTCATTCAGGGAAAGCCGGCAATTTTAACCTCTTTCCCCTAATGAATACACAAGATAATACTCATTAACACTTTCCAACAAGGTTGAAAAGTGTTAATGACTTCGGTTTGTCTGTCTGTGTCTGTCTGTCCGTCTGTCCGTCTGTCTGTCTGTCTGTCTGCCTGTCCGCGCTCTAACTCCCGTAAATATTTATGGAATTTCTTGAAACTGATGTATGATATTCAAGTTCACTATAAGATGTTCCCGATTGAAAATGGAGTTTATACCTCTACTGGTTTGTGTACAGGGACCCCCGAAAATATTTCAAAGCATTGTGTTCTATGAGAGGCATTTCTATAAACCATATTTGCATGCCCGTACTGTACAAAAACTTTAATGAAATTGAAATATGTTATTCAAGTTCACTATGGGATGTTTCCTGTATAAAATGGAGGAAATACCACCACTGATTCGTGTACAGGGACACACAAAAGTATTCCAAAGCATTGCGTTTTATGAGAAATATTTCTATAAACTAAATTTTAATAACTTTACTTTGCACGAAGATTTATCAAATTGAAATATGTTATTTATAAGCACAAAAGGAAATGCTTTGTATAGAATATAGCATGATTAGCATTAGATTTACAGGGTGACACAAAAATATTCAGTTATATAAAGAGCTATTAATAAATATTTGCTAAAATTGTACTTTCGTTTACAATTAAGCGTTTTTAACACTTCCCAAAAAGGTTGAAATGTGTTAATGACATCGGTTTGTCTGTCTGTCTGTCTGTCTGTCCGCGCTCGAACTCCCATAAATATTTGTGGAATTTCTTGAAACTGATATATGTTATTCAAATTCACTGTCGGATGTTCCCTATTGAAAATGGAGTTTATACCTTTACTGGTTTGTATACAGAGACACCCGAAAGTATTTCAAAGCATTGTGTTCTATGAGAGGTATTTCTATAAATCATATTTTCATACCTTTACTGTACACATATCTTAATGAAATTGAAATATGTTATTCAAGTTCACTATTGGATGTTTCCTATATAAAATAGATTACATACCACCAATAGTTTATGTACAGGGACACTCAAAAATACTCCAAAGCATTGCCTTCTTTGTGAGATATTTCTATAAATCAGATTTAATAACTTTACTTTCCACGAAGTTTTAGGAAATTGAAATGTGTTATTTATATGCACAAAGGAATGCTTTGCATTGAATATAATATAGTTATCATTTGATTTACAGGGTGACACAAAAATATTCAGTTATATAAAGAGCTATTGATAAAAAATTGCTAGAATTGTACTTTCGTTTACATTAAGCAATTTTGACACTTTATATCGTTTTTTTAGTGTAAATATAATTTAAATTTGTGTATATTTCTGACTGTTCTTCTGTCCGTCTGTCTGTCTCTCTGTCTGTTTTTCTGCGCTCTAATTCCCGTAAATATTCATGGAATTTCTTTAAACCGATGTATTTTATTCAAGTTCACTATCGGATGTTCCCTATTGAAAATGGAGTGAATACCTCCTCCGGTTTGTGTACAGGGACACCCAAAAGTATTCGAAAGCATTGTGTTCTATGAGAGGACTTTCTATAAACAATATTTATTACCTTTAATATATAGAAACTTTAATAAGTTTTAATGTGTTATTCAATTCCCTATCGGATGTTTCATATGTTAAATAGAGTACATTTCTAAATGGTTTGCGTACAGGGGCACTTGAAAATATTCCAATGCATTGTGTTGTATGAGAGTTATTTTTATAAACCAAATTTTAATATTTTTATTTTCCACAAAGCTTAATGCAATTGAAATAGATTATGCACAAAAGAGTGCCTTCTATGTAATATTGTATGGTTAGCATGAGATTTACAGGGCCACAAAAAATAATTAGTTACATTAAAAGCTATTAATAAAAATTTGCTGGAATTGCACTTTTGTTTACATGAGCGTTATAACACTTTCTAATAATTTTAGTGGGACTATGATTTCAGTTTGTGCATCTGTCTGTCCGTTTGTCTACCTTTCTATCTGTTTGTCTCCAGCTCCTATCATCCTTGAATATTTTGAGAATTTTAAAAACTGATACACTCAAGTCCCCTATGGAATGTTCCCTATTTAAAATGTCATTAATAGTTCCTGTACAACTAGTTTGTTTACAAGGACAAAAACAACAATAATAATAAAAAAAAAAGCCAATGTATTACGTTTTAGGACAGAATTTTTTAAAAGTTATATTTAAAAACTTTCTACTATAAAAATTATAAAAACATTGAGATGCATTATTAATATTCAAAAATATTGTTTTGTGTAGAATATGATATGATTAACTTTCAGATTTACAGGGCTACAGTACAGTAAAATATTCAGAGAGATTAAAAGCTGTAATTATAATCTAACGGCTGCATTTTCTTTTGCGTTAAACCTTTTAACATTTTAAAATCAGTTAGTCTATCTCTATGTTTTTCAGTCCTTCTGTCTGTTGTGTGATAACGTAGGCAAAGAATATTAAAAGTTATTCGATACAACAATTACGTACAGTTTGAAAGTGTTACTAATCAATGCGTACTGCATGATTTTTCTTTCTTGTTTTTAATTTAACAAATAAAATTTATGAATAATTTATGTACTAAAATGGAATTTTCAAATTAAATTTTCTTTCTTTTCCTTTATACATTCTCGTATACACGGTGTAGCGAAATAATTTTTTTTGAGTGAAATTTCCGAAAATTACTTTTTGTTATATTTGCACGTCTTCAGATTATCTGAATTCAAAAATCATGTTTTTAGCAGTTGGTCTCTCTCTCTCTCTCTCTCTCTGTGTGTGTGTGTCTGTGTGTGTGTTATTAGAATATCTCAAGAACAAATAGTAACAGAAAATCGAAATTCGATAGAAATTCGATATTCTAAATCCGTATCATATTGCGGTGCTACACTAAAATATTCGCTGCGATCAGACAATTGTTTGTTTACAGGGTCATCCAAGAGAATTCAAATACATTACGTCTGTGAGCGAAATTTCTCATATGTACAGTGTGACATCTATAGACTGCCCTAAACAAAATAAAAAGAACAGATTTTTTATATGCATAAACGCACGTTTTATGCAGATTGTGGTATAGCAATCATTCGTCATTCATTTACAGGGTTACCCAGAGTATTTCGATATATTGGAGCTATACTTGGGAATTGCTGGAAGTGTATTTCATTTTGTGTTACTTGTTTTTCATACAACACTAAATTTAAGTTAACAAAGTCATGTGTATATAATTTATAGACAATATACAGGGCTACCCAAAATTAAGGTAAACATTTTTTTTTATGAAATGTAATTGGCGTAAGTGCTTTGCTGCATTTTTTTTTATTTCGAAGAACACTGCTGACAACAGAACGGAAAATTATAGTGTAACCACGTTTCCTACGCCTAGCAGTGAAGATGAGTGGAAACTCTTGGAGGGTTTCCAAGTTGACCAACAAGTTTGAATTTAGTAAACATCCAGTCATTCGGTATTCCCTTATCGCTTATTTTCTCTCAACAAAAAGCTTGTCTCCCCTATTTTACTAGTGGACTCGTTGAATCCGCACTTGCGCAGAGGCTTCCACGGTCACAAGAAATGTAGTTAAAGAGTAATTTCTCATACCCATACTGTAAACAAAGTAGTTTTTTGAGAGTGATTTGTTTTCTGTATAATATCACGTTCTGAGGCCTCCTGAGTGCGAAAGATAAATTTTTAGTGGTTGGTCTGTATATATATATGAATTACCAGCATAATTTAACAACAAATAATCTGGTGTGCCACTCACACGACTTTTTCTTACCCTGAAATTTAATACCATAAATACAGGTTGGAAATTAAGAGGTAACCTAAAGAGTTCTGTTATGTAAACCTATGTTAAAATAATTCAAACTAGGCTTCGGAAGAGTTTTATATGATAATTAGTTCTACCGCCCCCCTCAACCCCCCGTTTCATTAATGCACCTATATTTATATAGAATTTAAATATGTATTAAAATAAAAAGTTCACTTAAAATTATTCAGAAAACTTTCACATGCAACATTCCTTGAAACTTATAGGCCTTAATCACATTTTTCCAGCAACAAATTTATATTAATTTGAAAATACAACTTTTGGATCTCCTGAAATTAATCGTTTCCTGAAATTATTCGACATAGACAATATCAAACTTTTAAAAACTTGACTTTGGTAATAAGGAAGCCTCAAAACGTGTAAATATACAAAAAACAAGCGATGCATATTTAGCTTAAAAACATACATTATTTATCATATGTCTATGAGGAATTCATTTCCATTCTTGAGCAGCTTTCCTGGACATGGTAAAATATTATAGTAAATCACTTTCACTAACAATAAAAAAGAATATTATCGCTTAAATATTTGCAACCCTGTATATCTTTTGAAGAACATGTACAAACCACAAAGCGCACCTAAATATAAACCTATAGTAATATTATATGTCACAACCTAAAATGCACTTCCATCAATTTTCAACTATTGTCGCATTAAAATGTAGTTATTTTGTGTAGCCCTGTAAATGAACAGTGAATGATTTCCCTGCCATATTCTACATGAGGCATGTTTTTATGCATATAAAAATATATACCGGGTGATTCCAAATAGATGTTGCAGCGATTATCTCATAAACTAAGAAAGATAGAAACATACTTCCAATTACAAAATTGGTGCAAATTAAGAGTAAATTTCAGATATGGAATTTTTAGCTGTACTTCATTTTTTGTAGCTGCCCTAGATTTTAGAAGCCCCCTCCCCTAAGCACTTATCTGAGTACATGTACAGACTTATTATGAATATAAATAGAAATAATGAAAAGTACATTTTCAGTTGTATTAGAAAGTTTTTGTTTACCATACTAACTTTTTACCGCACTATATGGTAAGAAAGTAATAAGTTTTAAATAAATACAGACGAGCAAGCAATTTTTTTAAGTAAAGCTACAAAGATAGTTTTTGTCTATATGGAGATAAAATAAATTGAAGTTTAAACAATGCAATGTACAGATATAATTGGAAAGTCTTTCATAATCTATGCAATTTTCATAGTTTTTCTTTCTTTTTTTTTTTTACTGAAGTGAAGGGATTTAATGAAGAAGCAATTCGATAGTATTCAACAATTTATTAAATGCTGTGATAATAAGTTATAACTTTAATGCAGCTTTTTATGAAAAAAAAAAAAAAAAAGTCCTAATTAAGATCTCAGAGAAAAATAGATATATTATAGTCCATTTATAAATACAGGCTATTTATTAATTGTGCATTTAATTTTGATCAAAACTTAAGTCTGAAATAAGAACTTTTTATGAACTTTTAAGAGAACTTACAGACATTCTCCCAACAAATAAAGGCCCACCAGAGGCCGAGAAATTGTACGCTCAAAGGTGGTAGATGGGAAGTGCTGGGTTCGATCCCAGGTTGCGCTCATAGATCTAGTCATTTGGAGTTTACCGTGGTTTTCTTCGAAACTCGCGTAAATGTAGGCTAGGATTCCTTAGAAAGACTGGCCTAGTACTTAAGCGTAGTCAGTCGGCCTAAACCATACAACCCAACACATAAATTAAATCTTTGAAATAAACCTACTCGCGCCATGCTGTAAAGGGTAAGAAATTAATCGAAAAATAAATCTCAAATAATTCATTTATTTAAAAATGTAAAAGAGAAATATCTCCAATGGAAACATCTGGAATATCCCATATACATTGTAGTAATTTTCAAAGTAAATAAAAAATGCAGATGATATAAAATACAGCCTTTTTCTTTCTTTTTGCTCAGTGTTCATTTTCTAGCAGCGTTATAGCAGATGTTTTTAGCAACACGAATCGAACTTCATTTATTATTTAGTCTTGATTTTTCTGAGAATAATAGTTTATGATTTTTCTAACTACTGCGTTGATTAAATGTCATTCAGGAGTACTATTATTATTTTTTTATGTAAGTGTATTTATTTCATAAAATTCAAATGTCTCAATACAGCAACGAAGAATTATTTGAAATAATTATGATTTATGCTAAAATTGAAAATTATTCCGAAACCGCAAGAGAATTTAAAAAACGTTTCCCTAGCTTACCTCAACCTTCTCGTATGTTTGTTCAACGATTAGTACATCGTTTAAAAAACACAGGATCCTTATTACCTGGGAAACGAACTGCCGGTCCAATGAAAATCATTACTGATAGAGACATAGATATTCTTGCATATTTTTCTGCTTATCCGCAAACAAGTATCAGAAGTGTAGTAAAAGAGCTAAACGTACCGTTTTCCTACGTATGGCGGTTGCTAAAAACATATAATTGGCATCCTTACAGTTTGCACGCTAGTCAATTTCTTTTGCCTACAGATCAAGAAAGAAGATTTGAATTTTGCAATTGGGCTTTGAATCAGCATGATCACGATCATCATTTCTTTAGAAATGTCATTTGGACCGATAAATGTTGTTTCTCTGAAGAAAGAAATATCAATCGACAAAATGATCATTATTGGAAAACTAACAATCCTAGAATCATTAAACAAATAAAAACTCAGAAAAGATTTTCGGTAAATGTCTGGTGCGGCATATGGAATAATCAAATAATAGGACCTGTCATGTATGACGGTTCTCTCACAGGAGTACGATATCAAGACATGATACTCAAAGGTGTCATAGAAGAATTTCTGGACTCTCTACCGTTGGCCTTACTCCAGAAGATCTGGTTTCAGCACGATGGTGCCCCTCCTCATAGACGCCAATTTATTACAGAATGACTAAATAGGGAATTCCCAAACAAGTGGATTGGCCATCAAGGTCCTGTTGAATGGCCTCCTAGATCGCCCGATTTAGCCCCTCCTGATTTTTATCTATGGAGTCGTTTGAAAGACATAGTGTATGACACTACACCCACAGATATACCAGAACTCTGCACTAGAATTGTACAAGCATGCAGGAAAATTCAACCTGTGGAAATAGAGAGAGTACAAAATGAGCTGATAAGAAAATTGCAACTCTGCATAGGAGATGAAGGAGGCCATTTCGAATAAAGTAAAACTTTTTTTTTTATTTTTTATGTCATAATATTTTAAATTACTTCCATATTAAGTTAGTGTTATAAAAACAATTCTTGTCAATTTTCTATAACTACAAATTATTTTGCTTCTTTAAAATGCCCATTAAATTTAACTTCTAAGAATTATTCTATTCCTTTCTCTCCTATATGTCTCTACAATGTTAATACATTTAAAATAATTTTTACTTGTTAATAAACAACAATTATATTTTCAATATATTTTGTTCTATACGATAACTTAAGAAATGAGTGCTTAATCAGTCAGATATCATTATTTATAATATTATTATTATTTCAAATTTTATTACATTTTTCTGTTGCTCTGTATACTACCTAAAGTAGAATATGCTTGATATAGTACACAGATTTTAGAATTAAAAAAAAAGCCTTTTCATAATAACTGAACTGAAAAATTCCTCCATTCATACTACGTAAACTATCTGAGAATTCTGTGGGATCCTTTAAAACTATCAGTAATATTAGCCAGGATTTATTTTATAGCAGAATTATGCATCTAGACAATGTATGTCAATTTTGTTATTTTTGCGCGTATAACTTATTATTTTGTATTAAACCAGATTTTACAGAAGTACGTCTAATGAACCGTCACGTATTAGAATTTTTTTGTCAGTATAGAAAACAATAGTGGTAATTATGCCATTTTCAACAGGAACGTGCTTTCATGAATTACATAACACATATCAATTTTAAGATATTCTTGATTTATTTATAAAAATTAAAATGTGAAAAATAAATGTGTACTCAAAGGAAGTCATAAACACATTCAACTTTGTTGGAAATTCTTAAAATTATGCATGGCTTTTTCTATATGAAACTTTAGAAAACTCTTTTTCATGTTAAAAAAGAAAAAACAGTTCTAATGTAGATAAATATGCATACGTAATAACTCATACTTTTTTGTCGGGCCCATCTGGTGGAGATCTGGTCAGCGTCTGTAGACTTCAAATCACAGAAATCGGGTTCGAATCCCTGTGAGGCAAAAATGGTACGGAATCTACTTTAAAATGTAAGTCTTAATGAGCAAAAAAAAAAAAAAAAGACCTCAGAGTGGTACCATTAACCAAGCTAAACATACTCTTAATCTGTCTTTCAATTATTATTATTATTTTTTTTTAATATGTCTTCCTTTCTTAATCTTTTATCTACTACCGATATTTTAAACTACGATTAGTTTAAAAACCATATAAAATCGAATTTATAGAAGAACAGTCAAAATAATTTATTTCTAGAATGTTGTTGCCATCACACAACTTTCTTCTATATCTTCCTATACAAATTCACAAACATAAATTATTTATTAAATTATTATTTATTAAATTTTTTCCCATCATTATTGTAGACGATTTGCATCGTAGAGTATAAAATTAAACACCGAAAGAAAGTCAGTTTTGTGCTAACATTTTAATTTTTTTTTTTTTTTTTTTTTTTTTTCTGTAAACAAACTAGTTATAAACGACCTATTAATGTCATTTTAAACGGGGAACATTCTATAGGGAAAATATTTATAAAAATAACACTCATAGAACACAATGCTTTCGAATGATTTTGGGTGTCCCATTACACAAACTAGAAGAGATATTCACTCCATTTTCAATATGGAACATCCGATAGTGAACTTCAATAAAATATATCAGTTTCGAGAAATTCCATAAAAATTTACAGGGGTCAGAGCGCGGGCAGACAGACAGACAAACAGATAGACAGACAGATGGACAGATACACAAACATAAATCATATTCACACTTAAAAACGTTAGAAAGTCTAAAAAACGCTCAACGTAAAAGAAAGTACAATTCTAGCAATCAAACTCTTAATGTAACTGGATATTTTTGTGCCAACCTGTAAATCTTATGCTAATCATGCTATATTCTGTGCAAAGCATCCTTTTGTGCATATAAATAACATATTTCAATTTCCAAAAAACTTCGTGGAAAGAAAAGTTATTAAAATTTGATTTATAGAAATATCTCTCGTAGAACGCAATGCTTTGGAATAATTTTGAGTGTCCCTGTACATAAACCGATGGTGGTATTTCCCCAATTTTATACAGGAAACATTTAATAGTGAACTTGAATAACATATTTCAATTTCATTCAGATCTGTCTATAGTAAAGGTATGAAAATATGGTTTATAGAAATACCTGTCATAGAACACAATGCTTTGAAATACTTTTGGGTGTCCCTGTACATAAACCAGTAGAGGTAAAAACTCCATTTTCAATAGGGAACATCCGATAGTGAACTTGAATAACATATATCAGTTTCAAGAAATTCCATAAGTATTTACGGGAGTTAGAGCTCGGACAGACAGACAGACGGACAGGCAGATACACAAAACTGAAATCATATTCACACTCAAAAAAAATGTTAGAAAGTGTTAAAAACGCTTAGCGTAAACGAGTACAATTAAGTACAAAAAACGAGTACAAAAAGTACAATTCTAGCAATTTTTTATTAATAGCTCTTAATGTAACTGGATCTTTTTGTGCCACCCTGTAAATCTAATGGTATATTCTGTGCAAAACATTCTTTTGTGCATATAAATAACATATGTCAATTTTCAAAACCTTCGTGGAAAGTAAAGTTATTAAAATTTGATTTATAGAAATATCTCTCATAGAACGCAATGCTTTGGAATACTTTTGAGTGTCCCTGTATATAAACCGATGGTGGTATTTCCTCCATTTTATACAGCAAACATCCAATAGTGAACTTGAATAACATATTTCAATTTCATTCAGATATGTCTACAGTAAAGGTATGAAAATATGGTTTATACAAATACCTCTCATAGAACACAATGCTTTGAAATACTTTCGGGTGTCCCTGTACACAAACCAGAAGAGGTATAAACTCCATTTTCAATAGGGAACGTCCGATAGTGAACTTGAATAACATATATCAGTTTCAAGAAATTCCATAAATATTTACGGGAGTTATAGCGCGAACGGACGGACATACAGTCAGTTAGACAGACAGAGAGACAGACAGACAAACCGAAGTCATAAATATTTTTCAACCTTGTTGGAAAGTGTTAATAATTTAAATTTGCATTAAGTTCTAAAAAATGTTGATTTCACGTGTTTGAATGATTTTAGTTGCTATTTTAAAATAAAGGATCTTTTTTTAATTTTTCTCATCTCATAGATAACCCCCTAAAGTAAACTCGTTGGCGTCGAAAAATAGATGCCAAAATTGAAAAAAAAGTGGTGTAAGTCATCATTTTCAAAATGCAATAACTCAGCGAGATTTTGACTTAGAGAGATGAATTTTTTTTTTATTTTGCTTGTTAGAGCGAGGAGAATATTTTTCTAAATATAAGTCACATGATAGGAGGGGCCGTATAAAAATTAAATTTCGTATTTAATATGTATACAGCCCCTTGTACAAAAAAAAGCCATATCTGAAATCTACTCTTAATTTGCACTAATTTTGTAATTGGAAGTATGTTTCTATCTTTCTTAGTTTACGAGATAATCGCTGTAACATCTATTTTGAATCACCCGTTATATATATATATATACACTCATGTCCACAAATTAAGGATAATTCAGATTCACACTGAAATTGAAATACCACACACATTTATAAGAATAATTTGCAAATTATAGGAAGCCATCAGATGACGTAGATATGATGTCACAATGACGAAAGTGTAAGAAGGGGGTAGATAAGGAATGGAAGCAAATAAGGAAATTTGTTCACAAGCGTTCTGTGTGCCGCTCGATACTACAACCGAATAGTTATGACACAGAGGATGCATGCAGATAATTTTTTACGTGGTAGAATTATCGGGCCACTATAATGTGGGCGTACACAGGTAGAAGTATTGGGGAATCTTAGAATCGCACAAAGTGTCATCTCTAGGCTTTGGCAACGATTCCAAAATGATGGAAATGCCAGTCGACGTTACAGTACTGGTCGGCGACGAGTTACTATTCCGAATGACCACCGGTATTTGGTAGTAACTGCCAAAATAAGCAGATAAAGCACAGCATCAGACCTGTCTCGTCAACTGTCTGCAGCCACGAGTGCCAAAGTTTCAAGACAAACCGTGGATAGACGTTTGGGAGATATTGGACTATATGCTCGCAGGCCTGTTAGATGTGTTCCACTCACGGCAATGCACTGTGCCAGCAGTTAACTTGGAGTAGAGAACATGCAATGTGGACAGCGGCACAGTGAGCTTGTGTGATGTTTTCCGACGAGTCCAGGTTTAGCTTGCAGTGTGATTCACGCCAGACATTCATATGTAGAACTTCAGGTACCCGTTACCACCAAAACAAAGTCATTGAACAACACCGTGTGGGGCAGTAGTGCGCGTTTGAGGGGGGGGGGTGATATTGGGCACCAGAACAGATCTGTATGTTCAAATCGGAAGAATGATAGGCCAAATTTATCGGGACATCATTAGGGAACAGCATGAACGTTTGTTTATGGGTGCTATGAGCCCAGAATTTGTGTTTATGGATGACAATGCGCGTCCTCACCGTACAAACGTAGTACACGGATGCCTACAATCTGAAGTTATAACCCGCATAGAATGGCCAGCATTCTCACCTGACTAGAATCCGATAGAGCATGTGTAGTTCATGCTTTTCCGATGAGTTTTAGTCCGTCAACCACCACCTACATGTGTACCGGAACTTCGGACAGCATTGCTTACTGAGTAGAGTAACCTTCCCCAAGATCAGATCAATAATTTAATACTCAGCATTCCTAGGCGTTGTAAGGACTGTATTTCATCATCTGATAGGCATAAAATGTATTAACCATCATACCAACCATGTAATGTTAAGTTTTTGTAAGGGAGATATTTTTTGTAATTGCTCCAGGGAGCAAAAATCGTAGTGTTTATAAATGGTATCCTACATAAACCACCATTTTTTGTTCTTGATCTTTTGTTTAATAAATGGACTTTATGAATAAGTCATGTTTGTTTTGTTTCTGAATCTTTATTTGCCTCAGCTATTATTATCCTTAATTTATGGACATGAGTGTATATAGATATATATATACAGGATGGGGCATAAAGATCTCCCTAATTTGCCGCTGTCGCTGCGGCGGCACTAGTATAGAGGGCGTGTCCGAAGTAGCGCTGTTATATTTTCCTGGTTCCGCTATTTCAGTTGACAGTATGTCTTGGAGTAGTGAACATCGTGCGTTCGTTCTTGAAACTTATTTTAGAAAGGCGGATTCCATCATTCAAACGCAACGATTTTTCTTAGGCACTTTGGAGTAAGCACGCATGGAAAAATACCCGACAGAAAGACAATATCCTTATGGGTTGTTAATTTTAGAGAAACAGGTTCGTGTTTAAAACGAAAGTCGCCCGGTAGACCACGTCATGCTGGAACTCCGGAGAACAGGGCAGCAGTAAGAGATGCTGTAACGCAATCGCTACGACGTTCAGCTCGTAAACAAGCTAGTGCCCTTGGACTTTCCCAGCGCTCATTGAGGAGAATTTTACACGATCTGAAGTTACATCTGTACAAAATGATGTTGGTACAGGGAATGAAAGAATGCGATTGGTCAAATCAAAAGAAGTGATGTGAAGTTTTGCTTGAAAATGTTGCGCCCGATGATGTTGTTCTATCGAGTGACGAAGCGCATTTCCATTTGTCCGGAAGCGTTACAGATTGTAAAAATTAATTAATGGCAAACATTATTCTTTCCGAATGTAAACATAAAATATTTGTTTTCAATGTCTTATATATTTTTATTGACCTCTTAAAATGCGGAGATCTGTATGCCCCACCCTGTATATATATTTTTTTTAATAAGAATTTCTGACTATGATAATTTTATTACTCTTATCCATTCTTTTACGTATCGCTAATTACATAATTAGGTAAACGTGTTCCTATATATATATACATATATATTTCAACCCATTTTCAGTTACTCTAAAGTTAGGGGTAACTGTTTTCATTTTAATAAATATGTATATTTAACTATAAATGTGAACAATGTACTTATAAAAGCGAATTAAAGAGTAAATTTTACCTAAATATTCTTGTATACGAAATTCTGAAATCCCTCCTGCTGTTTAGCTGAGATTGCACACTAAAAAAACGATGATCTATTGAAAAAAAAAAAAAAAAACTGCAATCACGTCCGTAATAAATAAAATTGTTTATTCATTTAAAAAGAAAACATTTGTCATACAAAATTGTAACACATTAACGCAACATGCTATATTAAACCAACATGAGATGGTTTTAATTTCAAATCATTTATGTTTACCGATTGTTAAATATTTTGCCAGCTCGCGAAGATATGGACCCTAAAACATTCTACTGAATTTACTGTCATTCTTACAGCTCACAATTTTAGTAGAACAGTAAAATATATTATGCGTCATTATTTTGTAACACATCTCTGATTTTGGCACAATTGCTTTATACTTCCGAACCATGTATTCCGCGTCTGTTTGCAGTTTCTGATTGATATTTTCATATCTGGAAACCTCATTGGTTTCGGAAAATGAGAAAACCTCATTCACTGGTGAAATGTAAATCCGCTTTTTAAAAGAAAAATTATATTCACATTCCATTTTATTTAAGTACTTTTTCTAATATTATTTACGTCATGTTCGCCCGAGAATGTTTTAAAGTGCATTGATGAATTTACGAAGAAACCTAAAAAACCAATTGGCATATCTAGTGTAATGTTTTCGCTTGTAAATGTTATAGAACAGCAAATTCTTCATTGTCCTCAAAACTATGAAATCTTAAAACATAGGGAAGACTCTACTTTTTTATACTTTTATTTATTTGTTTATTTATTTTTTATCTATTTTTTTAAGGTAGCAATTTAGGTTCTGAGAAAGTAAATAATAAATGTATTTTATTTACTTATTTCTTATTTCAAAAGCATCAAATGCCCTTTTAAATTTGAGAAAGTGTGTATTTAACACTTGTTAAAGAAAATTAAACACGCAAATTTCAAAAGAGCGATAAATATGTTTAATAGAATCTATGATTATTTGGTGAATGGAGGTTTTCGTTGATCTAGAACTGTACTTTGTGTAGTTGTTGATGATCTGGGACTTATTTGTCGACTTGAAATAAAGGCAAGTTTGATGAAGAGGGAAACTCAGTAATCACATTAAATAAATGAATTTAAGTAATATAAAAATAAACCAGGAAAGATTCTTGTTATTTAATAGTGTACTACAGATAGTTCGCCTCTACAAATGTGACGATAATATATGTTGTATGAGGAAAAGTTCATGCTGTAGAAAATTAATGTTCGTGAAGTGAAAATGTCCACAAATTGAAGAACTGTTCATTGGAAGGGAAAAAAGTCTGTTTTAACTATTTTCATTGAGAGTACAGAAAAATCTGAAGCGAAGTGTCCTGCCTGCAATCTAGCTTGTTAAAGAAGACAGCGTCAAAGGAATGCAATATCTGTCTTTGCAACCCATCAACGATAAAATAGTTAATTTTTTAACAGGAATCTAAATATAATTTATGTTTACGTTCTCAAAATAATTATAAGGCATACTTATAGAAGACGTTCGAATATTTTAAATTAAGACTTTTTTTATAGTTATTAGATTTTAGAAAATATAAATCTTAATTACAAGAACATTTATATTATGTATTCATAAATTTAGTAATTTATTTATATAATTTCCATTTTTTTCTGTATTTATATTAAATAGGTATAATATATTTTATAAAATACTCTCGATAAAGATATATTTAAACCAAGCTAAATATAATTACAAAACACATTTTGTGATAGCTCTGCACAAACGGTATTTATGTATTTGAAAACAAAACAAAAACATTATTTTTTTCTTTCATACGGAATATAGAAAATAAATAACGTTCCTCTAGCAATAATAATAAATTTTGCATTGCGGAAAACATGTTTTTTGTTAAGAATATGAGTGACAAGCAAAAAGAAAAAAAAAAAAAGAAAAAAAAAGAAAAATAGAAAAACGAAAATGAATTTTTGTGTGCTTTCAATAAATAAGCCATTAGAGGAAAATATGTCGAGTAAAATATATTTTCGGTACCGCTTTCGTATATTTATATGCAGTTGTTCAGAATCAGGAGAGAATAATTAAATTAAAATTATTTACGACATACAAGTTTTAAAGCTTATTGGTGTTTTGTATTCAGATGTTTTCATGTACTTATTTTTCGCTTCGCTCCGGAATTTAAACAAAAATATTCAGGAGACGTTCATGCATTTCTGTAAATAATTTTGGTGGAATAAAAATTTTTAGTTCTCGTTTTAAAGTTTTTTTCTTAAAAAAAAAAAAAAAAAAAAAAAAAAAAAAACATAAAGTTTAAAATTTTTAAAACATTTAACATTTAAATTTTTTAAAACATTTAAAGTTTCATAATTAGATATGAAATAAATAGTAGTATATATATATATATATATGCTTTCCTTTAGATCGAAATAATATATATATATACTATATACAAGGTACAGTCAATAAGCTCGGGGACTACCATTCCCTCTCATACCTGATATTCGGGTGAACCAAAGTAATGATGTGGTTTGTAAATCTGGTTCTTTGTGCCCACGTGAGACGTCACATGAAGCATTGCAAAAATAATAAGGTACTTATATTATCAGCTCAGACTATCAGCCTCTTATGTCGATGTATTAAAATGACTTTTTTGGAGCAGTGTTTTCCGACATTATATTCTGCTACAAATTATGAAGTACCTCTGATGGAACGTTGCGGTTTCTATAACAAGCGTATGGAGACGAAACTATTGGATAATCGAAAGTTTTCAAAAGATGCAGCTTGTTTAAAAAATATAGAGACACTGTTACAACATATCTGTGAAGCCTGTGGCCAGTGACGTAGAAACGTAAGCGAACATCCAACGTGTAGGAGAAGTGATTAGAAGTATTTGGGAAGTGGCTTAAGAGACTGTCTTATAACTTGGAATATTTAACATAATCCTGTCTTTGGATTTGCACATGCATCGAACTCCATTGCGCATTGCCCCTTGCAGACTTCTCGAGGCTGAGAAAGCTAAGCGATGCACAAATTTGGATGATCTAGTCAGTGATGCCATTAATGACTTGATATTTTTGTCACAGATCATCACTGTGGACGATGTGAAAACTCAGTCTGTTCGGCCACTGAATAGTTTGTTCTGTGTCTCTTCTGATTACTTCTAGTAAAATTCGGATCCTGGTTTCTGCTTGATTGGAGACACAATCACTTAATATTAAATAAATTCAGACGTGGCTTTGAAATAAAACACCTCGTACTTAAAGACGAAAACATTTAATAAGACACTACTAAAAAAAACGCACAAAACATAGATAAACATTTAGAACACAAATAAAAATATTCTTCTCTAATTAACTAGACATGTCATTCCCTCGTTCCATCCAAAAACTCCGTTCTCACTTCCTTGGCTGTTGCCACCTATCTCCTGTCAAATACCACTTCATGACGTCATGGAACTTTACTCGTCCCTCCTTTTTGAGCTCATACGTCACAGGAGTGACTATGATGCTACCAAACTTAGATACTGTCTCATGATATAGAGTTTCTACACAAATGTTCACATTCATGATAATGCTGAATAGTTTTTGATATAATACTAAGAGTTTCTAAGAAAATGTTCATAAAATAAATGTTCATATATGTAAATCCTAAAAGTTTATATCAAGAGTTTATTAAAAAAAATGCATATATCATAAAATCTTTAGGAAGAGCTTCTACATATGCCCAAAGAAAAAAAAAAAATTAAATGCATAGTATATTCAGCCATAAACAACAACAGCAATACACACAAATAATTGATCTAACATTAAATATCTTACAAACAACCCTTATAATATGCACATGAATTATATAGTATATCACGAGATAAATTAAATTTGAATAATTAGATATAACTGAAATACTATTAACATATTTTAAGGAAGTCTAGATAAAGAATCGGCATTGCCATGATTTTTTCCCTTCCTATACGTAATTTTTAGATTATATCTTTGCAAAGCTAAAGCCCAACGTGCTAACTTTGCAACGTGTGGCATTGTTTGGGTCAGAAAAGTCAGAGGATTGTGATCGGAGATACTTCGACTTCTGCACCGAAGAGCCAAGTATCAAACTTTCGTAGAGCAGTCAGCACACTGTAAGCCTCTCGTTCGATCGTTGACCATCTGACTTGGCACGGAGAAAGTTTTTTACTAAAGAAAGCAATCGGATGTTCTTTGCCAGAATCGTCCGACTGAGATAAACATGCTCCAATAGCTTTGTTCGAAGCATCAGTGTACAATTTAAATGGCTTTGCTATATTAGGCGTATATAGAGATGGCATATTCATTAAATGGTGTTTCAAATTTTGAAAAGCTGTTTCTTGGGCATCAGACCAGGGAATTTCATTAGGTACGCTTTTCTTTGTTAATTCAGTCAAGGGAAGAATTTCTAAAGCAAAATTTGGAATGTATTCCTGGTAATAATAAGCCAAACCAATTACACTACGAAGTTCTCTTTTGGTGATAGGCCTCCAAATTTTTCTTATAGCTTCAGTTTTTTCGGGATCGGGTGTATGTCTTCCTGATCCAATAACATGGCCTAAAACTTTCACTTCATTCTTTCCGAAATCGCATTTCTTTAAATTAACTGTAAGACCAACTTCTTGGAATGTTTTGAGAGCTGCTTTCAAGTGTGTTATATGTTCACTCCAAGTGGTAGAAAATACTGCAACATCATCGATATAGGAACGACAATAATCTTTATGACACTCTAAAACTTTGTCTATAGATTTTTGAAATGTACTACCAGCGTTCTTCTTACCAAATGGCATCACATTCCATTGGAAATGCCCTGAG
Source organism: Salticus scenicus (assembly GCA_963930645.1). NCBI lineage: Eukaryota > Metazoa > Arthropoda > Arachnida > Araneae > Salticidae > Salticus > Salticus scenicus. The sequence continues at coordinate 213,280,137 of OZ005649.1, forward strand.
TGGGTAGTAAAAGCAGTATAATGTTTGCTGTCTTCTTTCATAGGTATTTGCCAGTACCCTTTCGTGAGATCTAGAACAGAAATAAACTGCGAATTACCAATCAAGTAAATAAGATCATTGGCAATCTTCATGGGGTATGCATCTGGGATGGTATAGCTGTTCAATAAACGAAAATCAACACATAACCTAACAGTTCCATCCTTTTTGGCAACGCAAACGACAGGATGAGCCCATTCGCTGTTACTATGTTCTATTAGTCCAAGTGTAAGTAATTCTTGAATCTGTCGATCCACTTCTTTTTGCATAACTATCGGTATTCTATATGGACGTAGTCTTTTAGGACAGCAATCTCTAGTAACGCGGACACTGTGTCCTTCTACTTTAGCGATTCCGGGTTTAGTGCTGAAAACATTATTATATTTGCATATCACATTTTTCAAACCATTTTTCTTTTCAAACTTTAAATCTAAACTATCAATATGATCCGCTATTTCTTTAGGGGTTAAGCATCTATTTCCGAATGTAGCGTAATGAATATCACCAAAATCTTTATCTTCATCAAATATTAGGCCAACATGGTCAATTCGAGCAACGTATGGTCTGAGCTTATTAAAATGCAGTTCTCTTCTGGACCCATTCTCTAATTCAACTAAGGCTGAATGTGGTCTAGTGATTTCAACGACAGTAGCTGGGCCAATCCAAGTTTTAAGTAATTTATGCGAAGATGAAGGAACTAGTATTAGTACTTTATCACCAACATTAAACTGTTTATCTCTTGCTCTCAAATTATACCGCGAAGTATATCTTTCTTGATAATCCTGAGCATATTCTGATGCAATTTCATGTGCTTTTCTTAGTTTCTCAACTAGTTCTGATATATATTTTTCAACTGATGCGGAAGCTGAAGTGGGAATTTTCCTCTCACCAGTCCATACGTCTTTCAATAGTGACAATGGTCCAGGAGGCAAACGCCCATAAACTAACTGAAACGGAGAAACACCTGTCGTACTATGAGGAACTTCTCTGTAATCAAAAAGTAGATATGGAAGATGCAAATCCCAGTTACATCCATATTCCTGTATATTTTTATTTAACATATCTTTCAATGTTCGATTCCAACGTTCCACTGCACCCATACTTTCTGGATGACCTGGCGTTGCAAACCTCAGAGAAACTCCAAGAAGTTCCACAAATGCTTCACTTAATTTAGCAGTAAAATTAGTACCTTGGTCTGTACATATTACTTTGGGGAACCCTGTCCGTGTAAATATTCTCATCAGATTATTGCAAGTTGTTTTAGCATTGATGTTAGTCACGGGAATAGCTTCAGCCCATCTAGTACATAAGTCAACTGCACAAATCACATATTTATGTCCTCTTCGAGACGGGGGTTCTAAAGGTCCAATACAGTCCAAACTCCAGACTTCAAATGGAATTTCTGGCCTAACAATGGGTTGTATCGGTATACGATCCCTATAGGAAACTGTTCTGCGTAATTGGCAGGTTTTGCAACTTTCACAAAATTTTTTAACGTCTTCTTTGAGACTTGGCCAATAAAATGAATATTTTATTCTCTGCTTTGTTTTCTGTTCGCCTAGATGACCAGCCAATGGTATTTCGTGTGCCATCCTAAGAACTTCTTTTCTTTTGCATGTGGGCAGAACTACTTGATCAACATTCTCTCCATATAAACATTCTGAATGGACAAGAACTCCATTACTAATTTTAAATGAATTCTTCCCATTTTCGGCATAAGACCAGGATTTCTTTAAATCTTCATCATCTAATTGTAATTTTATAAAATCTTCTTTATTTCCATTGCTTTCATCATTGGTAATCTCAGCATTAAGTTGAAGAGACGTTGATATCTTTTGCTTCTCATCATGTTCTTCCTGATTTTCTTTTTTAATGCTCTCATTTAATTTTGCAAGTACATGATTCATACACCCATTTAATTCTACATTCTCCCTTAAAACTTCATATGCAGTTGAACAAAATAGCATATCATTCACAAGTTTCTTCGACACTGCACAAGTTACAGGTACATTGCCGTGTTTCCCATCATCTATTTGTAGGTCAAAAATCTTTAGAGCAGCTACTTCTTTTTCACCGAAAGCCGAAATAATTTGGATTGTTCCATCCCCTTCTCCAAAGTCGGTATCGACCAAATCTGCACGTAAGACTGAAATTTGTGCTCCAGTTTTCACTATTGCCTTCAAAACCTTTTCTCCACATTTGATATTTACGTATTTCAAATTATCAATTCCATCTTTAATCGGCATAGAGGTTGACACAGGAATTGACACCTTAGCAGTTACAACTTCGTTCGCTGTCTTTGGCTTAACGTCTTTGGCTTCAACCACATTACTTACGGCATTACGAGTTGATGTTTTCTTGGAATTCTTGGGACAAACTCTAGATAAATGCCCCACAGATCCACACGTAAAACAAGTAGGTTTAAAACTTGTATTTTGATCAGTTCTTGAAGGAAATGATGTCCTAAATTTCCGAGATGGCTGTTCGTCTTTTTGTTTGTTGCTAAAGTCTTTAAAATCAGGTTTGTAATTACTATTTGTTCTATGTTTCATATCACCCAAACCGGATCCCTTAGCATCCAATCGTACACTTTCGTACTCATCCAACTTATCAGCTAAAACACCCGGAACAAGTAACTTAGCCCAGTCATCGACGAAATGTTCTCGGATATCACCTGGAACGCGTCTTTTTAACTGATCCGTAATCATAAGATTCTTCAATCCTTCAAAATCATTTACTGCAACTCCTTCAAGCCATTCCTCAAAGTAGCTTGTTATTTCGAAAACAAAGTCTCGCTAAGATCGAGTAGGGTTTCGCTGATGCTTCACAAATTTTTGTCTGAAATGTTCAGGGCCTAATTTAAATCGTTTTAATAATAAACCTTTGATATAATCATAATCGTCAAATTTTTCTTCTGATTCACGAGCTATTAATTGAGTGAATTCTTTTGGCATAAGAGCTAAAAGAGCTGACACCCAGTTACATTTATCTAGATTAATTCTCTTGGCTTGTCGCTCAAACAAAGTCAAGAACAGCACTATATCTCCATCTCTCATTTCGAATTTTGGAACGATTTTTGTTAAATATTGCGTACTACTCTTAGCTTCAGAAATCGGTGCTACTTTAAACTTTTCAGCTTCCAAACGGATTTTTTCTAACTCAAATTCATATTCGCGTTTTTGTTTTTCAATCTCTTGCTCTTGGAATTGCTTTTCAGCGTCTTGTTTCTCATGGAGCTTCCTATCTTCGATAATAATGTCGAGCTGATTCTTAGTAAACTCTTCGTCATATTCTTTATCTTTGGTAATTAATTTGCGTAAATCGCTTACAGTCATTTCATTCGTGACCTGAAGATTCAGCTCCACAGCCAACAATTTCAAATCCTCTTTCTTTGCGCAACCCAAATATGCCATCTTATACACCTAAAATTTTCTGAACCAGAAACTTAGCAAAAATTCCTCAAGGTGGTGCTGATTAAAACACTTTGTTAAATATTAATGGAAATAAAATTATATACCATACGCAAAACCCATAATTTATACCTAAAGCAATTGATATCTATATAAATTTCTTTACTTAGCTTATGAATCAATTTGACTTTAAAAATACATGAATGATATTTTCACACATTAGAAATAATTTAAAACACACTGTCGTGCATATTTACATTTCCTTACGCAATGAAATATAAAATAAAATTCTTTTCTTATTTATCCAATTTATTTTTTATTGAACCAACACTTTTATTTCATATGAAATAAATAAACAAACATTTCTATCATAAGCTTACTTCAACGTTTGTAAAGAAAAATAAACAATAAAAAAAAATGTAATCTTTAACACTTTTTATATAATTACCATGTGCCATAAGCATAAACAAAGAAAAGAAGAAGAAAATTTACTCTTTCTATAAAATAATGAAATGGAACAAAAAAATAAAAATAATAATAACGCAGACGATTTTCGTCAGCATTAGCTATTTCGTTCGAAAACGAACTAATTTATAATGGCTCGTTATTAAATGAAATAAACAAAACACTATTTGTGTAATTTCAGAACTTAATAACTAAAATGAATCAACTCTCATAATATATTTCATATTAGGTACATTCATTAAAATATAAATATTCTAAAGAAAAATAGATTTTCCAATGTCAGGAACAAAATACGATATTTACTCTTATTTATTTCATCACACAAAATACTTTTAACTCTTATTTCGGAGAGCAAACAAATAAAATATATAGATATGTATATATATCAAACTGAGGGGGAAAATATCAAGATCTACTGTTGTAGATATTTAACAGATAAACATCAGCTCTATATTTTTTGAAGTAAATAAAAAAAAATCACATTGTATTAAAATTAATTTTCACTGGCGTGAAATATAAAACCTTTATTCACTGCCGTAAATAAATGTAATTAATACATATACGCTGTATTAAAATTAAACAATCACTGGCGTGACATCGTATGCTGTTATTTACCAGCGTAAAATATAATACACTTAATACATTCACACTGTATTACAATTGACATTCACTGGCGTGAACTTTATTCGAATGTATTTGAGAACAAAAACTTAGAACTGGCGTTCTATTATCATTTTATGTTATAAAAAAAAAAAAAAAAAATTAAAAGGTACACTTAAAATATTTGGGCATATACACGAAAGCTCTTACCTTCCCCATTTTCTCGGTATCGTTTTCTATCCTAGCAAAAGGCTGCGCCAGTAAAATTCGGATCCTGGTTTCTGCTTGATTGGAGACACAATCACTTAATATTGAATAAATTCAGACGTGGCTTTGAAATAAAACACCTCGTACTTAAAGACGAAAACATTTAATAAGACACTACTAAAAAAAAACGCACAAAACATAGATAAACATTTAGAACACAAATAAAAATATTCTTCTCTAATTAACTAGACATGTCATTCCCTCGTTCCATCCAAAAACTCCGTACTCTCTTCCTTGGCTGTTGCCACCTATCTCCTGTCAAATACCACTTCAGGACGTCATGGAACTGTACTCTTCTCTTACCATTTGGAAGTTTAATTTTCGTTATTTTTATAATTATTATCATTATTATTATTATTATTATTATTATTCGCATGTAGAAAAATGTTTCTTTTTATTTTAGGAAAAATAAAAGAAATAAGAATTTGTAAGCATTTTATTTTATTGGCAACAGACTGAAAGTATAACAAAAAGATAAATGTCGAGAATTTTTTTTTTAGTTAAATACGTTAATACATTTTAATTAATAACTTTCTTCCTAATTAAAAATTAGAAAATCCGGCTTCGAGGTGCACAGGGAGACGTTACAAACTACCTATGGGCAAAATGTCATGCCTCTGAGTGAGGTAGGTTTTTCTATAGACAGCTGACAGAGGGAAAGACAGAAGCATCTCGCTTTTATTAATAAGACTTATTATGAAAATTAACAAAATAACTTTCTATATTACGTAAAATATTTTATGTAATATATATATATATATATATATATATATATATATATATATATATATATATATATACACATAATAATAATAATAATAATCTATATATTAATAGGCAAGCATAAAATTTGTAGTCCCTTTTTGACATATTAATTATGGGAGTAGAGGGTTGAAAATGGTATCATTCGAAAGGTATTGTTAGCCGCCGGAAGGTGCGAATACAAATTTTATTTTCTTACGATATCAAGAAGGTATTTAAAAATACATTTATTTTTTATGCATTTCCCCCCATTTTTCCCTTTTATACACGTATTCCTTTGCATTAAAAAAATACCTAAAAGTAGAAAGTTGTTAAATCTGGCAATTTCATAAAGCTCAAATAAAACCATAGACACAGTAATTTGTATAATGTAGCATCACTATACGCAAGCGATGTGATGTCGTCACTGTCTGTCCATGGAGCCATGAAAAAGATTTTCTATGTTAATCGTCCATTGGATTTTTTGTAAAAAATTATTTAAAAATAACGGAAATTATCTGCCGAATTTAATTCCGATATTTGAGTATAGTTATATATAAGTTATCGTCTGCATGTGTTTAATTGAGTTATTTTTTCTGTAAAATTGATAAAATTTTAATTTAAAATCTCAAAACTCCAGAAAAAAAAAATGGCAAACTTCCAGTTTCGAATGTAAACATAAACATTTCATTTCAAAGGGTGATATTTAAACAATAAATCTTCAACTAATATACTAAATAAAAGGAAAATGGATTTGTTACTAACTGCTGCATGTACAAGTAGACGATACGGAAAAAATTCCGATTTCCGATTTTTGCTGAATTTACATGTTTTGAGCTTTCTTTACGTTTCAATTAACTGAAATTGGCTACTTATTTTTTTAAAAAGTGTACTTATTGCTAGCTTTTGTGGGTAGAAGAAGCGAGTAGAAGATAAATAAAAACTTTTGTTTTCCGGTTTTCGATGAATTTACACGTTTTGAGATTTCTTTGCATTTTAATTAAGTGAAATTGACTACTTATTTTTATTTTTTAAAAAGTGGATTTATTATTCTTTCCTCTGCATATATAAGTAGAAAATATAAGATTCAGAAAAGTTTTAGATTTTCGGTTTTCGATAAAGTTACACGTTTTGAAATTTCCCGAATTCAATTCGACCATTTTTGAAAAATATCCAACAAAGGGCGTTTTCACGTTGCTATTTTCTCTCAATTCAGGAAAGGCTAACATCTACAGAGAGAAATAGTTATATTAAGTAAAACTCTGCTGATTCAGTTAGAGGGAATATCGGCAAACAATTGCCGCAGCTGTGTTGCAATTGCATTCCGTTTAGGACAATTCAATAACTTTGCTTTGCCTCGCTAAGCAAAAAAAAAAAAAAAAAAAAAAAAGAAAAAATGGTCGGGTTTCGACCACTGCGCGATACTAGTAATAATAAAAGGCAATATAAAAGATGGAGTATGTATGGGCATATGTTTAATGAGGTTGGGTGGCATTTCTGGTTGGTTGGGTGGGTGGGATCGTGAATTAAACTATTTAAAAAAAGAAGAAGAAGAAAGGATTGCTGCATTTAATTTTATTCAAATATTAATGCTTGTTTTAGAACAGTTAAAATTACGGATCAATTAAAATTAAAATTAATCTTACCTAGATTACATGCAAAATACCTATATGAATTCTGTTAAAAGGATTCTAATATATATATATATATATATAAATTTCATATATTTCTTGATTATAATATGTTTCTAAAACTTATTCTTAAACTTTGCCATTTCATCTCATTTCAGGAAAGGCTCAGCATCTACAGTGTACCAAACTTAGAGAAATATATTAAGTAAAACTCTGCTGATTCAGTTAGAGTGAATATCGGCAAACAATTGCCGCAGCTGTGTTGCAATTGCATTCCGTTTAGGACAATTCAGTCCGTTTAGGACTTTGCTTTGCCTGGCTTTGAAAAAAAAAATGGTCGAGTTTCGAACACTGGGCGATACTAGTAATAATAAATAAATAAATAAATAAATGAAAAATAAATAAAAATAAAAATAAAAATAATCCAAAGTTATTCTACTTACACTCAAAACAAATTTCAAAATATTTCATAGTAAGATAAAAATGATTTAATAATTATTTAGGAAATTCTCATTAAAATACTTATAAAATGATAAGTTTGTCATACCTTTTTTCGTACTCCATCTTATATTACTTTAACATTTACTGAAAACTGCACTTGCAAAATTCTCTTAAATGAATAAATCCAAGAAGACTTGAAGTATTTGACGTAAAGAAATAGTAAAACTGATGTTTCTTCAAGAATGTTTAAAGTAATTAACTATGAATAGATTGAAATTTTTACACCTCAAACGAGCAGAAGTTATGTTGAAACTGTTCAGAAAAGCAATTAAGTAAAGCGTAAAGTTAACGGAATGTTATTTTATAAGCTTGTTTATTTTAAAACCCTTAAAAGAGTTTAGTTTAGAACCTAAAGTCTAAATTGTGTTCAAACACATGTATTTTTATTCGTTCTTTAATTGAATTTATTTTGCATAGTGATTTATTGTAGATGTACGCGTAATTAGTTTTTTAAGAAAATATTTAAAATTAGTGTGTTATAGAATAGGTACTTAGAAAGAGCATATATTTTGTTTAATTCATTTTTATGTCAGCAGCAAAATCTTACTTTGAAATAGACTTTGAAGAAAAAAATAATAGATTGATCAAACTTAACGCTTGAATACAACTCGCAGATCTGTCTGGTGCTACTCCGGTGGAAGTAGTGGTTATAATTATTTAAAATAAAGAGTAAACAATGTAAAGAAAGTATAAGATGGAATTAAAAAAAATAAAAAAAAAATACTGTTGCTTTATTATATTGCGGACGTAGGTATTTAATGGGACAGTCCATATAATTTCTTGGATACTGTAGAAATGTGTTGTTTGACTATTTTTGCTTCTTTTCATACTTGTGATCTCATATGAGAGATGTTTAAAAAAAAAAAAAAAATTCTCATTTTTTTCTTTAACCTTTCATCTTACAGAGGGGATTACAATTCGTTGTTGTGGTTAAAAAAGGAATTATTAGACTTTCATATTTTGGCGCAAATCTCTTTGAATTAAATTCATGAATGCTAATCTTAAAAGCCTTCATGAATTGTTAATAAGTAAATGTATATCATTGTTAATAAGTAAATGCATTGCAGTGTAAAAGGTGAAAGTGTCACATGCTTAGTTATACTGCCTTAACTTAATCATTCAAGTAATAATAATAAGTTAAATTTGAAAGTCAAACGTAAGATTTTTAGTAATTTTTTTAGCGAATAACTTTAATCGGTGAGAAAATCACAAAATAGAATATCACACAAATTAATCTCTGGTATCACAATAATAAGAAAATCTAATTATATTTTGGTTTTTAACTCTTTACAGTTTACAACACTCCGAAATGTCAGAAATGTAACAAAAATGAAATATTAAGAGCTCCATAAATCAAAAGAGGATAAAATTACAAAAAAAAAAAAAAAAAAAAAAAAAAAAATACAAGTTCATTTTCTTATACATACATATGTAATAGTTATTTCTTTCACCGTGCAAATCTGAATTCTCCTAAATGGATGTTTACATATTAAAGTAAATATTTCAAATTCATGATAAAGTTGAAAAATAATAAGTGCGAAAAATATGAATAAAAGTTCTATAAGACCGACATAAAATGCATATACAATAATCTTCAGTACAAAGTATACTATAATTAAAGAAATACAGTATTTAATTAGTTATAAGTTAAGTAAAAATAAGTTAAAGAAAAGGAATTTCCTTAAATATGAGCTGAATATTCTTAGGAATATTGAATATAACTTAGTGGTAATATTCGGAAAGTGTACAATGGCAGGAAAAAATTTACCGAAGAATTGTCTTGAAAAGTAAATATAAAAACTTTGTAAATAATCATAACAAATAAATTACAAAATAAAATAAAATATGTTAATCAGAAACATTTAAAATCAGAAACATTTGACATGAAACAGTTAAAAAAAACAATATTTAAAATTAGGTTGTATGTATGCAAACATGTTTATTACTATTCAAGTTCCTCATATTTATAAAGAAAATGAAACACGTACAAAATGCAATAATTTGTTTTTGAAACAAATTCATTTCTGAAACAAATTCATAAATTATATTTCCATCAATTATTTATTTATTTTTCAAAAACACCTAGTCACGGTAACTGATTATCAATTAAAACGTTATTATTTATCGAAATTTTATATTTTTCTTTCTCAACGTTTCTAATCTAGACTCCTGGAGCAATTAATATGGCACAGAAAAAAAATCTTTCAAGATATTTTTATCTAATAAATCCCGAGGTTAGAATATTATCTCAGAAACGTTATTTATCATCGAAACAGTGTTTTTTTTTTTTTTTTTTTTTTTTTTAACGTGCTCTGAATACGGTTTCTTTCGGTTAAAAATCAAGATTAAAATATATTGAATTTATACATTAATTTTAAAACAATTTTTTTTCGTATATTATTATTTTACTTTTAGATGTGTTCGTTTACAAACAATCAAGTATTATTATAATTTTTCCTTTAAGCTATTAAATGATTTGCTTTAAGTGTTATGGCAATTAGATAAGTTATTTGAACCACAATCATCTTATATAAAATTAAGCTGAGATATTGTAGGCCAAATGTTTTCGTAATTAAGTTTTGTATTCTAATATTCAATAAAAGTAATTAGAAAAATTGCAATAGAATTAAATGGTAATTTTAATTTTAAAATTATTTCTTTACAGAATCATCAATTTTATAGAGTTTTCGATATATCTTAAATATTCATGACATGATTGAAGCTCTTTCTATCTCGTTGTATATCAAAATTATACAATATGCCTCTATCGGATTCCTCTATCGGAATAATGTTCCTGTTTCAATTACACAAATGTAAGACTTTAAAAATTTATATACAATAAATGTATGTAAGCAAAGAAAACCTGGGACATTATTGCTATATAAATATTCCATTTAATGTTATGGGGGAAATTAATCTATTTTTAAAGTGACTCAGAAAAATACGTTACTTTATATGAGAAATATTACTTGAAATACAAATAGTTGATTTTAACTTGTTGAATTAAATTAAAAAGGAAACACACTAAAATCATGAAACAGAAATCTGTGTATATTGTATGACATTTAATGCATATACAATTTTTTTCTGTTGTCTACAAGAACATATAAAGTGGTATTGTGGATACAAATGAAGTGAATATCTTAATACAGTAGAAACTAAACCCATCGTTTTTCACGGGATGCGGGAAAAACAACGATGAAAGCGGGAAAACGACGAATGCGGGTTGTAGTCAAAACACGAAGAAAACAACGTATATGGATTGGTACACACACTATATACAGTATACTGCTAATAAAAACTATATTGTTACTTTCCAAACTGTCAAAGAAATAAATGAATTTTGTAGAACGTTAAGTAAAATTTATTTTTTAAAATCAAAAATATTATGTTGTGTTCCTTGTACTTTTTATAAATTAACCAGAATTTTTTCCATATTTGCAATATTTTTCTGGTCCTGTTTTGGTAATTTTATATGCTTTTATAAGAGCTCGTGCATTTTTAAAGGCTATAAATAAGTCATCGGCGTAAAAATTATCCTCTGTTTCTTTGTCATTACTTTTCGAAATCACACATTTCTTCTATGCTTTAGGATACCGCATGTCACAATGTTTTAATTAATGCAAATATTCTCACTAAATTTTGAACCAGACGCATCCTCTGGTACATGCAATCACACTTACATTATCAGCCTCATCATCATCATCATCATCATTTTCTTACCCTTCTATTTGATATTCTTCATCATTTTTTCGCACAAAATCGCATTTCACGAAACAATTTTATGGATTACTAAAGATGTTACTTCCTGCCATGCTGAAATTACAAAATGAAAAGATGCTTCGGAGGCATAGCATCACAATTTTTATCTTCTATGGAAATGTGGAAAATAGTTATTTTAGGATAAAAGCAGTAAATCCAATTTGTATGTCATATGGAATCGCTTGAGCATTAAGAGAAAATTTTTACAAGGTCAGGAGTAAAATTCTACTACGATGAATGCGGGAAAACTAATTTTTGAGGACGATACATGCGGGTTTCGTTAACATTATTTAAATACAATTTGTGCAGGGACCATAGTTTTTTTGATAACATGATATGCATAATTCAGCTTCGTGTATGCACCACAGCGTCACCTATCGGTTATTTTTGAACTAATTTTTTTTTCGTTCTTAAAACAAATCCACCCTCTTTTTGATACTATTCGTGCAAACCACACCTTTTTTTATCATCTTTTGTTCTTTTTTAATGATTTTTTTAAGTTTTAACGAACTTTTGGAGCACCCGGTATATATATATATATATATATATATATATACAGAGAGAGAGAGACAGAGAGAGACAGAGGGAGAGAAAGGGAAAATTATGATAAATATATATTAATTTCTTGTATGTAGTAGAAAACTGTAATTAAACTGTATGAATATTTAAAGCATTATTAACATCCTCCATAAATGTAAAATAGAAGAGATCTCTATCTTTCATAGGGAGTTTCCAAGGCAGCATAATACTTTCCACTAATAAAATGACAAAAAAAAAAAAAAAAAAAATACATTTGAAAATATCTAAAAGAAGCGCAAACTATTGTTTGCACTAGGTTATCTGTATATATTTTATTGTCTGAATTAAAAGAAACTACTAAACAAAGTTGTAAGTCTAACCGTATGTAATGTAAAACAATTCTTTCAGAATAACAGTGGTTTATGTAAAATAATAATAATAATATTAATAATTGTTGTAACACCACGTTGATATCAGATCACCATCATCACAACTGAATCAAAAAAGAATGTAAAGCGTATAATTTTGTTCCAGAGCAAATTATAGATTATTCATATAACTGCTGTTTGAAAATAATGATAGTACATCTCATCTTTAAGCCGTAAATAAATGTCCTGATGCAAAAATATGGGTTATCTTTCGAAATTAAATAACCCTTCATAAAATAAGAAGAGTGAAAATTTGATGCACAGTAAAATAGATTATTTCCTACTTTATAAAATATTTTTTTTTTTAATTTTCGAGTGAAATATCTAAAAGATTAACAGATGATATACCTGTAAATATAAATAATACACCTACAAATATCTTTATTTGCAAACTGAAAGATAATCTATACTTATTTTAATTATTAGATAGTTCAAGAACACTAATTGTACAATACTTATTTAAAAAATAATAATAGTAATTAAAGGAAACAAACACTTCTGCTACATTAACTAACAATTAAAATACAACAGTTTGTATAATATATTATAATATTTCTGTTTATTTAATATTTTGTTCTTTTCGTCAAAAGAAAACTTTTCGTAGTACTGCAAAAGCAATTTTCAATTTTCATGCATTCAAAAGAAAAAAAAAAAAAAAAAAAAAAAAAAAGAAGAAGAAGAAGAATCTCCGTGTCTGCATTTCTGTTGAAAGAAAAATATTTTCAATATTTTATGGTGTTTGAATGTAAATTGAACACAATAAATTTCTAGCCGGTTTTCGAATGAAAAGGTGATTTGTAAGCGCTCAAATCTCCAAGAATAAATTTCAGAAACTTCTTGAATAACAATGAGGATAATGATTCGTAGAGAAGATTTTTTTTCTTCATTCTTAAGGAAAACTTTTTGGCGAAAAAAAAAAACACACTGCATATTTTTTTTATGTTCTTTGACTATTAACATTTATTTCTTAGAATACACTTTCATAGTAAAATTTCCAAATGTTCAAGTAGGTACAAATGAATTCAATAAGGATTTTGAAATTTTAATTGCTTAAATTTGTATTGTATGTAACCTCATATTTAAGTATACCTAGAAAGCAAATTAATCCTTCAGTAATTGTGTATATATCACATTTAAATTTACTGTCGAGATTTTACCTTTAAAGTGCCAAATGATAGAGAACTATTAAACTAATTAGAGAATAAAATTTTGTTGCATTAAAATAATAATAATAATGTCGTTCCATCTATTACAGTGAAAACCGCTGAGTGCTACTATCCAAAAATTTGGAATTATATATATATATATATATATATATACTTTTTCTATCATGTCTGTATCACCCGGTATATATATATACAATCGACGCTCGTTATAATAACCACACAATTTAAAGACCATTCCAATATAACGACTAATCGCAATTTTGTTCCTCCACGGAAGGGATGGTTCTCCCGCTTCGGTGACCACCAGAGGTACAATTTTTGATGGGAACATGGAGGACATTGCGGCCACGACAGATTTTACGTGCACCAGCCAAGCCACCATTAGTGTACACGACGGTCTTTGGCCGGCTCGAGTACCGAACCCACAATCTTCCGATTACGAGGCCGGCGCTCTACCGACTGGGATACCGCGGCCCCCAACACTTGTGTAAAGTAGCTTTTGAATCTGTTTTTATGATCATTTTCATTCAATTTTGTGTCCCCTAAAATTACCTCTTTTTCAAAATTGAATGTTTTCCATTTTCTTATAAAATAAAAGTATTTAACCTTATGAAGATTAAATAACGTAATTTTTTATATTGATGTTTTATGATTATGAGAAAATTATACGTTAAGTGCATATTTACATCAGAATATTGTAAGTAAAATTTGAACATTTAAGAGAAATGTAATATGTATATACTTGGTTACAAATGAAATGTATACCGTATTAAGAAGGAAGTTTTATCTGACATTTGTTGGATGTCTTTGACTCTATTTATTTTTTCACAAATATGCTCATGCTATAATATGCATGATTTACTTTTTATTTATTTATTTATTTTATATATATATATATACATATTACATATATATAATTTTAGGAGGGTAGGGAATAGCTCGATACACCGACGAGATGACACGGAGATTAAGTGAAAAGCTAACTTTATAAAAACAACTTACCTTGAATTTAATACTCTAATTTTTACATAAAATCTCTAATTTTCAGCTGGAAGAACACTAGCTTATAAATTATGAAATGTGAATGTGGCACTGGTGATGAATTTAATTAAATATAATTTTTCTTTAAAATCTCCAATTTTCAACTGAATTTAGGATTTTTTTACCGTGACTCATAATCATTATTTTTAATTTTTGACAAAACCAATTAAAAATTTCTTTTTTGTTAAAAACAATACATTTCAATAATATGGTAATAATAATGATAATAATATAACGTGATTCATCATCTAACATGAATTGGAAGTTAAAGGATTGGCAGTTTGTAAAAGTAATTTAAAATGTCAATGCAAAGTGGCATGAAAAAAAATAAATAAATAAATAAATAAATTATTTTTAAAATATCTTAAAACTCAGTAATTTTGAAATGAATTGAAAAAAGTTTGACTGTGAACTCATATAATTTTTTACCAATTTTTAACTCTTGCCAAAATCGGTTTACAATTCAAGATTTTTAAAATACTTTTTTTTTAAAAGCTGCAATTAAAAAAAAAAAAAAAAAAAAAAAAACGTGATTTATAATTTAACATGATTTAAATTCGTAAGATTGCAAGCTCGCATGTATTAGCCGAATAATATGAAAAAAGGAATACTGCTAGCACGCAAATTTTAAAATCTTAATGCAAAGTGACCTGAAAAATTACATTTTAATTAATAAAAAAAAAAAAAAAAAAAAAAAAAAAAACTATCAAACAGAATTTTACTAAGAACCATCCCAATTGAATCAGCCTTTTTTTTTTTTTTTTGTATAGTAATAGAATATTTATAAGACAACAATTTTATCATTCAACAAAACATTAAAATCAATAGCTTACATTAGGTGGACGAAATAAACTTGGGTTCTTTTCACCTATTTCTTTGTTTTTTTTTCGAATACTTCGATATCCAGAGGTGCAACTCGGTGCGTAACAATGCGACATTATGAAAAAAATCCAATATTAAAAATAAATTAAAAACAAAACTGAAAATAAAACTAAAATTTCGTCTGCGCACAATGCTATTCTACGGAGGTAGTGGACAGTCAGAGAACACATACGACCCCTAGCGGCGAACGAATAATAGCGACCATTTCGGGTCCATTTTTGAGGGAAGGCTGCCGTTGGAGAAAACGGTCCTTCTTCTCTAAGTCCGTGGGTAAAATATAATGAAGAGATTCGTATTTAACGCAAAAAACACATGAATTATTACAGAACAAATTTTAATTGTTAAAACTTTACAAAAATCAATAAAAAAATGAGTAAGAAGAAATTTAGAAAACAATGTTAAGCAATTCTGAACGATTTTCAGCAATGTTCAGCAATATTTTACGCAATATTAAACATTTTACGGTGAAAAATGTCTTTAATTTATTTTGACTTCAAATGTAGGGCAAGTAAAAAGTTCCTTACTTTTCTTGGTAAGTTCTACACATTCCCCGTGCACATAATTATGACACACATCACATAATCTCATATCCACAACTTTTTGCTTGTTGCAAATACCGCTAAATTATCTATCTTTATCACTTTTATTTGCTCAAATACCTTTTTGACTAGCATTCGTCGACTATTATTCGTAGTGTTTCTTACATCGCTTTTGTGATGCTTGAGTTTATTTAGTATTACTTTGAGAAGTCCTGGGAAAGAGGTATTTTTTTTTCTCAAAATTATAGCCCGATAGCTTATTGAACGTTTTATGTCATCAGTACTTGAGGAACAAGGAGTATGACAAACCTGTTTTTCAGAAGATGTTTCTGTGGAAGATATTTGTTTTCCACTTTTGGGATTATTCTTTGTTGGAGGTGGGTTTTCAAACACAGAACTTCTAACAAAAGCTTCTTCGGGAATTACATTGACATGAATAGGATTGACACGATATATACCTGTCCCTTTGAGGCCACCTTTCACGCTGGAATTGTCAATGTCATAGCTTTGTCCCAATCTGGAGAAAATATTCTTCAACATAGAGCCATGTTTTCATGGTTAGTTTGTTCCAAAAACAAACAAACAAGCAAAAAAATCTTGATCCCAAAATTGCTCAATTGGCCCAGAACAGGATTTATCCAAAGGCTGAAGCCCAAGATTTGTAGCGACGCCATCAACGCCATTCAAATGTACATAATCCTAACTTACCGATTTACAATGGTTTAAACTTTTGTCCAGAGGTACGTCTCTGGATTACTGCCAAAACGACCTCAGTTCGAATACAACCTTCCGCAAGACGCACTTTACTTCATTGGTGACCACGGTCGCTTCGAGTTATTAACTTCGCTCTATGGCAATAGATGGCAGCACCACAAAAACCCTCCGAGCAACAAAGCCTGTGAATCGTTGTTCTTACAGCACAAAAAGTCTGTTACGCCCCACGCCTACAACTCGCCGCATCAACAAACCCAACTGCTTCTTCAACTTGGCAAAAAGGGGGCAACTGACAGCACAATTTGGTCATCGCTACCGTCTACAGCAGTAATACCGCTCGTATGACGCTGTACTCTCTAGGAGGGGAGTGCTGCAGCGACACCATCAACGCCATTCAAATGTAGATAATCCTAACTTACCGAGGGACAATGGCTTAACGTCTTGTCCAGAGGTACGTCTCTGGATTACTACCAAAACGACCTCAGCTCGAATACAATCTACCGCAACACGTACTTTCCTTCAGGTTGTTTTCGAAGGGGAACATGGTAGAAGAATGTCATTTTTAGCTTCATCCAGAAAAAAAGTAATCAAGATGGGACTTGACCCCATTAAAAGTGAGAAGACAGCGTCCTTGTGGTTTAAATTTTAATACGTGCAGGTAATATGGCCATTGGATACATTGTCAAAAATAACGGGTTTTAAAAAACCGTTCGTAATTCTGTTTGAAAATTCAGATATTGAAATTCATTTATACAATTGAAAAGACCTTCAAGCCAGGTCAAATATTATGTATAACATTAAGTACTAAAACTTTGTTTCAATTAAAAAAATGACAAGTTTATAAAATGCCATCTCAACTAACAGCAAACCTGTAATGACTGTTACGGGCAATTCAGAAATAAACTATGTCCTTCGGACTTCAAGCGACTAGATTCAAGCGTCAACTTTTACATTTCACTGTTTTGACCATATTACATTGGATCAATTTTTCCATATTTTGAATTTACATTACAAAATATAGGTTTGGATGATTTTAACTGGGAAATAAATTTAAAATGTAAATATTTAAAACGAAAATACTTTATTTCAATAAGCATAATATTTACACTTACTAAATGTACGCAAATAATACTTTCACTAGAATTAAAAAAAAATAATAATAAAAATAAACTTGTAATGTTGTTAATGTGTAAGTTTGATAATCAAAAATAATTCATAAAAAAACTATAATCATATAATCATATTTTTGTTTAAAAAAAAAAAAAAAAAAACAAGAAATAAATAATTCACTGAATATATAACTAGTGAAATATGCAGAAATATCCCTAAAAAAAAAAAAAAAAAAAAAAAAAAAAAAGTTAAATGCTACAGTTTTCAATATTTTGTTCAAACGTAAAAATTACTGAATATATAACTATCAATGTATGCAGAATTATTCCTCAAAAACTATTAAATGTTCGAGTTTTATATAGGCAGAGTACAAAACCTCTTAATCATTTTTCAAACATACAAGACATTGTATACATATATAAATATATTTGTATATATATATATATGTATTAGGTCGTTGCAAATGTTCATGCGGACGCGGATCATTTTATTGCCTCCAACGACGAGAGCTTCTAGCTAGTATTTTGATTAAAAATTGTCATTTGATGTGATGTATTTTTATGAAATGAAGCAATAAAAAAACGCACGAATTTATGCAAAAACATTATATATACATATATATATACCTCGCTGTTTCTCGAAAAAAAAGATAATAAAAATTGTATTAAATTTTCTATTTTATACATCTGATTAATGCTTTAAAGAAGACAAAAAAATATTTTATCGACAAATGGATATAAATTTACAAATGTCAAAATGAAATCTATTTTGAAGATAGAAAATAGAAAATGTATGACTTAAAAAAAGTTCCAATAAAAACAAATTTAAAAGCTCGTGGTTACTCTTGCATGAAAATTCCCATAATTTAAAACTGTTTTATATGAAAAGCATTTTATTCCTTTAAAATGAATGTATGATTTTTTCCAATGACATTCTCTTTAAAAGGTATTATACGAAAAGAATGTGTCATTTCATTTGGTGGGACATATGCAATTTTCTGTAAATTCCTATATAATGGATGTTATCTGAAAAAAAAAAAAATGGATTTTGGTTTATATGATTTCTTTTATAAGTTTTTGTTTACGTCTGAGAATATGTGATTTAATATGCAGAATAAATACGCATTGATATTATGACTTTTGAAAATTTTATTTTACATTTATTTTTAAATAAAAACTACCTAGAATTATTTAAAAAAAAATATTTTTAAATGTACAGTCAAAATAATTTAATGAAATATCTTCCCTATAGCCTGTCTTTAAAACTTATAAGATTCAATAATTTAAATTGTAAGTATGTGTTCTGAAATGCATTTTATAAAAAGATAATAAAAGCATACATATAAACGTAAAATCAGCAATATGTTTTTTATTCATCTTACTAATTTGTTTTTTATTCATCTAGCAACAACGTGATTTATCTGAATACATGGCTTATTTTATTATCGGAAAAATTGAATCCGAGGAAATACAACGAAGTGTAGCTAATATTGTATGGCTTTTAATAAGTGTCATTGTAAGACAGTGAAACCTATTACAGTGAAACCTATAATATGTATTTTTACAATAATATATTTAGTTAATGTACCATGTAAAATGCAAAGAATTAAAAAGTGCCTGATATATACGTATCATTATAAATGGAAAATAAAAAGATAATTGCAGAGACCAATAAAATTATGTGATTTTTTAGTTCATTTTCACTTTGCACTACAATGCATAAATCTAAATGATTCAGTGATCGTGAGTGGACTTTATTCATATAAAAATTCTATTTAAACTGACAATATCTATCAAGCGTATAATCTCTTGTTATACTTGCCTGACATACTAAATTCCTGGCGTAAATTCACCACGTAAGGAATCTCAAAAATTTTAAGAAATACAATAAACCTGATGCTACAGTCAAAATTTGCATCAAAAACTTAGTTACCTTACCACAAACCGTGCAACTTACTACAAAAGTATATCAATATCAAACATTCGAATTCTGTGAGAACATTGTGTCGAGGAATGAAATAAACTTTTTTTTTTCTTTACATCTAAAACTTTCCCTTTTTTATATTTGATTTAGTTTCCTAAGGATAAACATAATAAAGAAATGTATACAGAAAACACACATATCATTTATTGGCCCATATTTAGTTTGTCAGTTGAGTTGAGCCTAAGTTATACATACCCACTTCACTCTATAAATAAGTTACATATAAGGTAACTGCAGGTAATATGACCACCGTAAAGATAGAAATTTTTTAGCGACAGTATTAATCGATTAAAAAAAGATACAGTAATCAAGATTTAAACTTGCAAGAATTATTAAAAAAAAAATAATAAAGAGTAATTGATGAAGGCAATATGCCTAAGGGTAAAATCATGGACGTACACTATGGACCGCTCACGCTATGTTATCAGAATGGCCCCATTTTGGTCGCTTTTAGAAGATGGCGCTCGCATCGACTGCCTTTCCACTTCAGACTTGAAAGAGCGTTTTAACGCGAGAATTAAATGAAATAATGTTAAATATCTCGAACAGAAAAACATATATCCGTAAAATTTTTACTTTAAAATATAGCTAATACAAATGTCTAAAAATCGATTTCTGGAATTTTTGAAATTCGGTCCCCAAGGAGGGGGGGAGGGGGCGAAACGTGATTTGACATGCGTTAAACGTGATTTCACATAATCCTATATAACTCAAACAAAAAAAACAGATATACGTGAAATTTTTGCTTTAAAATATAGCTAATACAAATGTCTAAAAATTGGTTTCAGGAATTTTTAAAAATCGGTTCCCAAGGGGGGCGGGAGGGGGGGCAAAACGTGATTTCACATGCGTAAAACGTGATTTCGCATAATCCTATATAACTCAAACAAAAAAAATAGATATACGTGAAATTTTTGCTCTAAAATATAGCTAATGCAACTATCTAAAAAACAATTTCTGGAATTTTAGAAATTCAGCCCCCAGGTGGGGCAGCAACGGGAGGGGGGGGGCTATGGAGCAAAAACAAATAGAAATACAGTTAGGCCATTCAAAATTGGTACAGATAGGTTTTACAGGCCTGCAAGACGAATGGGGATATTTTCGATTGTGTAAAGTTATTAGGAGGGGCAAGAAGAGGGGAGGGGAGGGGGGGACAAAAAATTAAAAATAGTGTCAGATCGTTCAAAATTGGTACATAGAGGTTTTCGATACTTAAAAATCGATTGCGGATATTTTTGAATTTGTAAAATTATTAGGAGGGGCGGTAAGGGGGGTGAGATGGTAAGGGGGGCTATGGGGCAAAAACAAATAGAAATACAGTTAGGCCGTTCAAAATTGGTGCAGGTAGGTTTAAGAAGCCTGCAAGTCGAATGGGGATATTTTCGAAAGTGTAAAGTTATTAGGAGGGGCGAGAAGGGGGGTGGGGAGAGGGGGGGGGCAAAAAAATAAAAATAGAGTTAGATCGTTCAAAATTGGTTTATAGAGGTTTCGATACTTACAAATCAGTTGCGGATATTTTCGAATTTGTAAAATTATTAGGAAGGGCGGTAAGGGTGGTGGGGCCGTAAGGGGGGCTATGGGCAAAAACAAATAGAAATACAGTTAGGCCGTTCAAAATTGGTACAGACAGGTTTTAAAGGCCTGCAAGACGAATGGGAATATTTTCGATTGTGTAAAGTTATTAGGAGGGGCAAGAAGGGGGGAGGGGAAGGGGGGGACAAAAAAATAAAAATAGTGTCAGATCGTTCAAAATTGGTACATAGAGGTTTTCGATACTTACAAATCGATTGCGGATATTTTTGAATTTGTAAAATTATTAGGAGGGGCGGTAAGGGGGGGGGTGGGGTGGTAAGGGGGGGCTATGGGCAAAAACAAATAGAAATACAGATAGGCCGTTCAAAATTGGTACAGACAGGTTTTAAAGGCCTGCAAGTCGAATGGGGATATTTTCGATTGTGTAAAGTTATTAGGAGGGGCAAGAAGTGGGAGGGGAGAGGGGGGGCAAAAAAATAAAAATAGAGTTAAATCGTTCAAAATTGGTATATAGAGGTTTTCTATACTTACAAATCGATTGGGGATATTATCGAATTTGTAAAATTATTAGGAGGGACGGGTAGGGGGTGGGGCGGTAAGGGCGGGCTATGGGCAAAAACAAATAGAAATACAGTTAGGCCGTTCAAAATTGGTACAGATAGGTTTTAGAGGCCTGCAAGTCGAATGGGGATATTTTCGAAAGTGTAAAGTTATTAGGAGGGGGGAGAGGGGGGGCAAAAAAATAAAAATAGAGTTAGATAGTTCAAAATTGGTTTATAGAGGTTTTCGATACTTACAAATCAATTGCGCATATTTTCGAATTTGTAAAATTATTAGGAGGGACGAGAAGGGGGGTGGGCCGTATACACTATGGACCGCTCACGCTGTGTTATCAGAATGGCCCCATTTTGGTCGCTTTTAGAAGCTAGCGCTCGCATCGACTGCCTTTCCACTTCAGACTTGAAAGAGCGACTTGACGAGAATATTTAATTCTCGTATTAAATATTACATTTAATACGAGAATTGAATGTAATATTTAGCGGTTTTAAAAGCACTGATACATATATATATATATTTTTTCTTTTTGGCATCATCCCCCACAAACACTAAAATACCACATGTTATTAAATAATCACACATTCTGTAAGATTATTTTGTATAAGGTTTTAAAAATATGAAAAATTGTAAAAACGTTTATCCTGATTGTGTACAGTTTTAATAAAGCTAATAGAAATAAATGACTTTTATAGATAAATTGTATATCATGCTATCTGAATGAAATGTTTTTTTTTTTTTTTTTTTTTTTTTTTTTACATTCTCACACACCGTATAAAATAAAATACTTTAAATTTTCTTACTTTTTAACCATTAATAGCAAGCAACTAGATTCAAGAAATTTAAAAGCACTGATACACACACACATATATATATATATATATATATATATATATATATATATATATATTTTTTTTTTCGCATCATCCCCCACAAACACTAGAATACCACGTGTTATTAAATAATCACACATTCTGTAAGATTATTTTGTATAAAGTTTTAAAAATATGAAAAATTGTAAAAACGATTATCCTGATTGTGTATAGTTTTAATAAAGCTAATAGAAATAAATTACTTTTATTGATAAATTGTATATCATACTATCTGAATGAAATGTTTTTTTTTTTTTTTTTTTTTTTTTTTTTTTACATTCTCACACACCGTATAAAATAAAATACTTTAAATTTTCTTACTTTTTAACCATTAATAGGAAGCGACTAGATTCAAGAAACTAGAAAAATTCATCAATTTGATAGATAAATAAAGCAAATTTCCCTGTGAATAAATTTAAATAATAATAATATCAATAAATAAACGAATCCAATATACATATATATATATATGTATGAAAAACCTATTCAGATATTTCACAGGAATAAAGAATATAGCTATGAAAAAATTTATTTATTTATTATTATTATTATTATTTTTTTTTTTCAAAATCCAAGAATGAAAACATTCATTATATGTAAATATATCTATAAATATAACCAAATGGCTCCCCCCCCCAACCCCGAAAAAAAAAAAAAAAAAAAAAAAAAAAAAATAGACGAAATAGTATAATGAAAACATAAACATATGATATTAAAAAAATAAATAGGAAAATATGAATTTTCATAATTTAAAACAATGAATGTATTTTAAAAATCAGAATTTATTCCAGCATTTCCAATTAAACAAAAAAAAAAAAAAAAAAAAAAAAAAATTGCAAAGTATGTAAAAAAGACAAAATTTGAAAATTTATTATGATTTTTATTTACAAACGCGTTGCTTTTCCCTCTTCCGAGACTCCAATGGTGGTCGAGCGGTTCTGCGCTCAAAGCTGAGTGACGGGAAGTGTCTGGGTTCGATGCCAGGTCGCGCTTGTTTACTTAGTCATTCAGAGTTTTCCGTGGTTTTCTCCGAAAATTGCGTGCATACGGACTAGAATCCCTTAGAAAGACTCCCCACGGAGGGCACTCCCCTTCAGACGTTGGACCTACAGTAGTCAATCGACCTTATTCCCAAATCCAATAAATCCAGAAACCAAAATACAGCACTTTTTCCCTTTTATCAATATTTTTCATTTTAAAATTTACACTTTAAAGAGATTTTAATCTGTATTATTTACTACTCATTTAAAGCAAATATTTTATACAAAAAATATAATTAACTTATATATATATATATTTAAATATGCGCGATATAAAAATCAATGTAATGAAAAGCAGAGTCAATCATAATAATTTGAGCATTCCCTTTCAAAAAGCTAAAGGAGCATTTTTTTTTTATTAATTATTTTATTTATTTATTTTTGGAACCAAAGCCCATAATACTGCATGGGGAATTTTTTTTAATTCTGAATATTTTCTTCTAAAGGGTTCGAAAACTGCTTTTAGGTCATTCATCTGACTTTACAGCTTAAAATCAATGTTGGTGTTGGAGATTAAAGCCAGCTGACTGCATCAGGGTCCAAGGCCTGGGTGTGCCCACCGTGGCGGTCCTTCTAAAGGGCCTTTGTCCACAATTACGCAAGTTTCAGGGAAAAAAAAAAAAAACGCGCAAAACTCCGAACTGCTAGACCGATAAGCGCGATTTGTGATCGAACCCGACACTTCACGTCCAACAGCATCAATAAGTCAATTTTTGAAGAACTAGAACAGATTTAATGGTCGAGAAATTTCTGAATGGACAAATGGAATTATGAAAAATATACTGGATAATGTAATTGTATGAATATCCATCTTTGTAACAAACAGTATGATACCACTGTTTCTTGCATGTAAAATAATATTCTGTTCCTTAACAACATTATAGCTGCCTGGTACTCATAATTTCTAAAGTATTCTCTCAGCTTTTTAATACAAGTTCCTATAGTAAGATTTTTAATTAAAAAATATTATGTTGAAGCTTAGAGAACATTTTTCTCTTTCTAGAATGCATTTTTTTTCTACTTGTGCAACAAGAATTGGGAAAAAAAGAAGGGAAAAAAAAAACCCTGTCATAACAAAATAATTAAAAAGTAATGGTTGGATTTAAGGCCGACTGCCTGCGCTAAGTTCCTCGGCCAATAGGTGGAATGCCCTCCGTGGGAGTCTTTCTAAGGGGTTCTAGCCCGCATTTACGCGAGTTTCTGAGAAAACCACGGAAAACTCCTAACGTCTTGGTCGATGAGCACGACCTATGATCGAACCTGACATTTCTTGAAAGGTAATAAAAATTACTTAAAAAAAATTGATTCAATTTATAAAATCATGCTTATCTTAGGTAAGGTGACCAGGCATCCTCTTTTCAATAGGACAGTCTTCTTTTTCATCGCTCTGCCCTCTTAAACGAAATAAACATTACAGGACTAAAAAGTCCTCTTTTTTATGTTTTTTGTCCGCTATCCTCTATTTCAAATGAAAAGGATTTAGTCCTTAATTTCAAAATTTTTGCAAAACTGGGAAGCTCAATCGGCTGTTCGCTGTGTCGAGCGGTGAACACTAACTTTTTTCTGCGTTAGATTCGCAAAAAGAACAACTTTCTAATAAACTTGCCAAAGTATATTATGGTTTATGTCTATTCAGATTATTCGAATCATAAAGAAATAAAAGTATTCTCTATATTTGTAGGATTCTTTGATCTAGAACACGAAATCACTATTGAAATTGTCATAAAATCATTAAGGTGGTGGTACTCCGGCTGATCCGCGGTCGGTTGACGTGTGTTCTCACTTTTGCATGAATAATATTCTTCATAAAAATAGGCCCACCAGTGATCGAGAGGTTCCGTTCTCGAAGCTGGTCTACGTGAAATGCTGGGTTCGATACCCGGCCGCGTATCTCCGAAATGTTGGCGCATACAGGTCAACCTGGCGAATTTTTGTAGCTCGCGCCAAAACCCTCTCTGTCGCAAAGCAACCCTTCTTTCCACTTCATTCATGATTCGTTAAGGATTCGAGCAATCTTTTTTTTTTTTTTTTTTTTTTTCCCAAGAGAATAAACTATTAAAAATGTGTCAGTGGAGTTTTAGTATCGTAATTCTTAAATAATATATTTAATGCAAAAATTTATTAGAAATCCTCCACCCTTTAAATTTAATTTAGCAAGATTAATGAAGAAATAAAATTGTAATATTCTAATTTTAAAGCTTTTAAAATTGTTCTTGAAATACATTTATTTATTTTTTTATTTATTTTACTTTCTCTTACCAACATATATGGTAGATAAAGTATTGTTTTGGGGTCAAATTTTCGAAATTGAATTTTTGTTATATATACACGTTTTGAGGCTCCCTGAATCATAATTGTTAAAAATGTATCAATGGAGTCTTTGTATCGTTATTTTTAGATAATATAATTTAATGCCAAAATTTATTAGAAAACCCTTTAAATTTATTTTATCAAGATTAATGAAGAAGTATATTTGTAATATTATGATTTTAAAGCTTTTAAAATTATCCTTGAAATACATTTATTTTATTTTATTTTATTCTGTTTTATTATTATTTTTATTATTATTATTATTTACTTTCTCTTCGTCAAATAAAATTGTTTCTAAACCTATTTTAGATTATTTGAAAAGTACATTAAACTTTACATTCTTACGCTATTGATCTTAAGCTTTAATGTGCAATCTGTCATTATAATATTGAAATGCAGGGTGAAAAAGAAAGTCGTGTGAGTGACACACCAGATTATCATCATTACGCATCATTATTTAGTTTATTTTACCCATATATTGTAAGAAAAGTTTTATTTTTGATTCAGATATTCGAAATTGAGTTTTTGCTACATTTGCTTAAATATCATGAAACAAAAAATTAGGTTTTTAGCGGTTGCCTGAATGTGTGTGTCTGTGTGTTTGTTATCACCATACCTAAAGAATAGATATTGGGACTCGGATGAAATATTAAGTAATTCGTGTGCAGTGACTAAGAAAAGAATTCAAATCCATTAAGTCTATGTGTGAATTTTCTGGTAAATACAATTTAATATTTTTGGATGAAACAAACAAACAAAAAAAAATTGAACGTTTATTTTATGTGCATGAAAGAATGTTTCGTATACAATGTAGAATGTATATCCTTTATTAGAAGTTTACACAGAACCCCACAAAAGAATTCAGTTATATTCATACAATGGAATTGCTGAAAGGTCATTTCATGTCGTGCTATGTGTTTTAAATTCTGTGCTAAATTAGTACACTATATTGTGTTTGTAAAATATATAGTAAATATACAGGTCTACCCCAAATTAAATAAAAGCATTTCTTTTTATAAATAAAAATCAATGTAATAAATGCAATTAAAGTTTAATTAATTTAAAATTATTCTCTTATTCTAATTTACTTTATCTTATCCGTAAAAGGTCGCGAAAGTATTGTTTTCGGATCACGTTTTCGAAATTGAATTTTTGTTACATTTATATGTTTTGAGGTTTCCTGAATCCAAAAATTATGTTTTTAGTGGTTGGTTTATGTGACTTGTCTGTGTGTATTACAGATATTGAGTTTGTAAAATGGATGCATCAGTTTTTAAATATCACTTATGTCATTGATAAGGACAATATTGCTTTGGAACAATGTAAGTTGTAAACTTCACATGTTATTCAAAATTTACGTTTTCTTTTTAACATGGCAAAATAGAGCAAAATTTCGTTTAAACGTCCATTATGCCAATATTTTGTCGTAAACATGTCAGACTAATATTTTAAAATATATTTTTTAATACACTTCATTAAATATGAACATTTTAATTTGAAACTTTAGTAATTAAATATTGTGTTTCCTTCATTTGACAAATTAGGCCAATACTTCCCACGAACTTGCAATATGGGGATCAGTTGTGTTGGAAATTAATGTACGAAAACAATCATAAGAAATTAGTCATTTAATTACGATAAATCAAATTTATCGAATCGGATAGAGGGTAGCCTATGAGGTGCGGCATTTCAGTCTGCGACTGTGTTGAGTGTTCTATCATACTCATTCCTTTTAATATGAATACATTTCGCTCTCAATAGAAATTAGTAACAATAAATATAGGATGAAAATGGTTATGCGCATCATTATTACTTTGATTTGTATAACATATTAAGTTAGATTGTTTATGAATACTGAAAAACAAATAGAATAGCATTAATAAAATGTTTAACGTTTTATTTTATAACTTTGTATGTTGGGGTTCGGGGGGGTGGGTAAAGAATGAGAAATGGACATGTCCGAGGAGGAAATTATACTTAGAAAATTTTATGAATTTCAACCATAAAATTTAACACGAAATATCTATTTTATTATGATTAAGATGCTCTTTAAAAATACATAATAGATAAATATAAGGTGATAATTTAAGAAAATTCAAGCACTGCATCGTAAGAGAGATATTTTATAAAGTCATACATTTTAAAAATTTAAATACAAAATGACAATAAAAATAGTTGAAATGTAAAATGGCGTACTACTGATTTGGACTTATGAACATTTTTCATGCATTTTACTAAGAATTTGTAATTTGTTTGAACAATTTTTACAAACTTTTTGGCCTTATACATGAAATCGGATCTCAATGCTAATATATTACCATTATTATTATCTACTTCTCTATTCGGATAACTATTTCTTAATTTCAAGATATGTTTCCTTTTGCGATTTAAATCCTACTCCTACATTAATAATCAGAAGAAAAAAAATTAATAACAAAAAAAGAAAGAAAGAAAAACGCCGGATGTTTATTTATACAGGTTAAGCGGCGTGAAGTTTCTCTTTGCACTTCCAGATTTGGCGAAAATCGCATTCTCTGGCGAAAAATTGTGAATTTGTTCTGCGTGCGCCAACAGTTCGGAGATACGCTACCCGGTCGCGCTTGTTGGCTTAACTGTTAGGAGTTTTCCTTGATTAATATAATAGTAATATAGGCTAGGATCTCTTAAAAAAAACCCACAGAGGAGTCTCTTACTCACGTCTAGAACCCTAGTGCAAACAATTGGTCTTAATGATAACACTACCACCACCTCAAAAAAATATGCAAAAGTTAGTTGAATTCCTTTTATGTCCTTCTAGCAAAAATGCTTGCTCCCACAAAGCGACTGTTTTCTTCAATGAACAAAATGTAGACATGTGAAACAAATCCCCTTTATATACCTACTTTAAAAACTTGTTAACTACTAAGACTAATTTAGCTTATACAGTCGGTAACAAAAGTCTCCGAAAACTAGCAAACATTCCTATGTAAAAAAAGTCCACTTAATACAGTTTTGTTAAATAAATCCTTGTCGAATCCTGTTTTCAGACTGACAAAGAACAGGATTTGACAAGGATTTATTTAACAAAACTGTATTAAGTGTACTTTTTTTATATAGGAATTTTTGCTAGTGTTCGGAGACTTTTGTTACCGACTGTACTTGTGAAAACTTTTTTTAAATGTTGACAAAGCAAGACTGTTTTTTAAAATAAATCGTTAGATCTGTCGAATATTAATTTTATTTTTACATTTGCCAATTTTATTTTTTCTTTTATGATTATAATTTTAATAAAAAAAAATGTCTACCAACTTTTTTTTTTAAATCTAACTACATGAAAGTACCACAAAAAAAAAAAAAAAAAAAAAAAAATTCTATATTGTCCAGTGGCATCTATAAAAATTAGAATTTTTTTTTTTCTGGTATCCGTATATTATTAATTTAAATTAAGGTGTATTGGTAGAAATTCATCATTTGAGATAAAAATGTTTGCACCACTTGCGGTTGGTTGGTTGGTAGGGTTTTACGTCGCACTAGTGCTGCCCAGATGGGCAATTAGCGACGGTCTGGAACTCGCCCCTAGTGTTGGTCCGGAGACATGTCATCGCAATTTTGTTCCTCCACGGAAGGGATGGTTCTCCCGCTTCGGTGACCACCAGAGGTACAATTTTTGATGGGAACATGGAGGACATTGCGGCCACGACAGATTTTACGTGCACCAGCCAAGCCACCATTAGTGTACACGACGGTCTTTGGCCGGCTCGAGTACCGAACCCACAATCTTCCGATTACGAGGCCGGCGCTCTACCGACTGGGATACCGCGGCCCCCAACACTTGTGTAAAGTAGCTTTTGAATCTGTTTTTATGATCATTTTCATTCAATTTTGTGTCCCCAAAAATTACCTCTTTTTCAAAATTGAATGTTTTCCATTTTCTTATAAAATAAAAGTATTTAACCTTATGAAGATTAAATAACGTAATTTTTTATATTGATGTTTTATGATTATGAGAAAATTATACGTTAAGTGCATATTTACATCAGAATATTGTAAGTAAAATTTGAACATTTAAGAGAAATGTAATATGTATATACTTGGTTACAAATGAAATGTATACCGTATTAAGAAGGAAGTTTTATCTGACATTTGTTGGATGTCTTTGACTCTATTTATTTTTTCACAAATATGCTCATGCTATAATATGCATGATTTACTTTTTATTTATTTATTTATTTTATATATATATATATATACATATTACATATATATTATTTTAGGAGGGTAGGGAATAGCTCGATACACCGTCGAGATGACACGGAGATTAAGTGAAAAGCTAACTTTATAAAAACAACTTACCTTGAATTTAATACTCTAATTTTTACATAAAATCTCTAATTTTCAGCTGGAAGAACACTAGCTTATAAATTATGAAATGTGAATGTGGCACTGGTGATGAATTTAATTAAATATAATTTTTCTTTAAAATCTCCAATTTTCAACTGAATTTAGGATTTTTTTACCGTGACTCATAATCATTATTTTTAATTTTTGACAAAACCAATTAAAAATTTCTTTTTTGTTAAAAACAATACATTTCAATAATATGGTAATAATAATGATAATAATATAACGTGATTCATCATCTAACATGAATTGGAAGTTAAAGGATTGGCAGTTTGTAAAAGTAATTTAAAATGTCAATGCAAAGTGGCATGAAAAAAAAAAAAATAAATAAATAAATAAATAAATTATTTTTAAAATATCTTAAAACTCAGTAATTTTGAAATGAATTGAAAAAAGTTTGACTGTGAACTCATATAATTTTTTACCAATTTTTAACTCTTGCCAAAATCGGTTTACAATTCAAGATTTTTAAAATACTTTTTTTTTAAAAGCTGCAATAAAAAAAAAAAAAAAAAAAAAAAAAAAAAAACGTGATTTATAATTTAACATGATTTAAATTCGTAAGATTGCAAGCTCGCATGTATTAGCCGAATAATATGAAAAAAGGAATACTGCTAGCACGCAAATTTTAAAATCTTAATGCAAAGTGACCTGAAAAATTACATTTTAATTAATAAAAAAAAAAAAAAAAAAAAAAAAAAAAAAAACTATCAAACAGAATTTTACTAAGAACCATCCCAATTGAATCAGACTTTTTTTTTTTTTTTTGTATAGTAATAGAATATTTATAAGACAACAATTTTATCATTCAACAAAACATTAAAATCAATAGCTTACATTAGGTGGACGAAATAAACTTGGGTTCTTTTCACCTATTTCTTTGTTTTTTTTTCGAATACTTCGATATCCAGAGGTGCAACTCGGTGCGTAACAATGCGACATTATGAAAAAAATCCAATATTAAAAATAAATTAAAAACAAAACTGAAAATAAAACTAAAATTTCGTCTGCGCACAATGCTATTCTACGGAGGTAGTGGACAGTCAGAGAACACATACGACCCCTAGCGGCGAACGAATAATAGCGACCATTTCGTGTCCATTTTTGAGGGAAGGCTGCCGTTGGAGAAAACGGTCCTTCTTCTCTAAGTCCGTGGGTAAAATATAATGAAGAGATTCGTATTTAACGCAAAAAACACATGAATTATTACAGAACAAATTTTAATTGTTAAAATTTTACAAAAATCAATAAAAAAATGAGTAAGAAGAAATTTAGAAAACAATGTTAAGCAATTCTGAACGATTTTCAGCAATGTTCAGCAATATTTTACGCAATATTAAACATTTTACGGTGAAAAATGTCTTTAATTTATTTTGACTTCAAATGTAGGGCAAGTAAAAAGTTCCTTACTTTTCTTGGTAAGTTCTACACATTCCCCGTGCACATAATTATGACACACATCACATAATCTCATATCCACAACTTTTTGCTTGTTGCAAATACCGCTAAATTATCTATCTTTATCACTTTTATTTGCTCAAATACCTTGACTAGCATTCGTCGACTATTATTCGTAGTGTTTCTTACATCGCTTTTGTGATGCTTGAGTTTATTTAGTATTACTTTGAGAAGTCCTGGGAAAGAGGTATTTTTTTTTCTCAAAATTATAGCCCGATAGCTTATTGAACGTTTTATGTCATCAGTACTTGAGGAACAAGGAGTATGACAAACCTGTTTTTCAGAAGATGTTTCTGTGGAAGATATTTGTTTTCCACTTTTGGGATTATTCTTTGTTGGAGGTGGGTTTTCAAACACAGAACTTCTAACAAAAGCTTCTTCGGGAATTACATTGACATGAATAGGATTGACACGATATATACCTGTCCCTTTGAGGCCACCTTTCACGCTGGAATTGTCAATGTCATAGCTTTGTCCCAATCTGGAGAAAATATTCTTCAACATAGAGCCATGTTTTCATGGTTAGTTTGTTCCAAAAACAAACAAACAAGCAAAAAAATCTTGATCCCAAAATTGCTCAATTGGCCCAGAACAGGATTTATCCAAAGGCTGAAGCCCAAGATTTGTAGCGACGCCATCAACGCCATTCAAATGTAGATAATCCTAACTTACCGATTTACAATGGTTTAACCTTTTGTCCAGAGGTACGTCTCTGGATTACTGCCAAAACGACCTCAGTTCGAATACAACCTTCCGCAAGACGCACTTTACTTCATTGGTGACCACGGTCGCTTCGAGTTATTAACTTCGCTCTATGGCAATAGATGGCAGCACCACAAAAACCCTCCGAGCAACAAAGCCTGTGAATCGTTGTTCTTACAGCACAAAAAGTCTGTTACGCCCCACGCCTACAACTCGCCGCATCAACAAACCCAACTGCTTCTTCAACTTGGCAAAAAGGGGGCAACTGACAGCACAATTTGGTCATCGCTACCGTCTACAGCAGTAATACCGCTCGTATGACGCTGTACTCTCTAGGAGGGGAGTGCTGCAGCGACACCATCAACGCCATTCAAATGTAGATAATCCTAACTTACCGAGGGACAATGGCTTAACGTCTTGTCCAGAGGTACGTCTCTGGATTACTACCAAAACGACCTCAGCTCGAATACAATCTACCGCAACACGTACTTTCCTTCAGGTTGTTTTCGAAGGGGAACATGGTAGAAGAATGTCATTTTTAGCTTCATCCAGAAAAAAAGTAATCAAGATGGGACTTGACCCCATTAAAAGTGAGAAGACAGCGTCCTTGTGGTTTAAATTTTAATACGTGCAGGTAATATGGCCATTGGATACATTGTCAAAAATAACGGGTTTTAAAAAACCTTTCGTAATTCTGTTTGAAAATTCAGATATTGAAATTCATTTATACAATTGAAAAGACCTTCAAGCCAGGTCAAATATTATGTATAACATTAAGTACTAAAACTTTGTTTCAAATAAAAAAATGACAAATTTATAAAATGCCATCTCAACTAACAGCAAACCTGTAATGACTGTTACGGGCAATTCAGAAATAAACTATGTCCTTCTGACTTCAAGCGACTAGATTCAAGCGTCAACTTTTACATTTCACTGTTTTGACCATATTACATTGGATCAATTTTTCCATATTTTGAATTTACATTACAAAATATAGGTTTGGATGATTTTAACTGGGAAATAAATTTAAAATGTAAATATTTAAAACGAAAATACTTTATTTCAATAAGCATAATATTTACACTTACTAAATGTACGCAAATAATACTTTCACTAGAATTTAAAAAAATAATAATAAAAATAAACTTGTAATGTTGTTAATGTGTAAGTTTGATAATCAAAAATAATTCATAAAAAAACTATAATCATATAATCATATTTTTGTTTAAAAAAAAAAAAAAAAAAAAAAAAAAAAAAAACAAGAAATAAATAATTCACTGAATATATAACTAGTGAAATATGCAGAAATATCCCTAAAAAAAAAAAAAAAAAAAAAAAAAAGTTAAATGCTACAGTTTTCAATATTTTGTTTAAACGTAAAAATTACTGAATATATAACTATCAATGTATGCAGAATTATTCCTCAAAAACTATTAAATGTTCGAGTTTTATATAGGCAGAGTACAAAACCTCTTAATCATTTTTCAAACATACAAGACATTGTATACATATATAAATATATTTGTATATATATATATATGTATTAGGTCGTTGCAAATGTTCATGCGGACGCGGATCATTTTATTGCCTCCAACGACGAGAGCTTCTAGCTAGTATTTTGATTAAAAATTGTCATTTGATGTGATGTATTTTTATGAAATGAAGCAATAAAAAAACGCACGAATTTATGCAAAAACATTATATATACATATATATATACCTCGCTGTTTCTCGAAAAAAAAGATAATAAAAATTGTATTAAATTTTCTATTTTATACATCTGATTAATGCTTTAAAGAAGACAAAAAAATATTTTATCGACAAATGGATATAAATTTACAAATGTCAAAATGAAATCTATTTTGAAGAGAGAAAATAAAAAATGTATGACTTAAAAAAAGTTCCAATAAAAACAAATTTAAAAGCTCGTGGTTACTCTTGCATGAAAAGTCCCATAATTTAAAACTGTTTTATATGAAAAGCATTTTATTCCTTTAAAATGAATGTATGATTTTTTCCAATGACATTCTCTTTAAAAGGTATTATACGAAAAGAATGTGTCATTTCATTTGGTGGGACATATGCAATTTTCTGTAAATTCCTATATAATGGATGTTATCTGAAAAAAAAAAATGGATTTTGGTTTATATGATTTCTTTTATAAGTTTTTGTTTACGTCTGAGAATATGTGATTTAATATGCAGAATAAATACGCATTGATATTATGACTTTTGAAAATTTTATTTTACATTTATTTTTAAATAAAAACTACCTAGAATTATTTTAAAAAAAATATTTTTAAATGTACAGTCAAAATAATTTAATGAAATATCTTCCCTATAGCCTGTCTTTAAAACTTATAAGATTCAATAATTTAAATTGTAAGTATGTGTTCTGAAATGCATTTTATAAAAAGATAATAAAAGCATACATATAAACGTAAAATCAGCAATATGTTTTTTATTCATCTTACTAATTTGTTTTTTATTCATCTAGCAACAACGTGATTTATCTGAATACATGGCTTATTTTATTATCGGAAAAATTGAATCCGAGGAAATACAACGAAGTGTAGCTAATATTGTATGGCTTTTAATAAGTGTCATTGTAAGACAGTGAAACCTATTACAAGAAACAAGGAAATGTAGGCGTGGACCAAAGCAAGCATGACCACATGGTATCACAGTAACAAATGACGTATGTATCCGTTTTAACATCTTGTCGAGACAGAAAAGTCAATGCCACACAGCCGCAAAGTCAGTTGCTTTTGGAATTGGAACAAAGAGTGTGATTCTAAATATTTCAACATAGACTTCAACCGGGTGTACTTTATGCTTTTGGACTAATGGTGTATATTACTTTGACCACAAGACACCATGCTGGCAGGTTAAGGTGGGTTTTGAACATGGAGATTGAAATCAACGTGTTTGGAGTCAAGTGCTGTTCTAGATTCAAGTGCGACTCTAGATTCTGTTTGATGTGTGACACCAATGTGTTTTATTAAGAAGATAAAGGAATCCTCTGATTAACCCACTTTCTTTTATGAAAGGTCACATTACGAACGAAGGAGTGTGATGGCATGGTCTGGAATCAGCATAAGTGGACTTGCATAACTGTAAGTGTTATCCGAAAGAAAGTTTGACGGTCCGATGGCATGCGCACAAGATACTGAGACATCATATCTTAGCTTATGTTGCAGCCATTGGTTATTATTATCTTTTAATGCATGATGATACCAGATCTCATACAGCTCATGCTGTCAAAAACATGCTTGAATCTATAAAAATACAGCGTGTGGAGTGACCAGCATTATATCCTGACCTATCCCATCGAGCACGTTTAGGAAACAGTCCGGCGATGTACTGCAGTGTGTCCAAGGTCTATTTTTATTGTCTGAGTGTTAAATATTCCAATTCTGGAAAATGAATAGTATTTCCTAAAGTCGTACTGATAACTTCATCGCATACAAATGAAAACAAGTATGCAGCAGTTTAGGCTGTTCAAGGGGACTACACGCTAGACATCATGCATCATTTCTAAACATTTTTTTTTTTCATTTACTTAGTACGAAATTGTTGCTCTGCAGATTTTTTTTTTGTTGTTTGTTTCTCCATTGTTTTAAAAAGTAAAGCTTCCATACAAATTTTTATATACATATATATTTTTTTTTCTTCCTGTATTATGCTGTGATACTCCTGTAGATTTTATTTTATGCCGGTGCATCGAACTTTTTTTATTTCATCTTTTTCCTTGCTCCCTGAATGTTTTGAGCAGTGTTTATACAAGGTAATCTTGAAATGTCTGGCCAAAATCTAAAGGGGTTAGAGGGGACGTACGTAAAATGATTTACAGTGCGATGCGTGTCCAGAAACGTGTGAAAGGGGTAGAGGGTATTGTGTTGGGCTGTCAAAACAAGCCGCCAATACAGAAGGCAGTCATTTTCCGCTAACATTTCATACAGCATCTACCATTTCACGAATGCTGAACTAGCAGATATAGCTGAACTAGCTGATATCATTAAAAAAGAGAAAAAACCTGCATAGCTGGCTTGTTTTGATTCCCATACATAATCTCCTCTATTACCTTTACCGGAAACGAATTGTACTGCTAATTCTTACATAATTCTACTCTCTAACTCAGTGTTTGCAGATTTGGATATTTTTTTTATTGAATATCCACAACTAAATTTTAATTGTAACGGTTCTCTAATCACTTTGAAGAATTATCGTCTGTTATGTATGACAAATATCACTTCTCAAAGTTATTGGTGACTATTCAACGAAAAAGTCCCTAATTCTGGCAATACTGCTAATTCCCATATATCTTGGCCAGACATTTTCCGATGACCCTGTAAATATTGAGAGGATGCCATTATGGATTTACTTAAATGTTATTTATTTAACACTTCTCAAAAAAAGAAATTATATTTTGTTTTTTATTAAAATTTTATATAAAACAAATATATATACAAAAAAAAAAAAATTATTGTTAAAATGTCAAATTATGTAAGGCGAATTCTATTGACTATCAGTATTTTTAAAATATACATGTTAGGAATTCTTTCAGTTAAGATTGTTTATTTATTTATTTCTATACTTAAAACAAATAGAAAGACTTTAAAAATAAATAAGTAGTTAAATTTTGTCATAATTAACAATGGGTGGAGTTTTTAATTACGAATGGAATAGTATTTCGATGCTTAAAAATAATATAGAGAAGTAATTGCTTACTAATTGCGTTTAACGTGTAAATAATAAATTTATTTTTAAAGATTTATCCTTCCAATTCTTTAAATATAGGGTATGTGCTCCAGTGATTGGCATGATCCAGTAATTGACATGTATCCCGAAATAATTAATAAATAAGAAAAATAATAAAATCATATATTTTACATGTAAGAATTTTAACATTTTATGTCAAACACTGGAGCATAGGGTGCTATTAACTGGTAAAATGAATAACTAGCAGTGTCAAACACCGTAACATATAAAAAACGGCCTCTGGCTATTTCAGTCAGAGGGGATGATTTTCTCCCCGTCTCTAAAAAGCGTAGGAGTATAAATTCTGGAGTCACCTAACTTAGTATTTCCATCCAAAATTCTATTTCCCCTAGATTGAACGAAATGTTCATCTAGCTTTGGCTAACCCTACTATCAGGCTTATCTACTGAACTTTGTCAGTCCCGAGCTTTGAACCTTCTTACTAGTGAAAATGTTACTTCTTTTTTAATTATTTTTTTATCAAAATTTCCTAATTGCTGTATATTTTTTTATTATTTGGCTTATTTTTTTTATTTTTTATTAATTTTATTGTCTTGTAGTGTAGGGATCTGAGGTGTCCTCTCATTGGCCGATTTCCTGGCCTCTGATTGGCTCTTAGTTTGAGGACAAAATCCTCTCGTTTTTAGCTTTTTACTTTCAGTGAGGATCGTGGGTTTTTTTGTAGGCTTCTGATTGGTCAACGGACTTAGCTCGGAACTTAGGTTCTGGCTAGGTACCGAGATTCTTGAAGATGTTCTATAATTAACTTCACTATTTATTCTCCTGAATTTCATTTACTTTTTGATAGGAAAAAAAAATTGTATGGCCCCCTTTTTCTGATTAATTGCGGGACTCTGATTATTATTAGCGTTTTCCTGTGCCCCTTTGGACGCCTTGCTCAGCTCTTAATTCCTTTTCGCCGTTCAGACCGTCTCGTCAACGCACGTAACAGTTTCACTGTTACACTTAGGTTTTTCAAGGAGTTATTTATTTATTTATTTATTTATTTATTTATTTATTAAAACTCCTGGTGCTTTACTCTGATTGGTCTCTGCTCACGCGGAGATTTATTCAGAGATCAAAATTCTAAATTCATCCTTTTGGCTTTTATTTATTTTATGGAAAATTATTTTTTATGTTTTTCCTATTTTTCGTTGGAGGTAAGCATTGGTTGCGACCAAATGCAGGTACTCCGAAGCACATCGTTGACTTGACTTGACCGTAACATAGGGTACCAGTTACTAATAAAAGGAAAAACTGGCAGTCGTCAAAAACTGGAACATTGTGGGGGTGTCAAATAAAAACTCATAAAAAAAATTGCTATCAAATGTATATATTTTAACATATATGTGGTTATAAATGTCTTTCATGCCATACGTATTAACTTAAGATTTCTAAAAATATTTTCTCAGGACTAGAACATTAAAAACAGCAGAGATTGCTCTAAAAGTGTCAATGACTGGTGCACTTACCGTATGTTTTACTTTTTTTTTTTTTTTTTACATTATAAGTTAATTCAAGCCACAAAAATCTTTAAAATAACTATTCTTATAACTTTTCTTTATTTGCATATGTTTTGCCTGTTAAACGCTTGTTATACATGTATTTGATTGATGAAGACCACGCTTATTATATCTTTAACCTAAAATGTTATTAAGCATATTTTCAATCTGTAATGGTAGCTTACAATGTTTCCGTTTCTTTTAAATTAATTTTGCGAATATAAATTTACCAATCAATTAAATAAAAAATATCACATATTTTTAATAATTTATTAAATAAATGCTGTAATATCGAACTGCATATTCTTTTAATGTGGGAAAAAAAATGTTATTTTCTTTATTAACCGTTTGACATATAACTTTTAAAATAGGACATTTCTGCACAAATATCATCAAAAGAATAGTTTTTCTTTCACTATTTAGTAATAATAATAATAATAATAATAGAAATAAAATAAAATGTATACTCTTATAACAGTAAAAAATGGATTGATAAATTATGGGTGCATTTTGAATTGAAATACAAGTAAATCCTTGTGTTTCAAGAAATGCAAGTAAAGGATTCAATATTATTAGATCCAATAAAGCTTATGAGAATCTAATTTTCGTATAACAGAGGTATGTCTGTAATACATTAGTGTAAAAATGAAAATGTGCAAGTAATTGGTTTATCCCATATTTTTGTTAACCATCTGACGGCCTTCGAAAAAAGCAAAATTATAATGTTGTTTTCGCTGCATATTTTTTTTCAATGTACTAAATAAATATATATTTTTTTCAACTTCATGTTAAAAATGTAATTGAGTACATTTTTACATTATTACAATCCTTATAACCCCTACTTGCGACTTTCAAACATGAAAAACAAGCTAAAATCTCATAATTATATAATTTTGAATTATAAGTGTATTGTGAGAAAAAGAACAGTTCAGTGGTCGGTTATATGCGTCAGCGGCGGTCAGATGGTTTTAAGCAGAAACTATTATGTTAATTTTTTTTTTCCTTTACCTATAAATGCGATGAATTATAATTGACACGTCACACATTTTCGAAGAAATTTCTCTATAGAAGATAATATTTTTTAAATTTTATTTTGTGTTTTAGGATGCTTAAGTAAAATGAAACGGAACTGGAAATAGTATTTACATATTTATGATTTATGAGAAGTCAACTCAAAGTAGAAATTCATAAATCTTTCTTCTAAAGTTAAAAAAATTTTCTTACTCAATTTCAACCCATAAGTTCAGTTATTAATTTTATTCCCTGTCTCGTTCTGTTGCCAAATCAATCAATGTCAACAGTTTGTTCAGCATAGTTCCTTAGAGACAAATGTTTAATTACTTAATGACATTTTAGACGATTTGAATAGAAAATAACGAAGTCTTATAATCTCTAGAGTTTAATTAGGTAATGTCACGTAAATTAAAAATATCTAGCATTAATTAATGTAAAGCGAAGACAATAAACCTCAATAAAATACAATACATACTTTATTATGTAAGTTTTTAAAAAATTGCTCTTATATAATTAAGAAGAATTTTCAGTAATAAATAATAAAAAATCACCATTCATTCAAATGAGTTTTCTCTTTTGAAATATTTTTGTGTACTATAATTAACATAAAATGTAATTGATTGCATTGGGTTAATTTATAACAGAAGCATTTTTTGATTGAATTGTGGATTTTCTATGTATCTTTCAACATACAAAAAGCACAAATTATTCTACGTACTTACCTTTTTTCATAAGAAATCAAGTATTGCATTTTAGCACAATATAACTTTTATTTCAAGCATATTTTAAAGCACAATTAATAATTCAATTAAATGTATTTATATATATATACACTGCTCGACATTGAAAATGCAACACCATGAAGGGATGATAATAACGGAATGAAATTTGTTGGACACATACGTTATAGTACGAAAAACATTTGATTAAAATTTCAGGAAATTTGGAGTAATATGTACTGACAAATCAGTACATAAAGCAGGGAACTTTGTGAGCAGTAACAGCACATATCTGCCTAGGCATTGAATCGAACAGCGATTGGATGATATGTACGGGTAGAGCACTTCATGGAGTTTTAACACGATGCAACAGTTCATCGATCGAAGTAACTGGTGAATGATGGGGGTCAGTAGCTTATCTAATATTAAACAGTCATTTTCATTGGTGCGAGATCAGGAGAACGTGCTGGCCAGAGTAACAGTCGAACATATCCTGCATCAAGGATGGTCTTGACAATATGGACATCCTGCGGTCGTGCAATGTCCTGCTTAAATGTTGCGCTTTCGAGGACTTGAACATAGGGCAGAGCGTTGGACCTTAACTCGTCAGAAATGTAATGGCTGGTATTCAGAGTTGCGGGAATGAAAACAAGAGGTGACCGGGACGTGTATCCAATGGTACAACATTCCATCAATCCTGGCGGTGACTCAGTATGCGGCTACCAAAATTCTGATTACCCTCAAAACTGCATAACTGATATGGGCGCCATTAATATGTGATCAACTATGAACCTGGACGCAGGAATGGCGTGAAGTCACTTTTCAGACAAATCACAATCCTGTTTACAGCATCAAGATTGCCTTATCTGTATTTAACGGCATTATGAATAATGCACATTGCCAGCTGGGATTCGACATCCTCATACTGTCCATCATTTGCAATGATGTTATGGGTTCCCATTGGATACACGTCTCGATTACTTCATGTTCGTATTCCTGGCACTCTGAAGAGCAGCCATTAAATTTCTGATGATTTAAGGCATATAGCTCTGCCCTATTTTCTAGGCCTCTGTAGCGCAAACATTAAGCAAGATAATGCACGACCAAAAGTTGCTTGTATTGTCCAGACCTTCTTTGATACAAAATGTGTTCGACTGTTGCTCTGGCCCGCGCGTTCTCCTGATCTCGCACCAATGAAAATGATTGTTTAATCATTGAAAAGCGACTGGCCCCCCACCACTCACCAGTAACTTTGATCGATGAATTGTGGCATCGTGTTGAAGCTTCATGAAGTGCTCTAACCGTACATGTCATCCAATCGCTGTTCGATTCCATGCTTAGGGAGATATGTTCTCTTATTACTCACAGAGGTCGCTGCTTTATGTACTGTTTTCTCAGTACATATTACTCCCAATTTCCTGAAATTTTAATCAATTGTTCTTCCTACTATAACGTATGTGTCCAACAAATTTCATTCCGTTATTATCATTCCTTCTTGGTGTTGCATTTTCAATGTCGAACAGTGTATATATAACGTAAAACTTGAAAAGGTATTTAGGCAAATATTTACGAATGCAAGGCAAGTAGACAAGAAATATTAAGCCAAAAAGCTTTGATGTCATTCAGAGTATGATGGATACAGAAAGACGTTTAAGGAGTTCATAGTATTAAGAAAAAGTAGCTTAGCTCTTTACATCTGACTACCTCTGTCCTGTATTCGAGGACTCCGTAACGCAAACTTTAAGCAAGATAATGCGCGACCGCAAGTTGTTTGTATTGTCCGGACCTTCTTAGATACAGAATGTGTTCGACTGTTGCTCTGGCCAGCGCATTCTTCTGATCTCGTACGAATGAAAATGACTGTTAAATCATTAAAAAGCGACTGGACCTCCACCACTCACCAGTAACTTCGATCGATGAATTGTGGCATCGTGTTGAAGCTTCATGAAGTGCTCTAACCGTACACGTCATCCAATCGCTGTTCGATACAATGCTTAGTCAGATATGTGCTCTTATTGCTCACAGAGAACGCTGTTTTATGTACTGTTTTCTCAGTACATATTACTCCAAATTTCCTGAAACTTTAATCAATTGTTCTTC
Source organism: Salticus scenicus (assembly GCA_963930645.1). Lineage (NCBI taxonomy): Eukaryota > Metazoa > Arthropoda > Arachnida > Araneae > Salticidae > Salticus > Salticus scenicus. The sequence goes on from OZ005649.1 coordinate 213,322,877, forward strand.
CTACTATACTGTATGTGTCCAACAAAATTTCATTCCGTTATTATCATTCCTTCTTGGTGTTGCATTTTCAATGTCGAGCAGTGTATATATAACGTAAAACTTGAAAAGGTATTTACGCAAAAACTTAAGAATGCAAGGCAAGTCTACAAGAAATATTAAGCCAAAAAGCTTTGATGTCATTGCGATGGAAGCATTTCCGAGTATGATGGATACAGCAAGACGTTTAAGGAGTTCATAATATTAAGAAAAAGTAGCTTAGCTCTCTACATCTGACTAAGAGAAAAACAAAAACGCTGTAGTTCTGAGTACAAAAATGAATATATATATATATATATACATATATATATATATATATATATATATATATATATATATATATATATATATATATATATATATATATATATATATATATATTTAGATAGATATAAATCCACGTTTAAAAGTACATGATGCTACATATAAATATAAAATCTTACAAAACATTAGAAAAACACACTTATCGATGAATAAAATAAACATTATCACGAACATAAAACGTTATCACGAAAAAAAAAAAAAAAAAAAAAAAAAAAAAAAACTAAACATCAGAATGAAATCATCACCAAAGTATAAACATCTACAACACCATAAAAGTTACGAATAGTAGTTTTGATATCAAACGGATAATCATTTAACTATCAGCCAAATTACTAACTGCATCTTCAAGAATTTCGCAATAATTCCAAATTTTTCTAATTCTAGCATTTTGAGATATTAAAACATATTTCAAAACGTTATTATATATACATCATAACCAATTAGCTAATTGAAACTGAAATATTCCAAGAATTCTTAACTAACTTCATTTTTATTGCTAAATAAGAAAATTAATCTTCACTACTAGTTTACTTCAAATTCCTCTGATAAATATAACTGACCTCTAAAATATTACAACACATTTAATCCCTACACGATCATCAATAAGTCTAAAGAATTTTGTATCATAACTAACATTTTCTCATAAAAGTGTATATATATAAAGGTATTCGAAAAACCATTACCCATAGGAAAACTTTCAATATATATGAAAAATAATATGGTGTGTCACTCACACGAAGTTCTCTTGCCCTGAAAATTAGTTTTATATATACAGGTTGGAAATTAACAGGTAACATAAGGAGTACTGTTATGTAAACCTGTATTAAAAGAATTCAAATTAAGCTTCGGAACAGCTTTATTTGACAGCTAATTCCATGTGTGGGGTACTACCGCCCCTCTCAACCCCCCTTTTAATTACTTCACCTATATTTATATAGAATTTAAACCTATTATTAAAATTAAAAGTTCACTTAAAATTATTCACACAACTTTCACACGCAGCATTCCTTGCAACTTATCAGTCTTGATTAAACTTTTGAAGCAGCAACAAAGTTATATTAATTTTAAAATACAACTTTTGAATCTCCAAAAATTGTTCGATTTTAAATCACTCTAAGAGACATGGAGAAAGACCAAACATTAAAAGATTTTACTTCGGTAATCATGAAGCCTCAAAACGTGTAAATACACAAAAAACAAGGTATGAATATTTTGCTTAAAAAACATACATTATTTATCATTCATCATTCATTTCCATTCCTGAACAGCTTTCCTTCACATGGTAAAATATTATAGTAAAGCACTTCCACTAACAATAAAAATGAATGTTATCGCTCAAATATTTCCAACCCTGTATATCTTTTAAAGAATATGTACAAACCACATAGTGCACCTAAATATAGTCCTATAGCAATAATATAAGCACAACCTGAAAGGAACTTCCATTAATTTTTAGCTATTGTCGCATTGTAATCTAGTTATTTTGTGTATCCCTTGTAAGTGAACATTGAATGATTTCCCTGCCGTATTCCACATGAGGAATGATTTTATGCATATAAATATATATGTATTCATTTAATTTTGTGTAGTACAGTCTATAGATGTTAAACTCTATTTACCTGCAATTTTCCCCATATAGTTTTTGAATACTCTTGAGTGTCCCCGTACACGAAACATTTGCTTTATCTTAACGAACAGCTTAATGTAGATAGTATCCCTATATGATACACATTTAGAATACTAAATTTGGAATATCTACTGCTATTTGTTCATGAGCTATGCTGGTAAAAGACAGAGACACACACACACAGACCAACCACTAATTCACGATTTTCGCATTCAGGAGACCTAAAAACGCGGAAATATAACAAAACCTCACTTTCGAAAATTTGACCCAAAAACAATACTTTTTCTACCTTATGGGTAAGAGAAAAAGTACATAAAAAAAAAAAAAAAGAATGAAAGAAAGAAAACATGGAAAATGATCACATTATAATGTTTCTGCATTTTTGGTAACGTTGTCGTGAAATCCATTTTATTATATGCGAAAAGCGTGCTAAAATATTATAATTTAAAAACGATGATCTAAATATTCGTCATAATCATGCAAAAATGCATCCAAATACTGCAAAAATTAAGTGAAATCATGTTTTAAGTTTATAAGTCATTTGTATATTTTTATGATACAGGATAATCCAAAGTATTTTTGATAATTACAATTGATAATTAATTTTGTCCCTAATTCTACTTTTGTTTTACAAAATGCAGGGTTTAAAAAAAAAAAAAAAATCTATCTCAAAAGATGTTTAATAAAATCCACTTTGTATAATTAGCGTTCGTTTTTGAAAAATTCTTTATTTGCTGTTTATTATTTTCAAATATTTTCACGAATTTATATAATTGTATTCATATACACATATTTAATTAATGATAATATACAAATCCTACAAAAAGGACTTTCTAAGCTTGAAATAACGCTGTTCGAAAATAACGATAGACAGTACAATGCATTTATTAATATGCTGGTTAAAATGGGCAGAAATTCTAAATACACCGGCTTCTAAAACCAGCTACAAAGTACTTTAACATTCAGTAGTTCTGAGGAGTGTATAACAACCAGTTTTCTCTATGTTTCACTGGTCTCCTTTCTTACAATAACGTATTACTTGACTTTATACTGCGAACTTAAGAAAGGCATCTATTCAACGTATCTAGCAACGTATTTTCATTTTATTGGAGTATCAATTATTAGATCGAGATCTAACATTGTCTAAGCTAAATTTTGATCGAAAATTCTATGTTAAAATTATCAAGTTCCACATTGGAAAAATCTCTGTTCAGAAGTTTCGGTAGAGAACTTCAGTTTTTCCATTCAACTACTTTTAGAGAATGCCAAGTAGCGACAACGAAGCGGCGGAAGAGACGTTCCGGAAAAAAAAAAAAGAAAGAAAGAAAGAAAAAGTTCATACAGGAAAGAGGACATATTTTTTACAGTGTGGGTAGTAAGTCGGACGGCCTTCGAAGATGAATTAACGGGGAACACTTTCGGTGACAGTTTTCTGTTTGATCCCACGTTAGCAGAGAGATGCATATTTTTTAAAAAAAATTATTGGATCATCTAAAATTAACCTTAATTCTGCAAATATTTATATAAATTTATCTTCATCTACGATTAAAAACTGTAGATATGTTTTAATTACAGCGTCATCATTCCAGTGCACTGGTGTTTTATTTTAAATAATTAATTACGTCACAGAACAATCTGGTTCATTTATTAGAAATTTTATTTACTATGTCCCTCTCTCTCTTTCTCACACACACACGCACGCACATATATATATATATATATATATATATATTATAAAAAAAAAAAAGGAGTTAAATGATGATATTTAGAGTTCAGTTGAAGATTTGAAGGAAAAAAAAAAGTTTAAATATTTTAAATTTATTTAACTTATAAACCAAGTAAATGGTATGTAGTGAAGTATATGCCCAAAATAAAATTTTAAAAACGTGAAAATGAACAACAACAAAAATAATTTCTTTCTGAAATACGAAATCTTCTTTAGTGATAGACGACTTAAGCGTTCAATTTTATTGTAGATAAGATCGAATATATATTTCGCTGAAACTTATAAGAAATTCTTTCAACAATATTATATCTATGAGCACAAGGTTTGATATCTATAAGATAAAAACTAAACTACCTCTAGCTTAAAGTCTAATAATGGATGACAGTAATACTTTATCTAGCAATAGACATTGAAAGCTTTGCGAAATAGTTAAGTTTGTCATATATAAGGATTAATTCTATATTTTTCTTTGTATTCTTAAATTTAATGAAACATTCTAGAAATATTTCTTTTAAGAACGTTAATTCTATTCTGCAAGGCTTTAAAAAAATCCTTTTCGTGGATGGCATATACATATATATATATATATATATATATATATATATATATATATAAACAGCTGATGTAATTGAAGCAAACATACTAATTTTGAGGATATTAAAAAAAAAAAAAATCTAATAATTATTGATCTTTGTTTAGAATTGTTGCTTATATATATATATATATATATATTTAATAATTATATTTATATATATATATATTTAATAATTTATATATATATATATATATATATATTTTAAATAAATAAATATATATGTATATATATATATATATATAAAACTTCGTTAACTAATGAAAAACTTTACGCTTTTTTTTCTGAGGGAATTGCACAAAAGTTATTTTGCAGACATACTTGAGTCTAATTAAAAAAGAAATGAAAAGAATATATATATACTTAATTTTATAGAAGATACAAACGGTTGAAAATGCAATGCCCAGCAAAACAAATTACAATTTAGATACATGAAAAATCTTTGTAACATTTGCTATACAGTATCACATTACATTTATTACAAATAGTGATTGATTGTCTGCTAAAGTTTCTGCATCGTTGTCTTTCATTTGTTGAATTTTCTTTGTCATATGCTCTGTAGGGTCGTTTATTGTTTTGTGCAAGGCCAAATTCTGGAAAATGATGGTCGACCAACTCAATGTGTGCTGTGAAGATGAAGGCTGTATATGAATATTCCTCTATACTTCTTAACAAAGCCAATGACACACTTCTTTGAAAATCTAACCAGGATATTTTTGGATCTACTGCAATTTTATATCCATGCATTTAATTTAGCTACATCAATTAAATTATCCAAAGTTAGTCACCACGAATTATTTCCTTTAATTCATACTATGTATATCGCAACAAAATTGTGAACCAAGTTCACGCCACCCATATGTTTACTGTAGTTTTCGTTGCGTTTAGGTTTCTTTATAAAAACTTATTTATGTTCCTCTCTTCCTAACCTTCTGACCATTAAAACCAGATCTATTATATCAAAGTCTGTAATCGTAGTATCGGCAGTATAGTAGCTCCATCGAAATACTACTATGACTTCTTCTTTATCAAAACCAGAGATAAACGTTCCACGATTTTCATTTATCATTTTATTCGAAGAAACACAAGGTCACTTTCCTAATCTGTTCTCACAAATCGTTCCAGTATCACAGAACCCAAGATTATTTTAAATTTCTGACAAGAATATATATGACATAAAAAATGTAAAAATATACGTAATAGTTTGATTGTTTTTTCACTACACTCTAAAGACATGTTAGAATGTCCCCACCTAAACAAAAGTCCGTCATTTTATATCAAAATTGTACAAGTAGCTTCAGAGTTATATGGTATACTGTGCAGCAGTTTAATCTAAGGTAGAATAATTTAGTATTTTTATCTATTACAATTAACATCCAGAGAATAACTACAAATTTTAAACTTGAAATTCTTAGATTTTTGTTAGTTTTTATGGAGGGGGGTGGGGGGTGGGGGGGTAATATATTTTTTTCAAAAAGGCTGTGAATTTTGCAATATTTCTAGAGGTGTGAAAAATGGTTTGACTAAAGAAACGTCTATAATTTTACCTATCCCGTTACCTACAAGAAAAAAAGAAAGAAAAAAAAAAGCTGCACTTATCATGTAAGAAAAGTGCATGCAAGTACAAAGAAATTTTAGTTAATTTGAAGATATTGAGAATTTAATTTTGCTGTATGAAATGGGATGGAAAATGAATATTGAAAAAAAAAACTGTACTAGTCAGAATGTCTGTCTGTTTCACCGCAGAAAGTGGCCCCACGAAATATTATTTCAAAGAAAAACTGAAAAAAAAAAAAAAAAAAAAGATGAAACATCGAGTTGTATTTATAATTATGAACGTGTTATGAAAACACTTTTTGACTACATTTATTTTTTTAGATAGAAAATACGATAAAATTTTATAAATATCGTCTATTAATGTAATTCAAATTGAAAAAAATATATCTATATATATTTATTTTAATAATAGTTTTCGGTGTTCGGTTAAAGTAAAAAAAACTGGTACCCTTATAATAAGGAGAACCAGTGCACGTATATATGTATATATATAAATATATATATATATATATATATATATATATATATGTATGTATGTATATAGGGGAGATTGGGGATGAATGGGACGCCGGATAAATGGGACAATACCTAGATTTTTATGTTTTGCAAGCACTTGAAACTTGACATTTTTTATTATATATGGCAGCACTGAAATCATTCATCAAGTGTTGTTTCAAAATTGTGCTATCCATAGAAGAACAGAAAAAAATTAAAGTGTCTTTTTCAGCTGGCAAAAGGGATTATTGCTATTGCAAGTTACACTCTTCTTATTTTTTCTGGTTGATATTATGAGTTATGAACTTTTTTTTCGTTAAATTTAATTGAGTGCATTTGGATAAAAGTGGCTTCCCATGTTTAGATTGAACAATAAATTCAATTTATTATCATTAATAATAATAATAATAATTAATATAAAAAGAAAAAAAATATTTAAAAAAATCGACACATTTAAAATAATAAATTTATTAATTGAAGACTGCCTGGTATTGCTTATCCTTACATGTGTGCTTTTTGGGATTATTGCTTGTGATTGATTATTTTTACAACTTAATCTTTAAATTTAAGATTAATTATTTTAGATTTAACATTTATAAGATCAAATATTTTAGGTTTAACATCATCAAGATCCAATAATTGAATAACTAATTAATGAAATGGTGCCATATATTCTCTTAAATGATGACGTTAAAACTTCTTAAATATATACACCTTAAAGCAATGGTTTGTTTGAACCTGAATTAATTTAATTGACTTATTCTTTATCTAGCTAAACGCTAGGTGGAGCTTGCTTACTGCTACCTTAATGTTTTCTACCATTAATTTCCTTTATATGAAAGCTTTAATGTTCATTGATTTACGTACAATTAAAATTAAAATTTAACTAATTAAAAATTTAACTAACCTAAAATTATAATTTAATTAACTCAATAAGTAATTACTTAGTGAATTTTATCGTGAATGAAAATGCTCAGACGTTAATTCTTTATCGATTAGTCGTTGTTTTCAATGCTTTTATTTTTAATTTCATTAATTTGTTGGCCTTTTCCTATTATCCAGTTTGTGTAAAAATTTTACATGTGGCTACTCTGCTTTTTTCTAGTTATCTCTCTGGATTCCTTGATGATTTGATTTAATAATTTATTTAATTTCTCATTCAAAATTATTTTTCCGCTTCGATCGAGGCTGAAACAATATAAATTGCTACGATTAGCTATTGTTTTACGAAATCAATGCAACTTTCACAGCTTTATGAAGTACATGCCCCCTGAAGAGTACTTCATATTTTAAGCATTTTTATCAAATTATTATATCTGTGGTCCTTTATTTACTTTCTCAGTCATTAAGTTTAATGGAGCTTTTATTATTATTATTCATGTCGGCGTAAGTGATTTAAATTGTTTTTGTCTCTTATTGGTTCTTAATCTGTATCGCAACATATTTGTGCCAGTCTTACCTATATTTTACAATCAGTTATATTTTTGTTGTGTTGGTATTGTTTTGTATCTATTAATTGCTAAATTTTAAGGTTAAATTTCCCTGCGATATCTATCATATATATATATATATATCAAACAACGTAGTTTTTTACTTCCATTTGATTGATAAATTCTACAAATTAAAAGAAGTTTAACGATTAAATTGTGTTCAAAACAATAAAATTAAATCCCTTATCTAAATTAATAAACAAGAAGGTGTAATACTCATTCAGATAAATATTATTTATATATGTATATATAATATCGCTTTTGACGAACTATTGAAAGACAAAACCATGTTTAGAATCTTATAAAAAGGGCTCTAAAGCGTACTATGTGAAAATAATTACAGTTCACGAAACGTAATTATATGTCTCAACGGGTATTTAAGTAAATGTGAGAACAGATTAATGCCCCATCATTTGCTTCCTGGAGCATTAACAGAGTTTTCGTTTGCCTGTTCAGCACCTGTAAAGTATACATAGCTATTACAATCACGTATTTAAGCAATTAGCGTTTCCTCATTTACCTTACAGCACACGTTTAAGCAATAAGTATTCCTAAAGATAATAAGAACACAAAAAACTTGTAATATCTATGATAATGGCAGCGATAATTACTAACTCATTATTATTTTTTTTCTAATTATTCAATAAATTCATTAAGAATAAGAGACATTAAAAGTTAAAATGAATTTTTAATAAGCCATCTTAAACTTCAATTTGCAGTTTTGAATAAATGGTAGAGTCAATTTAGCAATTAATATTAATCCTGTATTACTTATCATAAAACATATATTAATTGGAATAACTATGAATGAATAATTGTAATGTTGATAAATATAACAAATACGTTTTAAAACTAATTTTCTTAACAGATTAAAGAAAGAAGAGTTCAGTTTTGCTTACATAAATTGACACATTTGCTTTGTTTTTAATTTATTATTATACATATTACTTTAATTTAAAAGAACCGGGCAAAATTTAATTTTATGTTATCAAACGCACTAAAAATGCATAGTAGTAAGTATAAATCATCGTATATTTATTAAATAAAATTTATGTTAAAGTCTTTATCTTAGTTGCAAGCATTTTAATTTCATCTGGAGCATTTTTATCCCCGTCTTTAATTCAAACTAACTTATTTTTTTCTTATTTTATCGTAGTTGTATATTGGAGAAAAGTATTCTATAAATAAACTGGTGCGAAATAAAAGGTGGGCTAAAAATACTCCGTAATAAATTAAAATTATGGCAACTATGTTTTGATTAAGGATTATTATTATTTTATTTAACTTTAAAATTCTTTCATTTCTTATTATACGAAAATATTCAGAAAATGTCTCTGTAAAATGAACATACGGAAAATCATCGCTCTAAAATATTAATTCATTCTGAATGAATAATTACATACGCGATTTTTTGCCATACAACTGCGAATATTTTATTTAATTTCCAGTAATGTTGTTACAATCCTTTAGTGCATGCTTTGTTTACTCATATATAAAATGAAAGCTTCTTACACATACACTTCTTATATCTTATATATATACATATTTATATACCATTTCGCTGTGCTATCTGTAGCCTAATGGGCGAAACTTTTAAACTAACCTATTTTAAAATTTATTGAATGCATTTTGTTCCGACAAGTTTTATTCACCAAATCAAAAACACCGCCAATGGTCATGATAAATAGCCAATGATAAAAAAAAAAAAAAAAAAAAAAAAAAACACGATTACTTGAATTTTGAGTAAAATATTTGCCAAAATAATGGAATTTGAATAATGAAGTGCAAGTTATATTTAACTATTTATATAAATAGGCATCAGAACAGATTCACTAAAATATACGCCAGTTTATTTGTTTATTGGATCATACCTAAATACCCATGTTGACTACTTTTTTTCTCATGCCAATTTAAGTTATTTGGTATTGTGTTATGTGGCATTTTTTAATAAGGGCATTGTTTTTTTTTTTTTTTTTTTTTTTTTTTTTTTTTTTTTTTTACTTTATAAAAGCTGTATCATAATGCTAAGTTCTAATCTGATGATTTGCCCTGTATAACACAAATAATATGTCTATTTTTATTATATTTCTTCATTTATTATTATTAATATTATTATGAATTGTATTCATTTAAAATTACGATACAATTTTATTTTATTCTTCTTATTAAATTGTTTAAATGGTACCGCCATATTTTCTGATATAGTAAACTAAAAGATTATCTATATATTAATAGGCAAGAATAAAATTTGTGGTACACTTTTAACATATTAATTATGGCAGTAGACGGTTGAAAATTGTATCATTCGAAAGGTATGATTTCCAAGATGTGCAGAATACAAAAATTATTTTCTTATGATGTCAAGAGTACATTTAAAAATACGTTTATTTTTTATGCTTTTTTTTTCCATTTTACACACATGTTTTTTTATATTGAGAAATACCTAAAGTGGAAAGTTGCTAAGTCTTGCAATTTCTGAAAACTCAAATAAAACCATCGATAAAGAAATTTGAATGATGTAGCATCACCATACTCTCGACTACAGATATTTTATTCTAAAAGAAATCAGCCAATAGGTAGTAGAAATTCGAGTGAATGAGTGGTAGATCGGAAGTTTATATTGTTGAAAATATACGCAAGTTAAAAAAAAAAAAAAAGTATTTGTTTTATGAGAGTTCTACTTTTTTTCTGAGTTTTTTAAAGATATAATTTCTTTTTTTTTGTGTGTGTGTGTGTGTGTGTGTAATTTACGTCATCTCTAATTTGAAGACATATTTGTAAGCAAAAACATAATGCATTACAATTAACTGAAATTGATTACTTATTTTTTTTAATAGATTTATTACTATACGTAAGCGATGTGATGACTTTACTGACCGTCCGTGGGGTCAAGCAAAAGATTCCCAATGTTAATCATTTATCCATTTTTATTTTATTTTTATTTATTTGTTTATTTATTTTTAACATTAAGGAATATTATCTTCCGATTTCAATCCACATATTTGGGTATAGTTATATATATAAGTTACTGTCTCTGTGTGCTAGATTGAGTTATTTTTTCAGTAAAATTCATAAAATTTTATTTTTAGATTTCAAAACTCTGGAAAAATAAAATGATATATTTAAATTTTCGAATATAAGCATAAACATTTAATTTAAATGGAATGAGATTCATTTCAACGGAACAGATTTGATATCTGCCGTCCTTGGAGGAAAAAAAATATAACAATAAAAGATCGTCAAATTATCTGTCGAACATATTTAATTCCGTTCAAAATTAATGGTTATTTTAATAACATGCAGTAAATAATATGAAACAATATTTCGTAGAATGCATATGTATTACGAAAATATACATCTGGCATGTGTGTTTTCGAATTATGTTTTTGATCGCCAAATACACAAAACACCAAGGATGAAAATATATCATATCTATGCCCCTTTTGTTTCTAGTGTTTTGAATTTGAAAATTAAAAAAATGTCACTTTGACAGCAAAATAACTTAATCTAACACATGCGAACCATGACTAATTTTTTAATTACCCAAATATGGGGATTAAAATCGGGAAATAATTTTCCACAATTTTTAATAATTTTCTACAAGAAATGCAATGGACGATTAACATAGGAAATCTTTTTCTTGGCCCCAACAACGGTCAGTGACTTCACACTTCGCTTGCGTATATTTTCTACATGTATAAGAAGAAAGTTTAAGATTTGGAAAAACTTTTAATCTCCGGTTTTCGTTGAATTTACACATTTTGAGATTCCCTTGCATTTCAGTTAACTGATATTGATTACTTATTATTAAAATGTGGATTTATTACTATAATGTATAAGAAGAAAGAAAAAGATACAGAGAAAAATCGATTTGCAGTTTCCGATGAATTTTGAATGTTATTGAAGGTATTGGAGGTAATTAAATTATTAACAATAGTAGATGAGAAGTGGGTATTATGGAGTACCTTTTACATTTCTTAAAATAACTTTACCTGTTTTTAATAAAAATCCCCAAAATCATGACGAGTACATAGTGTAATTATTTGTAATGAATTGTCACTTAAAAAAAGTAAATAAAAAATATTTTGTTGCTATAAAAAGTTTACTTTAAAAAAAGTTACAAATGGAGGCTATTATGAAATAGTCAGATAATATGAATAGGTGGTTTAAACCACAGAAAAACTAATAAGACTTCATAAAATATAGTTATTTTTAACTATAAAAACCACATTTTAAGATTATGTGCAAGCCATTTCTGCTTCAAGTCTATTTACAAATGCCACAAATATAATCTTCGTTCTCTACTCCGGTCAAGGTGAGCCCACAGAAAACAGCGCAAACACTTAATCCAAATTTCTCCTCGTTCATCCTCGGACAATTTTCCGTGACAGAAGATACATTCGGTGTCTTTATTTTATGGTTATTTAGTTGGATACAATACATGAAGTCATTTTCAGATGATACTATAAAATACCTAGTATTGCATAATGCCCGACACGTCATCTTTGAAAATGAACTTTTAAATTTATGGACAAAAGATTTTTAGCTAAAAAACGACCACAGTATAACAAAATACAATTCTTTGAGCATACATTATGCTTAACATCAATGTTCAAATCACATGTGTATTAGTAAGTTTAAATGTTTGAAAACTTACCAGCAAAAATTCTTGAAAATCACAAAACACACTTTGTTCTACAGATAATGGTAAGACAACAATAAGAGGTCGCTTCTTACTGTATAGCTTCATGGGAATCCTTCTTGAGTAATTCATGATATTTTGATGACATAGCAGCAACAATCGGAGCTGAAACCTCCGTATTCTAAATTTCCCGACTATTCCATAATACCCTCCTCTCCTCTAATTGTACTTAAATAATATTATTATACATTTTATTAGGACAGAGGGCCTATTAGTCTCAGACAGCGATTTTTGCGTTGTCGTTTTCGATAGTTGGACATTTGTCGAAATCATTTTCGATAGTTGGACATTTATCGAAATCTAAAATTTATCTAAAATATAATTGAATAATTTGAAAGCGATGTTATAATTGGGAAGAAAAAAAAAAAAAACTAATAGCCCTCCGTCCTAAACTAAATTCTGCTTTTGCCAGAATTTCATCAAAATCTTTTTTTTTTTTTTTTTTAAGAAAAAGAAAAGAAAAATTATTCAGTATCGTTACAAACGATATCGAAAAAGTTTTTTTAATAATTTTGAATTAGGAAATAAATAGCGCGCGTGCAATAATTTGAAATAAAAATAAATAAAAATATGAATTTAATGATTTGCTTTTTATATAAAACACGATCGCGTGCTATCTTAAAAAGTAGATGTAAAATTTAAAGTTTAATTTTCTTGGCAACAATTATAAATTAAAATAAATAATTTAATGAAAGTTTGTTCTTTAGATATACGCCCGTGTAAGATGTCAAAAAATATACGACAAAGTATTATATCTCTTTATTCTTCTAATAAATTGTCGGTGAGAGAAATTGCTCAGAAATTGAGTATTCCTAAAAGTAATGTTTATTTTATTTTATTATATTTTATTATTGGAGTGAATATTTTAGTATATTAATTAAGTAATCGAAAAAAAAAAAAATAATAAGGAAAAAAAATAATCAGGAATAAAACAACCAAGATAAATTAAAGAACAATATTATGTTACTATATAACGCGTTTAACTAATATAAAATTAGTCAGTTTTCTCTTCAGTTTCAATATTTTCTTATTTTCTGAACTAATCTGTCGTTTTCCATAATAGATGGATTTATTGTTTTAAGTGGTGCAGCTCTCGTGAAACAACCTGCCACAAGTAACACATTTATAACAATTCAGTCACTTTTGAAAGTTGTTTCCTGGTTTAGTTCCAATCATTCAATGCACTCATGCGCATTGTCTTGGCATTTTCAATAAGCTCTGCAATCTCACCTAGTATGGTAATCAGTAATAACAAATAACCATGGGCAATATCCCCTAAGTAGCAGATGCCAAAACTCACTCATAGCATTAGGAGAGATCGTGCAGCCTTTTAATCAATAATTGTTCATTAACTTATAAGGAAATGGTGGTGTTTGTACCGTTAGTGTACATTAGAAACTTATAAAAAATGTATTAATTTATAAATATTTTGCACTACTCACATTCGATAAAAAATCATAGAAAAAAATATGCAAATTCAAGCATTTATTTCGGAAAACAAGACAAAATAACCATCTTTAATCTAAGTCGCTCGAAACAATCAGCACGTACATTTAATTAGGTACTGCACTAACTCTGTTGTACACCTAACTATAGTCGACCCTCGTGCACTCTACTCTTTTCATTTGATGCTCTATAGGCGCAATCTCTCTGATAGCGTTATCTCTCTGATAGCGTTATGAAAAGTGTGTGATAATTTAAAAATGTAAAAGGAAATTTGAAAAAAAATGATAATATCAAATTCAATAGATATTGAGATGAACATAAGTGAAGAAGTCCCTAACACGTATTAGAAAAAGTAAGATGACTTAAGTGCTTCTGAAAATACTAAAGAGCAGCATATCTTATCAAAAGGAAAGAATAACCACTTAGATGACCAGGATTTAAAAAAAAAAAAAGTAGAAAGTGCATAGAGGAAAGTTTTATTAAAACACTCAATATAGTTTTATATTACTACGTGGCTCTGCCACCTGCTCGCTCCGCTCACCAACCCCCCGAGGAAAGCTTTGTCTCCCCCCGACTCTCTTCACTTATTAACCTCTGTGGCGCTCTGCCTTTCGCTGAATAGGAATTGCTGATATTCGCTTCCTTTACCTTTCACTGAATAGAAAAATTAATACTGCATTTAAAAAAAAAAAAAAAAAAAAAAAAATGAAATAGCCATATTCAATGTCAAATTGAAATACATAACATTTAATACCATTTTTTTTTATGAAATAATGTGCTAAATCAGTTTTTTTTTTTTTTTTTTTTTTTTTCAGAAAAGAAAGAAATGGACTCTTCCCACCTGACGTCGTAAAAAATAAACAGCAGACCGAGTCTTTTATATCTACAGCGATTTCTGAAATAACATATTTTCTATTCTTATTTTTGACCAATCTTAATTAATATGTGTTTTTTTTTTCATACATCATCATTTTTAATTCATTTTATATCATTATTCATCATCTTTGGTTGTTGTATGCATTTGCAATCATCATTTAGTTTATATTTGTTATTGATGGTCATGGAAAACATGTTAAATACTCTGATTTTTGGTACTTAAATCATTGACAGTGCAACATTGTACGGTGTAAAGACATTTAGACCAGTAACTAAGTTAATTAATTTGTTGTAACACTTTTAGGCAATTAAATTTGATTGAAAACATTTAAAAATTTCAAATTATAATCCATAAACATTCCACAAGAACAAGGTATCTTGAAAATTTACTCCCCTTGAGGGGGGATTTCCCTCCCAGGGGGAGTGGCGAATCTCCTACACATACAAAATATTATTCCCAGTTGACTATCTCTATTATAAATAATTCTTGTAAATTTCATAATGATTACTAAAAAATAATTATATTTATGCACATTTATACAAAATTTTGTCCTATATAACCATATTAAAAATTTAGAAAAAGCGAAATGGCAACGCAACCTGTAAGACAAACTTTACCAAAAGTTGATAGGCACTAATTTATTTCAAGGTGCAACTACATACCAATTTGTATGAAATTCTGTGCAGTAGTTCCTGAGATACAGTTGACACAAAATTTCGTCATACACACACAGACTGACAGACATACAGACAGACATACAGACATTTTCTAAAAATGGTCAAATCGTGTTCTACAGCTCTCAAAACGTGTAAATCCATCAAACACCCGAGGTCGAAAATTTTTATGAATCCAATACTTTCTTCTATTGAATATAGAAGAAAGTAATAAATAAACACATAAAGTGTTTTTTAAAAATTATTAAATTTACAAGTACAAATATTCTACTGTTTACAAATGCACAATATTACTTTTATTTTATTTTATAGTAAATATTAACACTTCTGTTATTAAGAACAATATTTAATTGAATTCGATTCTCAGAATTCGATTATTTGTTTTCCCCTATCACATGACTGAACAGACGATGCTGGGAAGAGTCCATTCGTAACATCTAGACCATTTTGTGTTACATATACAGTATGTGAACTTCTTGGGGACATTTAAGTTTTTGTCACTGTTTGGCGATGGATTTTTTGGTAGAATTGCTTGTTTAAAAAAAAAAAAAAAAAAACTTTAAATTAAATTAAAATAAACTTTTTTAAAAATTAGAACCTTTTTTTCTTAAATCCTATACTTTTTATTATTGAATTTCTTTAGTTAATTGATGGCAGTATATACTCTCTGTATGTATTTAATGAACTGCTCGATAATAATTTTAGACATTCGAAAATATCGAAAAGAGAAAAAGTTTATTATTATTATTATCATCATTTTAATTTCGAAAAACTTCCTGCAGCTTCAATTATTAATTCTCTTCGGTACTTTTTCCATTTTGCCAGTGAAACGATAAAGTTGCCGAGAATGATATAACCGACGCCAAACATTAGGCACCTAAGACAGAGTAATTGTTTCAAAATACTTCGAATAATAATAAGAAAAAAAATTAAAGAAACTTAATTTACGTTTTCTTATTTTATTTTATTTATTTTATATTTTTAAGAATTAAATTTTATGAAGCTTTGCATAAAGCTAGCTTTTAAAAGTGTTGTCCCATAAAAATATAACATTTATTTTGTCAAATCATTAATAACTTATATAACTAAACTTTAAATTTGAAAAAGAAAAAAAAATCTAAGTTACAAATTTACTTTTAATCCATAAATGTATTGTTGTCGCCAATAAACTTTGCTTGGCGAGAATTTTGCCGGCGAAAGGAAAAGTACCTCCTCTCCTATCTTCTTCTTACATTAACGAAGAATAAAATCTATAAAAATTTTAGTTGAATTTTTTCTTGCCATAATTAGAAGTATGAAATGTATCATAAAAATGTCTAATTATGTAATTAAAAAAATTATCAATGCTAAATAAGAAGATTTTTCGTTTATAATTGAGTTTGAATTTAAATCTAAATATTTTTGTATACCAAAATCTATCCAAAGTATTTTAAAAAACGTTTTCAAATAAAAATAATAAATACACTTTAATGGTAAAGAGAAACGCGGTCAGTTATACAGACACGACATTAGTTCGTTATTCAAAAAAAAAAAAAAAAAAAAAAAAAAAAAAAAGAACAAATAAATAAAATAAACATAAATATTGCCAGTAATAAAATTAATTTTCTAAGAGTAAAAAAAAAAAAAAAAAAAAGTTTTTGCGAAATTTATTTTATTTTTTTACACTAGTGATAACATTTTTATTTCCCTGTGGAGAATGACGTCTTTGTGGAAAATGATGTAATAAGAGAAATTATTTCTTTAATGGCAAATAAAGTACCTTTATAAACCCGAGGTTTTCTATTGATAACTTCGTTAATTAAAATGATACAGATTTCTAACTACCTGAAATGCCTTCCTTGAAGTATTCGGAACACATTGATACCTCCCATGATACAGAGCATTTTGCCCTCCGCGAGAAGATGCTGTCGTAGACAAAAAAAAATTTGACTCCAGCTACAGAAACTTTTTTTATATATATATATATATATAGAGAGAGAGAGATATTAATTTTCAAACACATTCAATATCAGATTTTTATAAACGGCGAACAAATTCAGTTATTTGAACTAAAAGTTAAGTTAAAAGAAGAATAACCATTATAATTAGCGGTTTCCATAAAATTGTGGATTGTCGCATTAAAACTGCAACAATTATTGCACTGTGTAATATTGCGCAACAATATTGAAGTAGCTTACCATGTAGAGAGATGTTGCCAGCTGTACCCGTATAACCGTAGCATAACGGGTAAGGTTACACAGTTACAGTTGTTAACATTTCTCTACATAGTTGTGACATGAAAGCTGCCTCAGTATTGTTGTGTAATATAGCAAATATATATATATATATATATATATATATATATATACATATACAGTGTGAACATTCTTCTAATAATAGCAATTTGCAAACCAGTATATTTTCCAAAACCGTAACTCTAGTGCAAGATAACAAATTAGTTTAAAAAATAAAAACAAGATTATGGTGAAACCAAATAGAAAGGGTGCTCTATATTTATCTACTTTTCCCTATATAGACTATAAAAAAATTTGTGTAATATTACACAACATTATTGAGGCAGCTTACCATGTAGAGAAATACCTCAACCATGAAGAGAGAAGTTACAGCTGTACCTGTGTAACCGGAGCATACACGATAATACACGGAGCATACACGAAATTACACGATAATAGCTGGTAACAATATTTCTGCATAGTTGAGGCAAGTAGGGTGCCTAAATATTGTTGTGTAGTACAGCAAAAAAAAAAAAAAAAAATTACAGAGTATTTTTCATTGAGCGATACTTTTTTATGTCATTTCTAAACTGTGGCGATAATCAATCTCCGATGTTTTGCACAGTATGATTTAAAGAATGTTATCTCATGAAACGTTAGGTATATAATTTCCTTTACCGGCAGCTGTACAAAAAGCAGTGGTGTTAATTACGCTTTTTGCTTGACTTTTGCATGAAAATTCTCACAAAACTAAATGCTAAGAGTGTAAGCATTACTTTTAACATATAACTTTTTTGTGTGATGTCACTGGTTGTGTCACTGTAGACTAAATGTAAAATATGATCCATATAGTGTTTCAAAACTTAATACTAAAAATCCTTGACATTTTACTATGGATGATCGTCAGGAATTTTCCATTTAATTCTTATAATTTATCTGAATATTTTTTAGTGAATCTGTAAAATTATTTTTAATGATTATTATACCGTAATCCATAAATATTAAAAAATTGTTTAAAGTTTTATTTGTTATAGATCGTGTTGTAACAAACTTCTTCTGGGAGTTCCTGGACATAAAAAACATCTCTGAAGTTATGTATATGAATTGTTTTAATTTTGGTGGATGAAACATTAAAAATTAAATATTTATTTATTTACGTAAAAATGAATAATAATAATGCATAGAGAATATTGTTGTTCTGAAGCCCTATATATATTTAAAGTAATATATGTTAATATAATGCGCAAACATTGAAATATCCAATTGAAATTAAATAAATGAAAAGAATTAAAATATTACATTGAATTGTCGCTATATTTTATCAGGCGTTCAATGTAAATTGAAAACAAAAAAAGAAAGAAAGAAAGGAAAGAAAAAAAGAAAGAAAAAAAAATGGAGCACTTAGTTTTTTATTTACAGCCAAATTCTGAAGAGTTTATCTAAAAGGTACTTTTTACTTTCTTCTATATGTAATATAGAGAAAGTATTGGATTCGTAAAAATTTTCGACCTCGGATTTTTGATGGATTTACACGTTTTGAGAGCTGTAGAACAAGATTTGACCATTTTTAGAAAATGTCTGTCTGTCTGTCTGTCTGTCTGTCTGTCTGTGTGTGTGTGTGTGACAAAATTTTGTGGCAACTGTATCTCAGGAACTACTATACAGAATTTCATACAAATTGGTGTGTAGTTGCACCTTGACATAAATTAGTGCCTATCAACTTTTGGTAAAAATTGTCTTACAGGTTGCGTTGCCATCCCGCTTTTTCTAAATTTTTAACATGGTGATATAGGACAAAATTTTGTATAAATGTGCATAAAGAGAATTATATTTTAGTAATCATTATGAAATTTACAATAATTATTTATAATAGAGATAGTCAACTGGGAAAAAATTTTTGTATGCGTAGGAGCCTCGCCACCTCCCCTGGGGGGGAAGTCACCCCTCGAGGGGAGTAAATTTTCAAGATGGGTATCTTTCGAAAGGTCTCGTCAATACCTTTATAACGAATGGTTGAACTATAAATCTGTGATAATTTAAAACAAAGTTATCGATTTTTTTTACTTTTAACGGAAAAAAAAAACAGAAAAAAAAATCGTTTTTTTTTTTTTTTTTTTTTTTTTAAACAAAATTTAAACCAGACTTGGTATTTAGTTGGCCTCTGACATAAACTGTGGCTGATTAGATTTGGGGATCAATCGCTCAACAGGTGGCGCTGTGATCGTATTTTTTCTAAATTTTTAACATGGACAAAAGTAGTACAAAATTTCGTAAAAATGTACATAATGAGAGTTATTCTTAACCTGTGATTGTGAAATTAATATGAATTATTGATAATAGTAGTAGTTAATTAGGAAAAAAATTTGGGGCATCGCTTCCCCCCCTAGGGGGAAGTACCCCCGGGGCGGGTAAATTTTCAAGATCGGTATCTTTCGAAAGGTCTCGTCAATACCTTTAAAACGAATGGTTGAACTATAAATATGTGATAATTTAAAACAAAGTTATCGATTTTTTTTAACTTTTAACGAAAAAAAACTTTGGAAAAAAATCATATATATATATTTTTTAAATATTGTTACTGCGTGAATTTGTATAAGAAAATATAGAAGAAAGTCTTGTGGTGGCCACAACATACTAGTTTTATATATTTTACGATAAGATTTATTTGATATTCGTGAAATTTTCGCAGGCATCGTTGAGAAGAAAAAGCCTAAGATCAAACGATTACTTAAGAGTTAAATGTGATCTCTAAATGGAAATGTCATTATTTTAAATCCTGTTGCATATTTCTGCATTAAAATAAAATTAAATATCGAAAGCTTTTAAGATTTATTTTTCTACATTTTCCTTAAGTATCTGTGAAATATTCAATAAAAATAGACATTTTAGTTAAATTAAAAACAAATGAAACTTTCAAAATATTTGCTTAATTGAGATAATTGTTGAAGTTTAAAATTTTGCTCATGATAAATAACTAATTGTAAAAGTAACATTCAAAAATCCAAATCTTTCCTGCAGTAAAACTAATATATATAATTTTAACACATATCTGGCCTTGAGATTCATTAAATATTATTTGTTTAAAAAAAAATTTAAATTTCAACTAAATTTCGCACAATATATATATATATATATATATATATATATATATATATATATATATATGAG
The DNA here is from genome assembly GCA_963930645.1 of Salticus scenicus. Lineage (NCBI taxonomy): Eukaryota > Metazoa > Arthropoda > Arachnida > Araneae > Salticidae > Salticus > Salticus scenicus. The sequence continues at coordinate 213,343,804 of OZ005649.1, forward strand.
CAGTCATTTTTATATTAGTTAAAATCTGTTTAAAACTCGTAATAAAGAAAAAAAATCGAAGATGTTGAAAATTTGTGGCATGAATACGCATGAAAAGCTTACAAATTATATAAATTGAAATCGCATATTTGGTTTTGCATTTAAATAAATATTAACTTCTAATAGATTCTGTAATTAATAACTTTATTTAGTTTTGAGCGCATAATTTTACAATATGAAACAAAATTATTATTATTTTTATTATTTGGCAAATTTCGTCAAAAAAACCTCAACATAAAACAGAATAAAAACAGTTTTTATGCTTTTATTCTGAAAGAACGTGGCTTATGATTTATGACCATTTTGAATTTGAACGATCCCAGTTTGCAGGTTTCAGAAAAGGAAGGTATAATAGCATGAAATGAATCGCAATCCATAAATATTAAAAATACCGTAATCCATAAATATTAAAAAATTGTTTAAAGTTTTATTTGTTATAGATCATGTTGTAACAAACTTCTTCTGGGAGTTCCTGGACATAAAAAACATCTGTGAAGTTATGTATATGGATTGTTTTAATTTTGGTGGATGAAACATTAAAAATTATATATATATATATATATTTTTTATTTACATAAAAAAAAATAATAATGATGCATAGAGAATATTGTTGTTCTGAAGCCCTATATATATTTAAAGTAAAATATGTTAATATAAAACGCAAACATTGAAATATCCAATTGAAATTAAATAAATAAAAAGAATTAAAATAATAAAATGAATTGTCGCTATATTTTATCAGACGTTCAATGTAAATTAAAAACAAAAAAGAAAGGAATAAAGGAAAAAAAAATAAAGAAAAAAAAATGGAGCACTTAGTTTTTTATTTACAGCCAAATTCTGAAGCGTTTATCTAAAAGCTACTTTCTTATATATATTTTACAATAAGATTTACTTGATATTCGTGACATTTTCGCAGGCATCGTTGAGAAGAAAAAGCCTAAGATCAAACGATTACTTGATAGTTAAATGTGATCTCTAAATGGAAATGTCATTCCTTTAAATCCTGTTGCATATTTCTGCATTAAAATAAAATTAAAAATCGAAAGCTTTTAAGATTTATTTTTCTACATTTTCCTTAAGTATCTGTGAAATATTCAATAAAAATAGACATTTTAGTTAAATTAAAAACAAATGAAAATTTCAAAATATCTATATATTAATTTGAAACATGTATTTGTCTGTCTCCACTATATTGAGAGAACTACTTGGTGTAAAAATTTGGTTGAGGTGTCTAAAAAAAGGTCTTGGTCTGTAGATGTGCTATGAGAAGAGAAAAATAAAAAAAAGTCGAACAGTTTCCCCCCCCCGGGGGGAAACCGTTTCCCACCCGTTTGGGTTAAAAACACGTTTACGAGCTTAACTAAGCTTCAAATTACTTCACGGTGAAGAAATTGTACATATGGGGACTAGAATCGAATACTAAAAAATCACTTTCTGCGAATTTGGAATTTTCGATTTTAAAGGGGGGAAAAGGGGGAAAGTAGATTTGGAGGGGGGAAGGGGGGAAATTAGTTTGAGAGGGAAACCCGTTCTGGACCCACGCATGTAGCACCTCATTTTAAAGGTCTTGAAATTTCATGTCGACTGGGATGTTTGTATACAATATAGTGCGACCCCTGGTGGTGAAAAATGGAATTAGGTGATTTTGCTGCAGACCCTATCATGTTACATCTTATTTTAAAGGTCTTGGTATTTCCTGACCGTTGGTGATGTTCGTACAGAACACACTGCGCCCCCTGGCGGTGGAAAGTGCAACTAAAGTATTTTGCAGTTGACACCACCATGTGACACCTTATTTGAAAGGTCTTGGAAATCCAAGGCGATTGGTGATAGAGTTCTTGAAATTTCATGTTGATTGGGGATGTTCGTACACAATATACTGCACCCTCTGGTGGTTAAAAATGGAACTAGGTGATTTTGCAGTCGACCCTATCATGTTATACCTTATTTTAAAGGTCTTGGTATTTCCTTACCGTTGGTGTTGTTCGTATAGAACACGCTGTGCCCCATGGCGGTGGAAAGGGCAACTAAAGGATTTTGCAGTTGACACCCCCAGTGACACCTTATTTGAAAAGTCTTGGAAATTCAAGGCGATTGGTAATGTTCGTATAAAACATACTGCACCCCCTGGTGGAGGAAAGTGGAATTTGCAACGCGTGTGTAGCATGCATGCCTGCTATACAGTGCAGCAGTTACAGGCAGAGGTAACACGAGTCAGAGGTTCGCTCGGTTCAAGGTTAATTTTTGAGAATTTTTTTATGTTATTAGCGGCCTGTATATACGCTGCCGCAGGCACCGGGTCACGAGCCCGAGTTCAGTTCTGTTTGAGGGTTTTTTTTTTTTTTTTTTTTTTTTTTGTGATGCTTTCATTTAAAAATAGAAATTCAAACTAAATCGAATTAAAGGTATAAAATCATACAAATTTAAGGTTCATTTAAGGTATCATGGGTCCGGGCAACACCGAGCGGGTTCGTTGGGTTCCATGTTAATTTTTGGGAATATTTTTATGTTATTAGCGGCCGGCGTATGCGCTACCGAAGGCACCAAGGTCACAAGGCAGAGTTACATTCGGTTCGAGGTAATTTTTTTGGTTACAGCTGATATTTTTTCACGATGCTTTTATTTAAAAATAGAAATTCAAACAAAATTGAGTTAAAGATGTAAAACCATACAAATTTAAGGTTCATTTAAGGTTATTACCATGGGCCCGGGAAACGCCGGACGGGTCAGCTAACATGTAGTCTTAGTATTAAACGAAATAGAAAATGAAAGATAGGAACTGTTTATTTGGAGTCAGTTTGACGTCACATTGACTGTACTTTGTTGAAAGTGATGTCATACATAGTATTTCTATTTATAAGCATTTTTTTTTGACTTTCTTTTTTTTTAAGTGAAATGTCGTAAATTATATTAGATGTTTTAACTTGAAATACATTTAAATAATGATGCGATTTTTTTTAAACATTACGGTCAATAAAATGATCGTCGAATTCGACGGGTTCCAGCTAGTTTGCTTAATTGAGATAATTGTTGAAGTTTAAAATTTTGCTAATGATAAATAACTAATTGTAAAACTAACATTCAAAAATCCAAATATTTCCTTCAGTAAAACTAATATATATATTTTTAACAGATATCTGGCCTTGAGATTCATTAAATATTATTTGTTTTAAAAAATTTTTAACTTTTAACTAAATTTCTCACAATGTATATATATATATATATAGATATATATATATATATATATAACCAGTCATTTTTATATTAGTTGAAATCTGTTTAAAACTCGTAATAAAGAAAAAAAATCGAAGATGTTGAAAATTTGTGGTATGAATACACATGAAAAGCTTACAGATTATATAAAATGAAATCGCATATTTGGTCTTGCATTTAAATAAATATTAATTTCTAATAGATTCTGTAATTAAAAAAATTATTTAGTTTTGAGCTCATAATTTTACAATATAAAACAAAAATATTATTATTATTATTATTTGGTAATTTTCGTAAAAAATCCTCAACATAAAACAGAATAAAAATAGAGTTTTATGCTTCTATTCCGAAAGCACGTGGCTTATGATTTATGACCATTTTGAATTTGAACGATCCCAGTTTGCAAGTTTTAAAAAAGGAAGGTATAATAGCATGAAATGAATAGAAGTTTCATTAATAATAATGATAATAAACACTATCAAATATATTTGTATAAAACATAGCTATAAAACATTCCGATTGAACAAATTTCATTAAATAAATAAATAATTAATTAAAATACTTTTACTTCTGATTATCTGTGTAAGAGCTAAAATACTACAAACAGAAATGTCTTCAGATATAGTCGAGCACTTAAAATAATGATTAAGATGTACGTTTAAAAGACTTAATTTAGAACGATTTATAAACTTTTTCAAGAATAAAAATTACTCATTTTATTTTAACAAAGTCTTCGAATTTTAGCATTGATTTACATTTCTGATACAGATACACTAAATTTTTATAAAAAATCTGATACTTTGGTATACTCAATTTTTGTTATATATCTAGAATTTTCGAATGTTATATTTGAACTTTAGGCATGTAAAGAAATGTACATCATATATATCAGAAAACTATTTTGTCCCGACGATAAAACTTGACCAGTAATAAATTTTAAAGCAAACAGAATGTTTGGAGGTAACCCTGTAAAACGCTATTCTTGAAATGCGTCCTCTGTAGCAAGTGATTATAAAACTTGTTTTAACTGGTGTTATTCAAGTGCATGAAAATAGCATGTATATATCTATGGAGATATAAAATTTCATTATGTTTCAGGTAAGGGTTAATATGTTTTAGGTAAAGGTTTATATATTTCAGGAAATGTTTTGTCCCCACAGCAAAAACTTGACAATTAATAGATTACGGGGCAAATAGAATATACAGGTTAACCCTGTAAAACGTTATTCTTAAAATGCGTCCTTTGTAGGAAGTGATAATGAAGCTTCTTCAAATTGGTTGTATTAAACTTCATGAGAATAGAATATCTATCAATAGAGATATAAAGATTCATGTTGCATTCCAAAAATTGTTTTGTTCCAACGACCAAAATATTCGCAGTGATAAATTATAGAGCTAACATTATGTCCGTGGTTACCCTATAAAACAATAGCTTCAAAATGAGTCCTAGTAAGTGATTATGAAGTTTCTTCTAATTAGATGCATTCAAATGCATGAGAATAGCATATATATCCAGAGATATAAAAGTTTCTTTAGAAAATTACAAAAAATGTGTTTTTTTTTTTTTATTCTATATCCAGGGCATCAAACCTAATGTAAAGGAAATTATAGGAAACCTTACATACTTCATTAGACAAAGTATAGTGCAAACATATTTTACCATGTTTTTATTAACTTCGATTCTTGTTTGTTTGCCCAGTACGTATCTTGCAATCCATTTTTGACTAACTTCCCGACTAGCTAGACATTTGAAACTTTCAGAAAAGCTCAGAACATAGTGACAATGTATTTTTAAATATTTTTAGCCAACTGTTTCGGGTCCCCGCTGCCTCCGGTGGTGTTTATATGATTCAACAGAAAATTTATTTAACTAATTTTTAACTGATTTCCCGACTACCTAGAAATTTGAAACTTTTAGAATAGCTATAAACACGATAACAATGAATTTGTTAAATACTTTTAGCCAATCGTTTCGTGTCACCGTTGCTTGCGGTGGCGTTTATATGGTTAAACAATCGTATAACTTCCCAATACGTTAGACATTTGAAACTTTTACAAATGTTCGGAACACGATGACAACGGATTTTGTAATACTTTTAGCCAAATGTTTCGGGTCCCCGTTGCCTTCGGTATATTTTACATAGTTCAACAATCGTATAACTTCCCGACTAACGAAACATTTGTAACTTTCAGAATAGCTCAGAACACGGTGATAATGCATTTGTTTAATACTTTTAGCGAATTGCTTCGGATCCCGACTGCCTTCGGTAGCATTGATATGATTCAACAGAAAATTTAAAAACATGATATATAAAAAGTTCCTTTTATCTTGCAATTATTTACAAATAACTTTTAGCATGCCTACAGTTAACATAATTTAATTCGTATAATTTGTTACCAAGAAAATTTGCGCTACACTAATAAAATTCCATCCTGTTTAAAACTGGTCTACATTTCACTCTCTCTTAAATATATGTATATATATATATATATATATATATGCACAGTTTTAACCACATTTTTATTTTGATTCAATGAATGCCAACATCGTATGTGTTGACTGAAATAAATATTGTTAAATTGTGAGGAAAGTCATTTTAGCGTAACGCTACAAACGGAGTTCGCACTTTACGAATAACATGTGAATGTGCAGAGTTTTAGGATTCGGTTGATTAATGGAGTTAGTTCTTATGCTAAACTAAATTATATTTAACGGTATCTTAATATTTTGGAAAGTGAGATTGGTATAAAAGGTGATGTGTTTCATAGTAGAGGGGAGAAGTAGTAGAAGGGTAGAAGTAGTAGAAGGTCAAAGGAGTTAGTAGCGAGCGGCTATAGTAGAAGATAGTTAGTCGAGTAGTATAGTGGATTAGGGAATCCTCCCACAAACGAAAGATTAGTAAAGTCGTGAGAGGTAACGACGTTAAGTAAAGCAGTTAAGATTTGTATCTATTTATGGTTAGAGTATTTATGAAGGCTGCCCCTTTAAGTTTATAAAGGTATTGAATGTGAATATAGTCCAATGCCTACCTTTTCATTAAGCTCTAAATAAAAGCTCTTTATTTATTTTATAAATCTGACTTTGTCGCTACTTCATAATTTAATTAAGTAAAGTTAAATGAGGGCGATGGCGTCCCCCAATACGCATACGCCCTCACAGTGGCGCCCATATTCGCCTGACCCCCCCCCCCCCCCCCCGAGCTAGTATTTTTTGATGGCACTACTAGTGTGCTTCAATTTTTTTATGAGCTTGAATATTTTTTTTATTTTTTATAAAATTGATATTGCCGAAAAATATGATTGGTTAAAGTATTCCTTAAGAGGTAAACCGAGACAGTGGCATGATTTATTCACCTGCCATTCACTTGGCCCAAATCCAACCTATGAGGATTTGAAAAGTAGGGGTATCAGTCTCGTTGACACTCGTTGTGATAGATTAAGATTGGAGCATGAACATTCCACCTCCCTCAAAAAGTCAGTGGAATGTGGTGATAAGGGCAGTGGAAAAACTACAACAAGTTATTAAGTCACAGGAAGCAAGCTCGAGTAATTTAAATCCACCTAAAACTGGCGATAAAAACTTTATTTCTAGTGGCAAAAGTCAAACACAAGTTTAAGCAAACGAGCAAACTTCGCTTTCAAACAGCAATACAGACGAATTTAATTCTACTATTCAGCCTTTGACTACGGATAAAAAATCCGACAATTTATCTAGTGTAGCGACGGGGGTTGTAAAGGAAAATGCAATTAAAATAAATGTGGCGGCTGAAACCGTTAAACTGAGCGAAAGTGACAATTCATTAAATGATGCGGCTAATCTTTGTAACTCGACGTTAGATGTCAGCTTTGAATCTATACAGCCGACACAGTCGGTTATTTCTAATGAGAAATTGCACCTAAAATATCAAAATGACACGCCGACTAAAGTAAGAGAAAATGCTGTTATTTTAAAGAATGTAATTTCAAAAGTGCAATTAATCTCTTTTGAAGTTTCTACACAGTCTAGCAGCCCTGCATTCGAAAGTACGGAGCGAAAGCAGTCTTCTGCTGTAACTGTGGGCAAGGACAAGGTGCCGAGTCCGAAACCCCCTCTACACAGTGACCAGATTCCGGGTTCAAAACCTCCTCAGAACGGTGACAATGTTCCGGGTGCGAAACCCCCTCAAGAGTGTGACCAGACACCAGGCTCGAAACCTCCTCAGGACAGCGACTTTGCAACATCTGACCTGAATCTGGAAGCCACCAGCGTTAAAATTTCTACAGCAAATCCGCAGACCAGTCTGACCCGCATCTCTGATTTTGCTGATATCAAAGAAGCAATATGCCAGGTGCTATGGTTCCTTATTTTTTCCGTTATAAAGTGTATTTCTAGCAGAGCAGTCACTAAATCAACGACATGTAGTGAAGCCTTTTGGACTTTCAACAATCATCTGAAAGCCATGAACTTTCTTAAATTTCAAAATTCTAAATTTAAACTTGGAGCATGAACTTTCAACTCCGGAAATTTCATGTTTTGTTTACATGTCATAATTTTTTTTCTGTTTTACAATATATTCATGTATGTACTTTAAAGTTTTTTACTTATAGCCATCAACAGCAGCGATTAGTACGATATTTTTTTTCTTCCCTTTGTATATACATTTTCCCCTCTATAGTTTTTTACATGATCTATATGTATGTACTCTAATGTTTTTCAATTTATAGCCATTAACGGCAGTTTTAGAAAAAACTTTTTGAACATTTGTATATATATTCCTTATCTATGTTTCTCTAAATGTCGTATAAATTGCATAAATTGAATATTTCTTATTGTTAAACTTTTGTATTCTAACTAAAAGTTTAATAAATGTCTGTATTATTAGTATGGGGTAAAGAGAATTTTTGTTAGCTATTTCGCATGTAAATTCTTGTTAACGACTAACTTTAATAAACTAACAATTTCGTTTTTTCCGTTGTGCAAATAGCTAGGTGGGAAATATTGGTTATCTATAAAATTTTATATGCCAAACTCTCATTTATCTATCTACAAGCTGTAGTTTAACGTCTATTTTGATTTCTACAGTAAAAAGGTTTTGTATTTTAGAAATACTATGATGATTAAAACCCTCAGTCCAGTCGTTATTCTGATGTCCAGTAGCTTATTCTGATGTGAACTCAACATGACTTTTAATCTGAAAATCCAATCTGATGATTTCTTCAGCTGTTACTTCGAAATGAAGACGGATAATTTTTGAAGAAAGTATTTCTGGACGTTTGCCAGCAACTTTTGATTTCTGAAGTGGAAAGAATTTTCTTGGACGCATGCCAGCGGATGCAAAGCAGTTGATCTTTTCAAGATATAAACCTGATAGTTAGAAAACTGGAATTTTTTTTTTATGAACTATTCAAATAAAAAGACGTTTTTACTTATCACTCTGCACCAGTCAATTTGAATTTTATAGTTAATGATCACATTTTTTGTCTAAGCGATCCATCTGTACTAAAATTTTTTCATTTCATGAAATTTTTACCTTTCCGGTTTAAAGGAAAGATGTACCTGTAAACCCTTTTGTAATATATAGGCTATATTTCACTAAATTTTTCGCGCTAGGGTTTTCCTTCATAAATCATCTTAGAACAGGCTTAGATTTCTTATCATAAATTTTTTCTAAGTGGGTGGTTTTTCAGTCCGGCGCTCTTAAAATTTTTACTCACTATTAGATTTTAAAAGCAAGTAGTTATCGTTGGTCAGTTTAATTTAAGCTTTTCCCCCTCCTCTTTTCTAAAGTATTATGCAGTTTAATTTTAAGCAGTAAGTCACTGCGACTATTTTTCAGTTGCATAGCAATACTTTTTACGGGTAAAAACCCGTTGTGGATTTTTACGTGAAATTTTTGACTTTTGGGAAGGAACTGTGAGGTAAAGTCATGTTAGCGTAACGCTACAAACGGAGTTCGCACTTTACGAATAACACGTGAATGTGCAGAGTTTTAGGATTCGGTTGATTAATGGAGTTAGTTCTTATGCTAAACGAAATTATAATTTGCGGCATCTTAATATTTCGGAAAGTGAGATTGGTATAAAAGGTGATGTGTTTTATAGTACAGGGGAGAAGTAGTAGAAGGGTAGAAGTAGTAGGAGGTCAAAGGAGTTAGTAGCGAGCGGCTATAGTAGAAGATAGTCGAGTAGTATAGTGGATTAGGGAATCCTCCCACTAACGAAAGATTAGTAAAGTCGTGAGAGGTTAAGACGTAAAGTGAAGCAGTTGAGATTGGTATGTATTTATAGTTAGAGTATTTATGAAGGCTGCCCCTTTAAGTTTATAAAAGTATTGAATGTGAATATAGTCCAACGCCCACCTTTTCATTAAGCTCTAAATAAAAGCTCTTTATTTATTTTATAAATCTAACTTTGTTGCTACTTCATAATTTAATAAAGTAAATTTAAATGAGGGCGATGGCGTCCACCACTACGCATACGTCCTCACAAAGTGTTCTATAATTCCACACGCAATGTTTTCACTTTTCTAAATAAATGATTTTAAGACAGGTTGTATAATACATACATACACAGCAAAGGCTAAAATTTCATTTTCTAAAATAAGAGACTCAAAACACATAAGAATAGAAAAACAATCGTCTTTGATACTGGATTTCAAACCATGGCTTCTCTACCATATGCTGTTGAAAACATATTTATCTTTCCCAAACAGTTTTTTTTTTTTTTCTGAATTTACCAAAGTCTAGTAAATCACTTTTACATTCGATAGAAAACATCTCTTTATCTTAATTTTGGGTTTGTCTGTATATTGTGTATAAATAATATACACGCATCTTAGTATATTTAAATTTATCACTAAACTTAAAATGCATAACACAATTTGGAATTCAATTGCAGCAATTTGCAAGTATAGTCCTAATATATCCGAAATATTTTGTGTAACCGTGTAGGCAATTGATAAATAATTTTCATACTAATCCATCTTACGAAGTATGCTTTACATATAATATATATGTATTCATTTCGTTTAATGTAGTCCAAATATATCGAATTGTTCCTACAAGAAATCTTGCCAGTAGATGTAATGCATTTCATCTCCCGTGTATTTTTCTGTACAAAAAATATTAATTAGTTTTCTAAAAAATGTTTTAAGTAGCGTTTCCATATGATCCATACTTATAATAATGAGTTTTATCTTCTTGTATTTATATACCTCAAGATGTGAAATTATGTAAAAATTACCATGTAGAATATTTTACACGAAAAAAAAAAAAAAAACACTTTTGTATTGTATTTCTTTATTTCTTTAGTTTTTATAGTAGCTTTTTTATATTTACCGTTTATTATATTAGGCCTCTTAAGCCTTCTTTTGTATAAAATTAAGAGAATCTGTTTCATATTTGTGAACTTGACAACATTAATTAATTAATGGCTTAAATTTTATTTCAAGCGTATTAGTATAATACTTAACAATTAAAAAATCTTATAATTCATATTGTTAAAATTATAATGAAATGATATTTTTCAGCATGCAAATTTCAGCATTATTTTCTGTTCAAGGATTCAATGCTTTCCTTCCTTATAACATTACATTTTAGAAAATAAGTTGTTTGTTACAAATATTTTAAATAGAGAAATTCTAGGATATATGGCCATAGAAGACTGATGGCCAGTCTAAATATATTTTTTTTAACTTGATCATAGGTGGCAAAATGAACGTTGTTTATGTGAAATAGTTCAATGAGTTCAATCATTGCGACGTGGAGATGTGTTTTTTAATTATGTAAAAAGTAAGTGAAAAATTAATTTTAGTGGTTTAAATATATTTGCTGAGCTAGGTTTCTGAATATTTTACAATACGTGAGAGATTTTTTTTCTCCCTAAGCCTAAAACAAAGACGTACAATGGTAGAGTGACAATTTAAATTAGGTAGATATTTGTCCTTCAAGTACAGGAGAGATGGCTACATGAAATCGAGAAAAGGTAATCACTTTTAGTAAGATAATGAATACGGTGGAAAATGAACTAAATTTTAATGTTGTTTTCATTGCATGATTTTCGTAATGTACTAAATTAATAGTTATTTTAGCTAGAAAAAGAAAAAAATAAATAAATAAAATAACTACGCATCTAAAATTAAAAATCAAAACTATTAAATATGACCTTCATATTTAGAAAACACGCTAAGTATCAATAATTATGAATGTCTTAATTATAAATGTATCAAGGAAAACACTAGTAAACGGAAAAATACGTATCAGCTGCTCGGAGGATTAAAATTTAATGATGTACCATCACTAACTTTATCATATTGCAACAATTCCTTTGGAAAAAGCTTGACTATTTAGTCTGTTTTTTCCCTCCAAGGTAGTGTTTGTACCTGAGCATGTGTTTTGCACTTGAAGAAAATAATGCTTCGTCCTTTCGGAACTAGTAGTGCTTAGATTAATTTTTTGGTGTGTGAAGAATTTTCTAAGTTCAAATATTTATTGCGCCCTAGTACTTTAATTTAATATTACATCTAGAATAATCCGATTGCTTGAAATCGAAAAACAGCTAAATAAAGTTAAAAGGAAAATCTTACAGAAAATAACAGAATAATACATGGTTTTACAATTATCATTCTTATTGTATTATTATTTTGCGACAAGGGGATATCAAAATATACTTATCATAATTGACTAAAAATATAAATGTGTAAAGTATGCATTTATTCCAACATATTACTGATTACTGATAATGTTTTATGTTAAGAAAATTAAAGACATCATTTCATTAAACAGAAAGGAAATGATATGTATATGCATATGTATATATATATATATATATATATATATATATATATATATATATATATATTTATATAGAGAGAGAGATACAGAGAGAGTAATGATTTAAGAATCTGTATAATCCTTTCAAATTATGAAATCCGTTAAAAAACAGCTAAAAGTTTGTTACACAGTAAAATATGTTATGGTATGCTTTGTTTAATACTTTAATTTCTTAATGCAGCTGTAAATTTCATTATTTGCGAATGTTGGAATCATATATACAGTTCGTAGTGCTAAGATGATTGTATAATTGATAAGATGGTTGAAGTTTCACAATCTGTAATTGTAAAATAATTAATAGAAAAATAAAAAGGAATAAAACATATTTGAAAAGAAATACAGTCGAACCTCGTTAACGTGAACCTCAAGGGGAATAAAAAATCTTTTCATGTTATCAGTAACTCAGAAACTAATCTTCATATTGATGGGGACTGAGGAAACAGTCCATGTTAAAATTAATTCACGTTAACGAGATTCGACTGTATATACTTTTGCAATGTCTAATAACAATTATTTTACATTAATTCAAAATAATTTCTCAGTTTATTTGAAATTTTCTTCTTTTCGTCAAAATAATTCTTTTCAGAGTAATGCAAAATAAATTTTCTGTTTAAATGCATAAAAAAGGAAATTTCTGAGGTCGGATTCCTGCAGAAAAAATCTTTTACTGTTTTTATGATATTTGAATGTAAATTGAACATCATAAATATTTCCCCGGTTTTTGAATGAAAAGGTGATTTGTAAGCTCTCCAATCTCCAAGAAATGATCTGAGAAACTTTCTGAATAACAATGAGAAAAATGATTCGTATAATTTATTATTTTTTTTTCTGTGAAGCATTGTAGAAAAAAAGCATACCTTTATTATTATTATTATTATTGTTTTATGTTTTTCGTTTCTCTATTTTTAATGCTTAAAGGATGTTTTGATAATAAAATATTTCAAATATATATATTAATAAAATCTTTGCCGGTAAATTTCTCAGAATGAAATATATATGTATATATCTTCACGTTTTACACATCATGAAAACGAAAATTGACTTCATAAAATATTCTGAGCGTTTGCGTGTGTTTGTGCGTGTGAGTATGTATTTGTTTGTGTGTGTTTGTCTGTCTGTGTATGAGGGAATTACTGTTTTTTTATTTGTTAAGGAAATAAAACACACCCTTTTCTTAAACATAAAGGAAATTCTAGAATTAAAATATACTCATTTAAATGACATGAATGGAGGGGGGGGGAGGGTCGGTGTGTCTGTATGTCTATAATGCTAAACATACATGAAAACGGCTGAATAGAATTTAACGTCACTTGGCAGGAATTTAGGTCTGCACCAAACTTAAAATTATATATTTCAATATTTGCGAAATTTCCTTTTCTCCCCCTTCCTGGGTACAGGAGGCAAAACACGTGTGTAAGCATAATTCGACTCCGAATTACTTCACGATGAAGAAACTGCTCATAGGGAGACTAGACTTAAATACAAGGAAAAAAAAAAAAAAAAAAAACATTACGGTTTTGGAATTTTTGATTTTTAAGGGGAGTTGGAAAAAAACCGATCTTCGGGGGAAATTTTCACAAATTCCGTATTTTTGAGTAGAAATCTACTCAAAATACAGAGGACTCAAAGTACAGAGATGCTAAAAACAGCCATGCATCTTCTTTAGGGTATTTCTAAAAATATATTTTTTGTTCTTTCGTGATTTTCGATTTTAGAGCTTTTACTTTTAAGGGGGAAGGAAGAAAATCGATTTACGAGGGGAAATTTTGCAAATTCTAGATTTTTAAGCAGAACTCTACAAAAAAGTTACAAAGATTTAAAAAAAAAAACATGTGTCTTCTTATATATATTTCCAACTCCCCTCGCCCCTTTTTTTGATTTTCCATTTTGGGGAGGGTGTTACATGGATCAATTAGAGAACACCCCTATGAGAGCTAAGTTTGTCCTAGGAGATCTATTTGAGCTGCGGTCCCAAATTTTTATGTTTAAATTGTGTATATTTATCCGACAGCTTTTGTAACGGGACTTTAAGAAATTACTCCCCCCCACTTCCCCTTTGTTCTAGCTATGAAATTTAGGGTAGGTCAAAAAATGAATATTTAACATAATCGATCTCTAATAGCCCCCCCCCCCCCAAAAAAAAAAAAAAAAAAAAAAAAAAAAAAAATCTTCAATTCGGAAAAATAAAATAATAATTAATATATATATATATTTTTTTTTTCCTTTAGTTTGCGTATGACCTCAAAGTTCGAAAAAAAGTAAAAAGCCGTCAGTTTTCAATTATTATTATTATTATTATTATCATCTTTTTATTTAACTACAAATATTATTAATTTTCATTCTAATACCATAACAAATACCTCCTTTTTTACATTCTTTCCATATATCTTTTAAAATATTTATATTCTTTTACACTTTTTAGGTCACACATAAGCCGTAAAGTTGCGTGAAATTAGTTGAATTCGAAATTTTTAGCTTTTTTTTACAGATTGCGGTATTTCTACTTTTATAGCCCAGTTTTACACTTCTCGGAATAAATATGCACTGTGCAGCTGTTCGTATGTTATGCAATTATAATTTAGTACATTAACAATCTAAGACTTATCAGGAGGAGATGGCTGCACTTCGAGTTCCACTCTGTCCTCCCCATCCACTCAATCACACTGGAAAAAATGCTGCAGTAAAATTACGGGCAAAGCCCGGCAGCAGAGATTCCAGTCAAAGCCCGTAAAAACACATTTAGACGATGAATGATGTATCGCCAGTAATTTTACGTTGTTGTGAAACATACAACCAACCTGCAAAAAATGTAGCATTGACCGTAAAATTAAAAGTAAAAGTTGGCGTTTCTCGATTGCTTTAAAAAATTATCTTGCAATTATTACACATGCGAGCAGGGAGAAATCCACAACACTAAAATAATTATTTATTTTTTTTACACGCAAAAGCTAATTTATTAATTTCCATGCGAAGCAAAACGTCTTGTGTAGTTCGGGATTTGAACTCACAATCACCTGTGTCAGAGGCCAGCGCTTTGCCAACAGCGCCATTAGACCGCACACAGGCGTTTCTTTATAAAAACAGATAAAGTCAACATCAGAACTGACTGGTTGATAAATCTTGTCATACGGCACCAAAAGACTTCTGGTAAGATTTTTAAACCGATTTACAGCACAATGTGAAGTAACAAATCTTCAATTACTTTTACAGAACTAGCTATACAAATTTACAGCAACCTATGCTTTATTTATGTTAAAAAAATTGCTTTATCTTGCTTTATCTATCCAGAAATTTTTTACGGTGATTAAATTGTTAACGTTCAAACTATGCATACAAATTATTTTATTTTAAGACTATTTTAAAATCTAAATTAACTATTTTTGACAAAATTAAGAAGTCAGTCAATTCTCATATTGTTTCTCATATCATTTTGTTTCTCATATCTCATATCATATTGGTTCTCATATCATTTTTTTTTTCTATGAAGACTACGATACTGAAATTTGTGAAAGAAAATCTAACTATTTTTCGAAATTATTTTTATTTGTAAACGGACTGGATTGGATTTGGGAATAACGTCGATTGACTGCTGTAGGTCCTAGGCCTGAGGGAGAGTGCCCTCCGAGGGGAATTTCTTAAGGGACATAGCTTGTATTTACTCAAGTTTCGGAGGAAACCATAGAAAACTCCGAACAGAACCTACAAGCGCGACCTGTGATCGAGCCCGGCACCTCACGTCTACCAGCTTTGAGCGTAGAACTGCTCGGCCACTGGTGGGCCTTTTTTATTCGTAAACAGTAGCACTAAAGAGGTAGTCTTATTTCAAGGTTCTCATTAGAGGTAAATAATGGGTGAGAATTTCTCACCCTTTTTCAAAAACAAAATGAAACTTTTGAAAACTATGTGAGATCTCTGAAAATTAACCGAGACGCAGAATAAACTTTGAATAATAATAATAAATCTTTCACATAAATACAGAGAATTTGTATCTCCAATTAATACTTTTTTTTTCATGGTTTTCAATCGTTATGGTTACAGTAGTGGGTGCAAAGAAGAAATACCTAGAGCCTAATTCTTATTCATCCAAACAGGTTTTCATTATAAGCCCGAATTCAAACTGTGTTTAAGAAGTGTTAGGCGTATTTGCACTTTTTAGAATAGCAGAAGAGTTCTTTTTTTTTTTTTTTTTTAAGCTCTATTCTATTGAAAGGAGCCCTCCAGCGGCCGAGCGGTTCTGCGCTCAAAGCTGGTAGACATAAGGTGCCGGGTTCGATCCAAGGTCGCGCTCGTCGGCCTAGCCGTTCGGTGTTTTCCGTGGTTTTCTTCGAAACTTGAGTAAACAGGGGCTAGAACCCTTTAGAAAGACCCCCACGGAGGGCACTCCCCCTCTGGCCTAGGCCCTAGAGCAATCAATCGGCCTTATTCCCGAAATCCAAATCCATTGAATGAAGAAAGGACTGAAGTATTTCGAGAGCAGAACGTGCTATATATGATGTAATGTTCATATTTGATGGTCATATTCAGATAAACAGCTTTGTTTTTTAACAGTGAAAATCATACGTAATAATCATAAGGCTTACCTTCAAATGGTTAATTACATATTCATTTCATACTGAAATGAACTTTATTTTAGCATATTGTAATAAATGCACTGTGGAAACAACATTAAAATTTTCCGTTTTCTAAGGCTTAACTAAAGGGTTAAGAGCAAATGCTGTAAGCTTAAAAAAAAAAAAAAAAAAAAAAAAAAAAAAAAAAAAAATAGTGAATAAACAATTATTAGGTTGTAGTTTGTGTTTTAGATATCTGGCTTCAAATCAAAAAACAATTTTAGTTTTCTTTTTACTTTCTTCTATCTTCAATAGAAGAAAGTATTGGATTCGTAAAAATTTTCGATTTCGGGTTTTTGATGGATTTACACGTTTTGAGAGCTGTAGAACACGATTTGACCATTTTTAGAAAATGTCTGTGTGTCTGTCTGTCTGTCTGTGTGTGTGTGTGTGACAAAATTTTGTGGCAACTGTACCTCAGGAACTACTTGACAGAATTTCATACAAATTGATATGTAGATGCACCTTGACATAAATCAGTGCCTATCAACTTTTGGTAAAAATCGTCTTACAGGTTGCGTTGCCATCGCGCTTTTTCTAAATTTTTAACATGGTGATATAGGGCAAAAATTTTCAAGATAGGTATCTTTCGAAAGGTCTCGTCAGTACCTTTAAAACGAATGGTTGAACTATAAATCTGTGATAATTTAAAACAAAGTTATCGATTTTTTTTTTACTTTTTACGAAAAAAAAACTTAGAAAAAAAAAATCGTATTTATTATTATTATTTTTAAACGAAATTATCAAAACTTGGTATTTAGTTGGCTACTGACATAAACTGGTGCTGATTAGATTTGGGGATCAATCGCACAACAGGAGGCGCTGTGATCGTATTTCTTCTAAATTTTTAACATGGTAGTATAGGACAAAATTTCGTATAAATGTACATAATGAGAGTTATTCTTAACCTGTGATTGTAAAATTAATATGAATTATTGCTAATAGTAGTAGTTAATTAGGAAAAAAAATTGTGCATGTGGGGGCATCGCTTCCTCCCCTGGGGGGAAGTACCCTCTGGGGTGGGGTAAATTTTCAAGATGGGTATCTTTCGAAAGGTCTCGTCAATACCTTTAAAACGAATGGTTGAACTATAAATATGTGGTAATTAAAAATATATATATCGTTTTTTTTTTTTTACTTTTAACGGAAAAAAAAAAAAAAAAAAAAAACTTGGATTTTTTTTTTTTTTTTTTTTATTGTTACTGAGTGAATTTGTATAGGAAAATATAGAAGAAAGTCTCGTGGTGGCCACAACATACTAGTTTAATGTTTTTGTGTTAATAGACAAAGAAAATCAATTTCATCAATAGCAATTACTCAGTTTCAGTCAGATGGAAATTATTTTAATTAAATTAAGAAAACAATAGCTTATTAAAATTAATGGATGTTTCTATGCGTCATGCGTGCATAATTAAACACAGTCAATTAGTATAAATAACAATCATAGTTTCAATTTGAAAATGGAAGAAAATGGAATTCTCTCTTGATGTCACTGAAATGATAGCATTCGAAGAGATTTTCTCATAATAAAATGGTTTGGTGAAAGATAAGAGCAATTTGCGTAGATTAACGGCTTTTTCTCGTAAAAATTCAAAAAATTGTACTTTCGAAACATCAATTTACGGGCTACGACCGTTTAGCTAGTAAAACGGTCACATCCCGCAAAATTATACGGTTCTTTCCTAAATTATGCTTCCAAAACATTAATTTATGGATTATGACCGTTTAGGTAGCAAAACGGTCATTTCCCCTAAAATTATACGGTGAAATACCTTGATTTTACATTTTTTTTTTTACAGTACATGAAGGACAGTTATTTACAATATTTACCAATTTACAATATATTTGCATTTAGGCTTAGTATAGGACTTTAAACAAGGTTCTACCTTTAGATAAAAATTTAAAGTTGGAATTATGACTTTGTGTTTGCATTGATGCTTGCGAGAATAAAGTTATAGATCAACAGAGTAAAGTTATAAATCCAGATATGGTGTCACCCAGTCTGATGAGTTACTATTCAAATTTACATTCCTTGTTACTATTGCACTGTTAAAAAATTTTCTGTAAATTTACAGAGAATCTATTGGTAATTAATTATATTAAGTCTTACGTAAATTTACAAAGAATTAAAAAAAGAGATTCTGTCAAAATGCAGAGAAACTATTCTGTAAATTAATCATAGTCTCTGTAAATTTACATAGATCAAAATATTCAAGTCTCTGTAAATTTAAATCTGTGAAACATCATAGTCTCTGTAAATCTACATATGTAAAAATATGCAAGTCTTCGTAAATTCAATCATGTAAAAGCACATAAGTCTCTGTAAATTTACCATTGTAAAAATAACCACGTCTCTGTAAGGTTACATATGTAAAATCATCCAAATCTCTGTAAAATTACACATGGAAGAACATCCAAGTCTCTGTAAATTTCGTATATAATATTATGAAAATCTCAGTAAATTTATCCATGTAAAAATACCTAATATTTGAAGGCCACACCATTGGCTGAGAAGCTCTGCTCTCAACGCTTGAAGGCGGAAGGTGCATGGTTCGATCCCAGGTTGCGATTTTCGACCTACCCATTCGGAATTTTCCGCGGATTTCTCCAAAACTTGTATAAATACGGGATAAGACATTTTAGAAAGACCTACACTTTCGGCAATCCCCACAGGTCTAGAAACCTAGCACAGCCAATCGGCTTTAACTAACGCCTATTAAATATTAGTACGTTTACAAGCGTATCGAAGACACTCTAAATTGGCATATACTTAAAATAAATTCCATTATTATCAATTTACAAGTACAGAAACATTCAACAGTCTTCATGAATATAGGTAAGACTCTAGTAAATACGTTACATAAGTACAGATTCTTATACAACTTAAGCAAAAGAAACTTAAAGTTGGATGTTTTTGCACTTGTAAATTCATAGCCTTGGGATTTATTTTAAATGCGCGTCAGTTTAGAGTGTCTTGAATAGGCTTCTAAATATACTAATAATATTGTGGTGGTAAAATCACATTGGTTACTCCAGAGCTCTAGGCCTGTATAGAATGCCTTATGTGTAGGTCATTCTAAGATGTTTTATCCCTTATTTACAAAAGTTTTTTAAGAAAACCTTGGAAAATTTCGAATGGGTAGGCTGAAAATCTCAACCTGAGATCGAACTTTGCACCTCCCACCTTCAAACTTTGAGATAAGAACTCCTCGGAAATTGGTGGGACAAGACCGGACTTTAGTATGTATATAGACATGCTATATATTTTTTTATCAAAACTACATTAAAATTCAGACGTATAAAGTTGATTAAGCTTGTATCACCTTTGGTAGGATTTGTAATGATGCGCTGTAACAGGTTTTTAACTACAATTTTTATTAATGTTGTGGTACATTTTGCATACATTAAACTTTTAATATAAAATTTAAAAACGAAGCTGATTTATATTATGATACTTCTAATAAAATGATCAGAAATAATTGCAAAATATGTCATATGTTTGCTTAATATTGCTCGGTTATATTTAGTCCATACCAAAATAAAAACTTAATTCCCTCATTTTATATGACTCAATAGTGAAAGATCTCACAGGTGTAAATCTAAAATTTTGATTTGATAATTATAGCTGATATTGGTGTTTTTTGCTCGGCTGAAACCGAAACTAGATTTTACTCTATCACATACATATTTTTATCAATACAGGGTGCGCTATTTTTTTTCATGACTCTTCCACCAATATAATTATACGATTACTTTTATAGTATGATTCCATGATTAATTACAATTAATCATGGAATCATACTAGAAACTACCAAAAGAGAAGGAATTGTGTCGGTAGACACCCTGTATTGGCAAAAGCTACGTGTAACAGAGGAAAATTGGCTTCAATTTCTGCTTCAGCAGATTAAAAATATAGGTATCAACTAAAATAAATAAATTAAATTTTGCCAACATTATATTTGTAGATCTGTGTTAACAACCTCAGTTTCTTTCACTCAAAAAATACATCCACTTTGTAAATACACTTAAAGAAAAATTTTTCACAAATACTTTCTAAATGAAAAAAAAAGAAAAAAAGAAAGACGTACTAAAAATTTGTTAGGTACACTACCTTTCCATAATGACCGCACACTTTCGATTTCAGACATTTTTTAAAGTATTTCAAAAAATGTTAAACAAATCATTTTGAAACTTCAGGGGTGTGAAAGGAGAACCGGTAAAAAAAAATTAAAGTAAAATGAAAGTATTGGCTTCACCCTGTAATAATTAATGCTTGAAATACGATCTTGCAGTAGCATGTGATTATAGGACTCTTTCTCATTAACTCTTAAGTTTATATGTCTCTACCGCATATAATCAGGGAGATAAAGGTTTCTCAAAAAAATTTTCACTTTTTTTAGCTATAACACGCAAAGTATGAAAAGACAGTGCAAATTATTTTTCAGGAAACTCGACATACAATAATAAACACTGCATACTGTAATCAGAATGAAAAAATATTAAATATCTAATGAAATATGAGTATTTTTACTAAATAATTTCTAACTGCGCATGCGTAAATGTTCAGTGAAATTTCATTTTCAAAATTTAACAGTCAAATTTATTGAGCTACTTATGTAAAAACCCCAAACAAAAATCGTGTAAACTCAAAAAGTTCTACGTTATAGAATAAACTGAATTTCAGCTGTTCCCCAAAAAAGAAATTGTTAAGAGGGTTTTCCCAATATTTATTTACAATCACAGAAAATTGCATTACCGTTCATTGAATTATAATAAAAATGTGAGTAAAACTCCTTATACTTTAGCGTTTCTTCGAGAGAAACTGAAGACCAGTTCATTCTTTGGCGTAGAACGTTTTGAGTTTACGCAATACTTGTTTGGGGTTTTTATATAAGTAGTTTAATGCATTTGGCTATAAATCATACGAATGAAATTTAGCTAAAACTTAGTCATGCACAGTTAAAAATTATTTAGTAAAAATGCTCACATTTCATTAGATATTTAATATTTTTTTCATTCTGATTGCAGTATGTTGTGTCTAATGTTGTATATTGAGTTTCCCGAATATAGCTTTGTACTGGATAGCTTTGTACCTTGCATGTTATAGCAAAAAAAAAAAAAAAAAAAAAAAATTGTTCGGCATTTTTTTAAAGAAATCTTTATATTTCCCTGATTACATGCGGTAGAGACTTAAAAATTTATACAGAAAATGAGCCCCATAACCATTATATGATACAGCCAGATTGTATTTCGAGCATTACTTTATACTGAGTGATGCCAAATACTCTCATTTTTCTTTAATTTTTTACTGGTCCCATTTTCACTTTTGGCACAAACAAATAACTGAACTACGTGAGGTATAACATGTTTATTACACTCCTGAAGTTTCAAGATGATTTGTTGAGTACTTTTTGAGTCATTTTAAAACACATCTGAAAGTGTCCGGTCATTTATGGAAAGGTAGTGTATTAAATGAATTTGAATTTTTAAATACTCACATTGATTTTTATATTAGCTAAAGAAAAAAAATTACTAATTCATTTCCATATAAAGGTGTTTCTTAAAAACTATGCATACAATTTTGGCAAGTTTATTAAAAAAGTAAATTTGTGCAACTTATTAATTCAATGCATAACTTGTCACTTAAACCAAGACTAACAAATCTGATGCAAATTTTATTTCAAACTGTAACAAATTTTGAACATTTTTCAATAGTCTGTTTTTAATAAAATTTGTTTTTAAAAGTTATTTTATTTGAAAATAAAAATTCTCATTTCAGATCAGATTTCTAATACGTAATCGTAGAAGTATAGGAACATATTAACGGTTTGGTACCTAAATAATTTTATTTTTTTATAATTAATTCATTGCAGTGTGTCGAATAATTTCCATAATTATTGCAGTTTCTGGGATATAAATACTTTTAAATAGACGGCAAGTGGAGAGAAAATGTTCGTACGTATTAAATAGTATATAAAGAAATATAGAGCTTTTAATATTTTTAAATATTAATTTAGGGTTCAATGCAGATGAAATTCGGGTACTCTTTTGGTTTTCGTCACTAATTCCATAAATTCAAATCTTTAAAATATCTAACTTTTTGTTAAAGAAACCATTAGATTATTTTGAATTAAACAAATTTCGACTTTTTTTTTTTTTTTTTTTTCTTTACAAAAACAAATTTTAAAACATTTTTCTTCAACAAAATAGGATCTAAAGAAGAAACAAATTCTGCGCTTTTACACATGAAAGCAGCATCCCGGTAATTTACTAGAATCATTGAAAAAAGCTCACTAAGAAGAAAAACATCTTTGCTGCAAAGAAAACATACAATTAAAAATAATTAATAAATAAAACATACTGAATTAGATTTAAATTAAACTTTATTTTACTTACATAACACTGAAAGTATCTTTCTTTTTTTTTCTAAATGAGATTAATAAAAGATAAATGGTGAAAAAGTCTAACAGGATAAATATTTGATATTTGTAAATGTCTCTGATGAGGGTATTTTACTACATTTTCTATTTTCACATTTCTTAGACAACTTGTTTCATTTCTTATATCAGGATCAATTTCCATTATAACTAGAAAAAAGAAAAATGATGAAAAATTACTATTATAGGTAAACACTTCAACTATAAATTTTTAAAACAAAATCTACATCCTATGATATTTTAAGCAAATGATGAAAAGAAAGGATTGTAATTCCATGGCACTAAAAAGAAAATTAAGTATACATAAGTGAATTTTAAAGTGTATCTTATATATTCCATCTAAATAGAATCTAATGAAAAATCATCTAAAGAAAATAAAAGTAGATATACATGGTATTTTAAATCATTAATACAGGAAAAAATCACTTATATAATGAAATCATAAGATATTTAAGCACCATTTTATGAACGCCAGTGTAACAGGAATATTTTTGAAGTATTTTATATTAAAAACAAGTATGAATTGGACTGTATTTGGGAATAAGGCCGATTGACAGCTGTAGGTCCTAGGCCTACTTTGAAAAGGCTTTATCCCCGAGCTTTTAAAAGACTTTCCCCCCCCTTCCTATATGAAATTTTAAAGTTTGCCCCTGTGTTCCCCAGCCCCCCCTTTTTTTTTCTTTTAAGAAATGCCTTAATGTTTTCATAAATTCCGAGACATTCCCATGGTACAAGGAATAGAGTGGGACTTTGATAACTATATATGACGACATTTTAAAAATTTATTGAAAATAATTTAAGCATTTTTAAGTAAGCCTCAATTTATTACCTAAAACCCCTACGTGGGCTGACTTTTAAGAGGTATTAGTCCATATTTACATGAATTTCAGAGAAAACCTTGGAAAACACCGAACGACTAGGACAGCATGCGCGACTACATATCGAATTTATCACTTCCTGTCTACCAGCTTCAAGAACAGATTCTCCTGTCCCCTAGACCCACTTTTGTCTATTGAATCATTATAGTAATATGAATTAATACATAGTTCTGCAGCAGATTCTATTTTACACAATTGAATTACGAACTATTTCCGGTTTATTAAATATATTTAAAAATTATTTTCTAAATATTATTTTGGTCTTTAATAATTACATAAATGCAAAATAGAGTAATTTTTTGTGGTCTTACGCTACAGGTAAATTCTTTTAATTAATATCCTTCTTTATTTACATTACTAATATTATGATAATTATTTAAATATTCTATCTCCAAAAATTTAAATATTTAATGAAAACACTTTCCGGTTTCTGGTGTTGAAACATTAACTCCATCCCTGTCCCCAAACCCCTCAAAAGAAAGAAAAGAAAATTAAAACTTAAAAATAAAATAAAATAAATAAAATTGAATCACTTGATAAATAAGAATTCTATAAATCTAAAATCTTTATTTTGTATTTCGGTTTTTAAATTTATAAAATTTTCAATATTTAAACTATTGTTTATACAAGATGTAGGCGATTTATTTCAATTGTACTCAAATTCTTGCATTTTGATTTCGAAAATTCAGATAATGTTTCAGTCTTCACGTAGAAGATAACGGTAAACATTTTTAATGGCATAGAGAATTGTACAAAGAACATGAAAAAACTTGAAGAATATTAAAATAAAAATCGAAAACAACCGGTAGCAGATTATAAACGAATATCAGAGGTGAAAGTTTTCAGGGGCTATCTTTAATTCCAGATTCTCCCACCCCCCTTTCTAAATTTTTCCTTACAATGCCTTCAGAATTCTACAAATATCATTCATTATGGGTACAAATAAACATTTTAAATAATAGCCATGTAATAATAACCTTAATCTATTCTTCCACGATTAACTTTGAATACAAATAGCAGTTTTTAGGGTTTGGGGATGTTAGGTAGTTTTTCACCCTTTGAATATGGAAATAAAACAATTTATTGTCTCCTGAGAGAGAGAACTGCTCCTGAATCATCTCTAAACTATATGACTCCATGAGTGTCCGTGCCATTCTACGCTCAGAGCTGATAAACGGGAAGTGCTAGGTTCAATCCCAGGTCTAGCTCGTCGTCCTGGCTGTTCGAAGTTTTCGGTAGTTTTCTTCGAGACTCAAATAAATATGGGCTTGGCCCCCTTAAAAAACATCACCCTCAGAGGGCATACTACCCCAGGCCTAAGACTCGAGAGTCCTAGGCCTGGGACTCGGCCTTAGTTCCAAGCACTCTCTTAACTTTATAATACTCCGAATTAAAAACTGTCCAGTTATTAAAATCTTCGCCTTACATAAAATGAAAAGAAAAAACATGTTTAACAAAAATTATTTCTGTCATTGCAAAAACTTGTTTGAAAGTTTTTTGACAATGTGTTATTAAGCAGAATCTATTAGATATATTTCAGTGAAACTGAATTTTTAAATTGCAGTTGCTCCACAATCGTCTGCGTTCGTTTCCCTTCATAAACATGTAACCGCAGTCTTGGCATGCTTATGATTATGGTATATTCATCCAGGATAATTCGAAAATACAGTTGGATTTTGCACTTAAAAGTAACGTTTTATGTGAATCGGTTATTTTGAGATACAAAATTAGTCCGCAACGTGTAGCAACCTGGATAAAATTTCGTATTAATTTAAACATTTCCTCACTCAATTTAATATACACTTTGTACTGAAAAATCTTAACTTGGCAGAAAATTTAATTTGTCCCCCAACCCACCTCTCTATTACCATTGATCGGCAACAGCAACAATAATTTTATTTTTTTTACGTTGTGGTTTTTTAACTTGTGCATATATATATATATATATATATATATATATATATATATATATGCATACATACACACATGCAAGCAGATTTTCAAAATTTTCAGAAAGCAAAATTAAAAACATTGGGAAAAAAAAAATCATTAATTAAAAAAATTGTCGAATAAAACTCCCATCTATAAAATTTTTATTTTGTATTTCGATTTTTAAATTTACTTATTTTTTATTATTTAAACTATTAATTATATAATGTGGAAATAACTTACTTTTTCCTCAATTCCTACTATTTTGATTTAAGGTAATCTAGATTATTTTTCAGTCTTTCAGCAAATGCCAGCAAACACTTTTAATGACAGGAAGAGGCTGTAAAACGAATATATAAGAAAATATATAGAAGTTTCAGACGATATTAAACTAAAAACTAGTATGATGTGGCCACCACATGACTTTCTTCTGTATAATTTTACACAAAACTTATTCAATACAAATTACTTATTAAATTGTCAAATTCTTTTCAATTATAAATGCAGACGGTTTTTATCTGATAGAATTATCACTAAATGCCGAAAGATGTCAGTTTTTTTTTTCCAAATCAAAAGAAAAGATTTTTTTTTCAGAGATTTTTTTTTTTTTTTTTTTTTTTTTTTTTTTTTTTTTTTTTGTTAAAAGTTTAAAAAAAAAAAAAAAATGGATGACTTTGTTTTAAATTATCACAGATCTATAGTTCAACCATTCGTTTTAAAGGTATTGACGAGATCTTTCGAAAGATACCCATATTGAAAACTTACTCCCCCCAGGGGGGGGGAAGCGATGGCCCCACATGCATTTTTTTTTACTAGTTAACTACTACTATTATCAATAATTCATATTAATTTTACAATCACACGATTAAAATAACTCATTATGTACATTTATACGAAATTTTGTCCTATACTGTCATGTTAAAAATTTAGAAAAATGCTATCATTGCACCACCTGTTTAGCCATTGTTCCATAAATCTAATCAGCACCAGTTCATGTCAAGGTCCAACTAAATACCAAGTTTGGTTAAATTTCGTTCATTGGTTCGTGAGATACAACGTCCACGAAATTTGTGATACACACACACAGACATTTTCTAAAAACAGTCAAATCGTATTCAGGGCATCCCAAAACGTGTAAATCCATCGAAAACTGGAGTTCGAAAATTTTCACGAATCCAATACTTTCTCTATATATACATGTAGAAGAAAGTATTAAAAATCGCAGGTAACAGATTAAAATATTTAGAAAAATTACCGCCTGTAAGTAAACACACTTTCAAAAACATCCCTAAACTGTCTAACCCTCAGAACAAAAAATCCCCCCCCCCTACACACACACACCTCACAAAGAAAAGAAAAAAAAATATGCTTAACATGAATTTATTTATTTATTTATTTATTTATTTTTTGCGTATATAAATAATCTGGTGTGTCACTCACACGACTTTCTCTTACCCTGAAATTTAATACTATAAATATAGGTTGCAGATTAAGAGGTAAGATAAAGATGTTATGTAAACCTATGTTAAACAATTCAAATTTGGCTTCGGAAGAGTTTTATATGATAATTAATTCTGTGTGAGGGGGCTACCGCCCCCCTCAACCCCCGTTTCATTGATGCACCTACATTTATATAGAATTTAATTCGGTTATTAAAAAATAATTCTCTTTTTAAAAAATAATTTATTAAAATTATTTAAAAAAATTATCTTTTATGTTAATGCAGACGATTTCCATATTAGAGAAGTAGTATAACACTAAATATCCAAAAAAAGTCACTTTTATTCTCTATATTTAAAAAAAAAAAAAAAAAAAAAAGATTTTTTTTCTAAGTTCTTTTTTTGTTAAAAAAAAAAAAAATCGATAACTTTGTTTTAAATTATCACAGATCTATGGTTCAACCATTCGTTTTAAAGGTGTTGGCGAGCTCTTTTGAAAGATACCCATCATGAAAATTTACTCCCCTCGAGGGGGGACTTCCCCCCCCAGGGGGGAGGGGAGGCTTCTACATACACAATTTTTTTTCCCAGTTGACTATCTCTATTGCAAAAAATATATATTCGTTTCATTTGGTTTAGTGCAGTCTATAGACATTAAACTCTACTTACCTGCAATTTCCCCCATAGACGTAATGTATTAGAATTTTCTTGATTGTCCCTGTACACGAACCATTTGCTTGATCTTAACGAAAATCTTACTGTAGCATCCCTATATGATACACATTTAGAATACCAAGTTTGGAATGTCTGCTACTATTCGTTCTTGAGATATGCTGATAACAGACAGACACACACACACAGACATACATACACACACACAGACACACACACAGACCATTTGCTAAAAACATGATTTTCGTATTCAGGGGACCTCAAAACGTGTAAATATAATAAAATCTCACATTCGAAAATTTGACCCAAAAACAATACTTTCTCTACCTTATGGGTAAGAGAAAGTAAAAATTATCTGCTTATTTTCTGGCCCAGTTTTGATAGGATAGTATCAATTAGATCCGTTTTAGCGAAAAAGTAGTTTTAAATTACAGCCAATTGTCATTTCGGCTATCTCTGACTTACAAAATAAATTCGTGGACGAAATATTGTCATGACTGTAGTTACGGCACAAAAGTACAAAAAACATTTGTGCATTAGTTGTACTTTTGAATTGGTTCGAAAAATGTAACCTTGATAAAATTTCGCATTTATTTAAACATTTCTTCGCACAACTTAATGTTATGTTTTCAATCTTTGAATTTCAGTTTGTACACAGAAAATTAACAAGTTTGAAAGTGTAATTTAACTTCTTCTATTCATTCCCGCTGCGCGTAAAGAAACAATTTTATTAGTTTTTCTATGTTGCTTGTTTCTGTTTTGTTATATCAAATATATAAATATGGAACACACAAACAGATTTTTAAACATTTAAGAAAACAAAACTGACAATATTGTGTTGGTATCCATACAAATCATTCCCATCAGCCCCCCTCCCCCCCACACACACTAAAAGATGTTTAGTATCAAAGATCTATATAATTTTCAATAATATTTCTGGTCTTTAAGGTTCTGATTAAAATTTAACCTTATTCTTATCGGAGAAAAACATTGCTCATGTAATAAACTTTTCTGGCCATTAGACATCTGTTCTTCTCAAAAAGTATAGAAAGAAAGAAAAGAAAAGAAAAGAAACGCTTAAAAAATAATGTTTTAATTCATACCAAAATCTTGTCGGAAAGCGTTCGCACTTAGTGTAGATGAGACAGTAAGTTTGACTTACTTCATCAAAAAAGTATTTTTTTAATTGCAGTTAACCTGTGATCAACGTCAATTCGATAATCTAGTTGTTTTTATACTTCAAAATAATTCTGCATTAAATTGAACTTTTTTAAACTTCGATTTGAATTTATTCACAGAATGTAGCCTGTGTAAAATTTAGTATAAAAAGTTTCTCTACTCAGCTTGACTCATAAACTATACATTTAATCTTTAAACACCAATTTGTGAGCAGATTGTGCTAATAGTTTGAAAATTTAATCTAATCTCCCTCCCCTCCCCCCCCCCCCAATCCAGTATTGTCGCTGTGTTAAAAAAATAATTTTATCGTTTTTCTTGCATTGTTTCTTAATTTATATATTAAACGTTGACAGTCGGAAAAAAAAAAAAAAACATTGCTGGGTTGATGTACAACTCCCCTGCCCCCGAAAAAATAATGTTTAACATCAAATACTTATATATAATTTGTAATAATGTTTCTCTGTTTTTAGGGATGTGCTGAACTGTGTTTAACAACCCCCCCCACACACACACACACTTTTTTCATCCTTTACAATAACTGCTTTCTAACAAATTAATATATCTATGTTTATTTTGTAAATCTTCTGCTAAAGCAATTTTCTTCCAAACTCTAGAAGAAAAGGCGGCTCAAATTATAAGAAAGTGCCCCTCCCCCTCACCCGGCTAACATATCGAAAATTCGTCCTTTTCCATTAAAAGCTCATACCGGTATGAATGCATGTTGTCGAGAACATCTAAATTAAGTTTCTTTTAATCCATGAAAAAATTTTAGACCAATTTATTTGTTTTTTCTCAGGTTTCTCTGCAAGCTGAATGTAGGCTTTTTTATGTCAGGTGTTATAAGCGTATACTGCCGTAGTTTTACATCTCTAATGATTTCTTTGCTTTTGCTATTCTTGTTGTTCATACGGACTTCTAATTTATTTTGTTCTTATTTACTACCGTGCAAAATGTCAAACGTCTATGTCGCTTCAAAAGAATTCTCCTCCCCTGTTGATTTTGTGTACCTTGCATAGTCGGAATTTGTAGGAAAATGAAAACAACAGTCTTCTAAAGTTTTGTTTTATGAGCAATTTATGAAGAAAGCATCTGTTATTACTATTATTAACTAAAATGGCCTCTTTCGGTATTATGAAACATTTACCCTCTCTCCCACATGGAAATATTCTTTGAACTGAACGAATGCAATTACAACTGCTTTTGGAAGCTCTTCTAAATGCTTTACAAAATCATACGCAGATAAGACTATCTATCCCGAACCGCTGCCTTGATATAACAATGACATTCTCATCATTTTGCTCCATTGTAAATTAAAGAAGATACGCATGTAAAAATAAAGTTAAAGATACATATGCAATATTTGTAAACTATTAATATAAAATTAGCAGCAGTATCATACATTTAACTTCGACAAAAGACTTGTGTATTAACATATAAAATTTAATTGATTTCTGCTGCATTTGTATAATTTCGCCCTCCGCAGTAAATACATAAAGAATTATGTAACCGAAATACGTAGCCAGATACTACATACTAGATTCTAAGTATCTTGAAATTGAATAACTCTGTTTATAAGTTTCAGGATTTAAATATAAAAAAAAATAACCACTAATATAACTAACATAAACAGTCATTGTTTGTGTTGATTATTAAAATAGGATAAAAGATTATATAAAATTTAACTTACCTAATATGAATTCCAAATGAAAACATAAATTGCTTTAAGTTCTTCAATACAGTCAACAACAACAAAATTTTAATGAGTAGATACGAAGATAAACATTCCGCAGAAACAATCTAATTTTCCCTAACGTTCCCTTTTCCCCCTTTTTACGTAATAGTACACTGCAATGAAACAAACTATTCAGTATATTTCTACCTACAAAACTTCTAGTTAAATATATATATATATATAAATAGGTATTTACTTGAATATAAAAATAATTTAAGGTTATGCATTTATATATTTTTTTATTTGATGTATCTATCAAAATCCCTACAGGGAAAACGTTGTTTTGAAAAGGGGAATATCTGTAAATTAAGAACTGAGCTTCTTGGTTCAATGCTTTTAACAGAGAACTCATGTAAATTTACGGAGAGTCTCAATACTTTTTCTGTACTTTTACAGAAATTTTTGACAGTGAACCGAGTTTCTTGATTCACTGCTTTTAACAGTGAACTCATGCACATTTACGGAGATTCTCAATACTTTTTCTGTATTTTTACAGAAATTTTTAACAGTGTGCCTACAATTATTGACTATCGAAGAAAATATAGCAAAAAATGTAACGAAATATTCGATTCAATAGGTTTTCTAACAGGCTGTTTTTTTTTTTTTTTACAATAAAGAAGTTGAATTTTGATTAATTTTACGAAGTTTTGCGGCTTAAGTGAGGCATAAGAATTGTAAAATGATATAAATATTTTTAAAGATACTTGAAAAAAGTGTTAAAGAGAAGAATTTGAATGGTATTAGAATAAATATTAATATTTCAAACTTTGAATTTCATGCGTGAACTAAAGATATAAATATTGATTTTACTTTGATTTTTTTTTTTTTTTTTTTTTTTTCATAATTCCGAAATAGAGGATGACAAAGTACAACTTTGTTTTGCTATTAGAAGTCACTTATAAAAAATATCCTTCTTCTGGCCCACTCTATTAAATATGATATTCTATGATATATTGAATTTTAAATATTATATTAGAGTCATTGCCATCACAAGGGGTAGAAACCATGTCCCTTAGCCCTCAAAAATATGAAATATTTTCAATAAGAGAATTTTTTATAACTTAGTTATTTCTTATGATTTTCTCTAGTTCAATAAAGGTTATGAAATTTGTTAATATCATTTATTTTTCTTAGAACACTATCGATGAAATTGGAATATCCACTCCGTGGACTGTCCCCAAGGGAAGGCTGCAGAATATAGTATTATATTCAAGCTTATAATTAATGTTTTTTAATTACATTTTGGTTTAAGCAGGACGTAATTATCATAAAAAAATATGTTTATTAAATTTTAGAGGTATAAAATGAATCTTGTTTTTTTAGTTAATTTGTAACAAATGTCTCTAATGAAAGTCATCCACTCCGTGGACAACTATTTAATTTCGCATAAAGTTCGGTAGATGGTACTGCCTGTCACCAGTGTGTAACTGAGGAGGAAGAAGGGAATCCATCTTTGTTTTCATCTACATGTGCTGAACAGAATGCTTTATTTCATTCTGTTGAAACAGTTTTCATCTGTGATACCTCTATTTGGCAATCTCATCAGTCCACTCTGTGGTTAGAAGTATACAGGGAATTATAAGGATTATTTGTTATCTAATTATTGTTATAATTAATGATTATAAGGCTTAATTCCACACTATAATTAAATTGCTCCTGACATTGTTACTTTTTTCCTTAAAATTCAAAATCAGACATTCTGTCTACTCCGTGGACTTCCACTCCGTAGACATTATTTGATCACAGAGTGGACCCTACTTTCCACGGAGTTTATATTTTCAAATTTAATCTTAAAATTAGATACACTTAAAGAATAATTGAAATCTATTTGATAAATAAATTTTACCCTTTTTTTTCATTAGCCTACTGATTACTTTAGGTGCAAGGAAAATATACCCCCCCCCCCTCCACACACACACGCACTTTTATATTTTTATTCATGATTTTCTAAAAATGTCATTTCAGCAACTTTAAGCAGTATTTGCTACTTTTTATTAAACTGTTAAGCATTTGTCTCCATGGTTTAAATGTAGAATCGACATATCTAATTCTAAAGTTCTTATCTTAAACCTTAAAACTAACTGAAAGCGAGTCATCATGGAAACTAACTGTAAATGAAAAAGACATACAAAGTGTTGATCTTCTGCTACCAAAAACCACTCAACCCTTCAAAGGATCCTCGAAGATTCGATAAATTAAATGGACAAAAACTCTACTGTTCTCCATGTGAGGTGTCTCACATGTCTAAACTGCCGCTGACACTGTTCACATTTTAGCTTTGGAGTGATCGAAGTACTTGAAGACCCTAAACCAATCTCTGATCCACCAGGATAGGGTTCTCATTCCTTAGAGCGTGTGTTTCCGTCAGCAATTCCCTATGCAGAACTCTCAAAAGAAATGTGGGTTGTAGTTCATTTTGCAATTTTATACCCAGGAGAGATTGTGCAAATAAAAAATGAAGAGCACATAGAAGTTTCAGTTATGCATTTCACAAGTGATAACCAATTTTCTTGGCCAAATAAAATTTACCTATTTCCATACTTATTGAGTGACGTAAGAGCTATTATTAAACCACCGATTCAAACTACACCTGGAAGCAGAAGTACATTTTCCCAGAGTATCAGAACATCCCCTTCCCATGAACAGTGGATTTAGTATTCACGAAATGTTAATTTAAAAATATAATAACTTTTACTTAAATTTTGTAACATTGCATCACATATGTTTAATTTAAATTGTATTATTATTATTATTATTATTTTTTTTAAGTGAAAAATTAAACTTAAGTAAATTCAGGACAATTATTTTCCCATTACTTTGATTTTTTAAAGCAATTCAATTAAAAACATTTGTTGATTATTTTCTGAGACACAAAGTAAAGCACTATAGATGAAAAAATACCTATAACACAACTTTCAGGTTTAGATATTTATAAGATTCCACTCCGTGGTCAGTGATGTCCACTCTGTTCAAACACTAATTTTGAAATTAATTAATTACTAATCAAAAAATAGCTAACAAGATAGCTCATCAAGTAAATTAGATTCATGGTTGTCAAGAAGGTATTAAGGAATTTTTGTAACTTTTTTTGATAAAATTTTTATATTTTCAAATTCGTCTTCGTTTTCTACCCCTTAGATTGGCAATCACCCATTAATGATTTTATCGCTAAGTGTATAATACAAATTTATAAACACTAAAATTACTTACATTAGAACAGACAAACAAACAAAATCGTTGTTTCTCTATCATTTTGCAAAGACATATTCTCCCATATTGATTAAAGACTTTTTTTTTCATAATTGAAATAAAACTTGCCACAAAGTTGCACGTTTATCTGTTACATACCATCGTATGTACTAAGAAATGTTTTCACATAAAACAATTCTAAATCAACTTTTAAAGTGCAGAAATCCGCATTAGACCCGTTCTTAATCTTAAGAAAATGAATAATTTAAGACGTGTTTTCTGACAAATTTCTGTTCCTTTATTTGTTAATTTGCAAATGTACTTTGAACAATCTAAATTAGTTATATATTTAGGCTGAGCAGATCAGAGTGTCTTTTTAATAGTGAAGCGTTAAAAATTGCTACAATTATACACTTATCGATGATGTTTTATTTCCTTATAAATAAGGACTAAAAATAAAGTATTACTGATTAATAATTTACATTCTACAATTTTTTAAAACTTAGAAAAATCCCTTCAAAAAAAAAGAAAGTCCCCATTTGTCTCCAGAAAATGTGGGGACGTTTGGTCAATGTAGATATATTCCTATAAATACTGATATTAAACAGATAAACTTGAATGTGTATTTAGTAGAAAGTCTAATGATTTTTTTCAAAAAAAAAACAGTTAAAATTTGTAACTTTTTATTTTATTTTATTTTATTTTATTTATAAGTGTTTAAACTTAAAATTCTTTAATAATTCTTTAATAAGATGATTCTTTTAAACGTTGCAATATACCATTATGAATATATAAGTACAAAACTTAAAAAAATAATCTGGTGTGTCACTCACACAACTTTCTCTTACTCTGAAATTTAATACTATAAATACAGGTTGGGAAGTAAGAGGTAACATAACGAGTGCTGTTACGTAAACCTATGTTAAAATAATTCAAATTCGGTTTCAGAAGAGTTTTATATGATAATTATTTCTGCTTGAGGGGGGGGGGGGATAGACCCCCTCAACCTCCTGTTTCATTACTGAAACTACATTTATATAGAATTTAAATATGTTATTAAAATTAAAAGTTCCCTTAAAACTATTCAGACAACTTTCACGTTCAATATTCCATGAAAGGTATCAGTCTTGATCAACCTTTTCCAGCAACAAATTTATATTAATTTGATAATACAACTTTTGGATCTTCTGAAATTATTCGTTTTTATGTTATTCTAAGAGGCACAGACAATATTCAAACTTTAAAAAAAATGAGTTTGGTAATCAGGAAACCTCAAAACGTGTAAATACACAAAAAGCAAGCAATGGATATTTAGCTTAAAATCATACATTATTTATCATATATCTATGAAGAATGCATTTCCATTTCTGAGCAGCTTTGCTGGACATGCTAAAATATTATAGCAAAATACTTCCACTAACAATCAAAAAGTATGTTATCACTTAAATATTTGAAGAATATGTACAAACCACATAGTGGACCTAAATACAATCCTATAGTAATAATATATGGCACAACCTGAGATGCACTTCCATCAATTTTCACCTATTGTCCCACTATAATCTTATTATTTTGCGTAGCCCTGTAAATGAACAATGAAAGATTTCCCTGCCATATTGTTTATGAAGCATGCTTTTTATGCATATATATATATATATATATATATATACATACATATATATTCTTTTAATTTGGTTTAGTGCAGTCTGTAGATTTTAAACTCTACTTACCTGCAATTTTGCCCATAGACATAATGTATTTGAATATTCTTGAGTGTCCCTGTACCCGAACCATTTGCTTCATTTCAACGAAAAGCTTAGTGTAGCATTCCTATATGATACACATTTAGAATACCGAGTTTGAAATTTCTGCTACTTGTCTTTCTTGAGATATGCTGATAACACACACACAGACAGATATACAGACAGACAGACACACACACAGACCAACCGCTAAAAACACGATTTTGGGATTCAGGGGACCTCAAAACGTGTAAATATAACAAAAAAATCTCGTTCGGAAATTTGAGCCTAAAAAAATGTAAGTAAAAAAAAGTGTATATATACATATATATATTTACATATATTGCCTTATTGCAATATGATATAATATTATTTTTATGTATTTTATAGTGAAGTTAAAAATTTCATAATATTATGATATATTGCAACATTATTTACAATATTTGTGAAATAATTTGACTTAACATTATAATGAATCCTAACTTCTAATTACATTGCGTATATAAATTTCGTAATACATATTTTAATTACCATTGCAAAATTCACTTGATAATAAATCATTAAAATAAATGTTCATTCATTTTAATCCTTTAGTATAAACTGAGAAGTTATTATGAAGAATACTAAAAGTACATTTCGCAGAATATTAAACAAATAATATTTAACTGTTAAGTTTCATAAAATCTCTGAACGATATTACATGTGCATAAATGGAGTTTCATTTCCTAAAGGTAAATGGAAATAATAATAATAATAATAAAATAAATAAATAAATTACATTTGTATAAAGATTTTTTATTCGTTATTTACTTTATTCCAAAGCTCAGATTATTTACAAAATTATAACTACTAATTAGATGCTACTTATATAAAATTGCCTTTGTCATCGCGTCTTCGTCTCATGCTAATAAACAAGGAGCCACCATTGTAAAGTAAATATAATCTGTTCCGCTTGTCGTTCCTTGGCTTAGTTTGTTAGAGCGTCAAGTAAATAACGTGATGGTCAAGACTTCGATCCCCCGAAGGTTCTGCGTATTGATTTTTTGTAGATAATTAGTAGAAAAGGTGTCAATTGATAAAAGAAATGTTTTCGTTGAATACACAGTATCCTTAGAACTTTTGGGGCCGCGGTAGCTCAGTCGGTAGAGCACCGAGCTTGTAATTGGAAGATATTGGATTCGGTACTCGAACGGGCCAAAGACCATCGTGTACATTTATGGTGGCTGCTCTACATAAAATTTGTTGTGGCCGCTATATCCTCCATGTTTCCATCAAAAATTATACATCTGGGGGTCACCGAAGCGGGAGAGTCATCCCTTCCGTGGAGGATAAAAATTGTAATGGCATGTCTCCGCGCCACCTCTAAGGGGTGAGTCCCAGATTGTCGCCAATTGCCCATTGCGCAAAACTAGAGCGACATAAAACCAAAACATCCTAAGAATTTCTGAAGAGTTTATTTAAAAAGTTTAGATATTAAAAAACACAAAATATTTTAGATATTAAAGAAAAGCACAAAATAAAAATTTTTAATTAAAAAACGCATAAATAAATATTTTTAGAAGCTTTTTATTGAAATTAGGAGTTTTTTATTGAAATTGTATTTTGTCATCGTGTCTTCTTGTCACGCTGAAAATCAAAACGTCTCCACTTTATCGTAAATGTTCTTAATCCGTCGCTTTCTAGCTCAGTGTAATAGAGCGATAATGTTTATAACGCAATTGTTGTACAGTCGGTAACAAAAGTGTCCGAACACTAGCAAAAATCTCTATGTTAAAAAGTTACACTTCATATGGTTTTGTTAAATAAACTCTTACGGAATCCTGTTCTTAGTCAGTGTAAGAACATGATTCGATAAGGATTTATTTAACAAAACCGAATGAAGTGAACTTTTTTTTATATAGAAATTTTTGCTAGTGTTCGGACACTTTTGGTACCGACTGTAAGTTCGATCCTCGAAGACCGATGTGTTACTTTATTGCAGATAATTAATAAAAATGATGTTAAATAACAAAATAAAGAACCTTCGTTGTCTACACTCTATCCTAAGTTTTTTTGATTCATTTTTTTAAGAAGCTTTTTTTAGTTACTAAAACGCACAAAATTTAAATATATATATATATATATATATATATATCGCTGAAAGTTTTTATTGTATAGCCCTAAAAAGCATTTAAAAAATATTCTCACAAGGACATGCTATAAAAAAAATAAATAAAAGCTTCAACAGTAAGAAAATAGTTGAAACAAAAATATAAATATTTAAAAATATATATGAATATTTATTTCACTTTGCAAGAGATGAAAAATTTTAAATGTTCAAAATAATTTAAAAAACATTGAGGACAATATTCTTTTTGTATAAGTGTTTGTGGTAATCTTTTAGCATGTTCTATAACTTTTCTTTACTATTCTGTGATTTTTGGTTAGAGTGTGCCGTGGGTTCGATGCTAAATTTTGCAGATTTTTGATAGAAAATGTGTCAATTGATAAATGAAAATCTTTCAAAGTCTACACAGCGTCCTTTGATTCATTTTTTCAGAAGCTTTTATTATAACTAAAAAGCAGAAAATAAAAATTTAAGTGTAAAAAAAATTTTTTAACAGTAGAAGATTTTTATTGTGGAGCCCTGAAAATCCGAAAAATATATATATATATATATATTCTTAGAAAGACATGCTATAAATAAATGAAAGTTTCAAAACTAAGAAAATTTTAGAGAAAAATACAGATATTTCACTTTTGCCACAGATGTAAATTTTTAAATATTCAAAATATTTAAAAAAAGCTTTGGAGACCTTTGAAATTTATGGCTTAACAAATACTTATGTAGAAACTAATGACTAATAATATTGGTCTCGATAGCGTTTTAAAATATTTTGAATATTTAAAATTTTTCATCTCTGGCAAAAGTCTATATTTTCCTCTAAATTTTCTCAGTGTTGCCACTTTCATTTATTTATAGCATGTCTTTGCTAGAATAAATTTTTATTTTATACTTTAAAGGCTCCACATTAAAAAGCTTCTGTTAAAAAAAAAAGTTTTTTACTTAAATATTTATTTTAAAATGAAATAACAATTCCCTATAATTTTAGCATAAAAAATTATTCCTATGGTAGATACTACTTCTATAAAATTCAAAAATTCAAACTATATAACAAAATGCAACCAACATCATTGTTTTCTTTATTTTAAAAACAAATTTTATAGATGCCACACGCACCACATAAACTTTGAATTTCACAACTACATTTTAAGATAGCACTAGATCATGTTTTATATAAAAAATAAATCATTACTTTTTTTTTTTTTTTTTTTTACTTATTTTTATTTCATTTTGCACACGCACTTTTTATTTCTTAATTCAAAATTATTAAAAAAAAAAAAAAAAAAAAACCTTTTTCGATAGTGTTTGTTTCGATACTGATCATTATTAGTTTTTTTTTTTCTTTTTCTTTCCAAAAAAAAAAAAAAAAAATGAAATTCTGGCGAAAGCAGAATATTAGTTTAGTACGGAGTACTATTAGTCCTCGATTATTATTATTATTATTATTATTATTATTATTTTCAAATTATAGCATCGTTTTCAAATTATTCAATTATATTTTCGATAAATTTTAGATTTCGATAAATGTCCAACTATCGAGAAATGACACCTCAAAAATTTCAAATTGAGATTAATATTCCTCGTTCCTAAAAATTCTGATTTAATCCCAACACACCATGATCGTACGTTTAGCACAACTCTATTTTGGTACCGATCTGAGTTCAATTATTGAACGTTAGACTTAATGCTGCATTTTAAAAGTACTATTTTGTATTTATTAATGACGAACTGAAATAATTAAATGTTATTCTTCGGTTAGCTAAAATAGTTAATATTTTTTAATATGTATAAGTTCAATTTATACTCGCTGTCAGTATTTAAATAATATTCGATTTTTGATAGAAACGAAATTCTTTTCGAATGTCATTTAAAAAAAAAGACTTAACTTAATATATTCTTCAATTTAAAAAAGTACGAAATAATATTGAACTACACAAACCTTAGTAAGAAGATATAATATTCTTATAAATAAAAATTATAGGTAATTACATTTACTGACTTATCAATGAAAATAAAAATGAAATAAAAACATTATACGATGTATAAACTTGAAACATTGTGGTATT
The DNA here is from genome assembly GCA_963930645.1 of Salticus scenicus. Taxonomy (NCBI): domain Eukaryota; kingdom Metazoa; phylum Arthropoda; class Arachnida; order Araneae; family Salticidae; genus Salticus; species Salticus scenicus. The sequence goes on from OZ005649.1 coordinate 213,383,846, forward strand.
TTTTTTTTTTTTTTTTTTTTTTTTTTAACCCGTTAGAGTCCAGTGTCCTCATTTGAGGACATCTGACAGCTAATAAAATGGCACGTATATTTTTTGAGATTTCTTGGAATGATTTCTGATTTTTAGTGACAGTTTATAGCGTCACTCTGAACGATCTCTGAAAGTTTTATGTGCCTAATATTAATTATTATTTCATAATTTGGATAGTCATTTTATGATTTTTCAATCTTCGCCGCACATGTATTTTCTTTTTGCGCAGGTATACTAACTTAAATCAAGTTGAATAATAACGTACATTATAATACTTTACTTTGTCAACATATAATAGGAAATTAATTTGTTATCTAGAAGTTTTTCTATCTCGAAGTTTTCTCGCTAGAACACTAAACGTCAATAAATGTGGATAGGCTTTAGATTTAAAACTATCAAAAGAATTGTTTAAGTAAATGTAGTTTACTGTCAATTGTCTCTATTAATTTAGACATGAAATAATCAGGTAATAATATTTTGAATCAATTTTTTAATTTTCTTCAACATTATTTAGAATTTTCTTTATTTGTAATATTTTATAATTCCTTTATTTAATTACTTGACATATATTTTACATATAATTGATATTAATATGGTTACCATTATAAAGTTATATAACGAACGTACAATAATAAAATAAAAAAAATATATAAAATTTACATAATTTTTATATTCACTAAATCACCAAACATAATACTAATTTTGTACAAGATATAACACATAAAACATATGTATATGCATTACAATGTGGTATGTTATATTAAATCACATACAACATATTTCTATTTAGATAAATGATACATATTTGCAAAATAAGTGTTGAGAAATGCATCAATCAAAAACAAAAATGTTTTTATTTTTGATATGTATTAAATTAATCAAGGCTTTCCACACAGATAAAATCAAATAATAAATTAAAAATGGTTTTCCAGTATTACCATTTTTGTGATTAGAAAATGCTATTTTTTTTTGAATAAATAAATAAATAAATAAAATGTTTTTCATCGTACTAATAATGCTTTTCCAAAAATATTTATATTATTAAGACACAGATTGAAATGGCAATAAATTGTGGATCGGATAAAAAATGAATTTTCATAATTTGAAACAATTTAACATGTTGATATAACAATTAATGTCTCCCACTCACAAGGAAAGATTAATATACTTGAATTGATTCTAACTTTGATATTAATGGAATTCCATTCCTTGATGTAATTGCTGTATATCTCTGAGGTAAAATTAAATAGAACTGAAGCTCACAATAGATTATTCTGCGTTCATACATATAAGTCTTACAAAAGATTAAATCTCTAGCAATTGTACTCTTGTGTCGAATGGAAAAATAAAAATATCACAAAATGTTAGTCATTTCAGAGCGGTCTCAATTAAAATATTTGACACAAGTTATCTGTTAATTAATATTTTACGTTTACGAACTTACAAAATGATTTTTTTCTTTTTTAATAATTTAAAAACGTAACGCCCAACGGTTATTTTATAAGCTGAATTCAAAATGCAAAAGAAATATAAAAGTATATAAACAGATAGATATTTAGAAAATTAAAAATCACACAGTACAGATTACATCTCCCTATAATACATCAGTTTCAGTTTTCAGGGGATTTAAACAACTCAAACTGAAATATAGTACATAAATTAATATCTAATGTACAATTCTGAAATTTTAGGATCATTATAAATTACAAGGTTGGCCACAGCCTTATTTTGTGCATCATACTTAGAACACGTTACATAATCTTATATATATATATATATACTAGCTGACCCGAAAAACGTTGTTTTGTCATATAAATTATTTCTAGAGAATATTTTGCTAGAAAAAAAAAATAACTAACTTATTGTAAGTGTGTAAGGATGTGGTATATAAGTGGAAGATGTACGGAGCGCTGTGAACGGTGAAAGAATATAAAAATAACAAAACACCAATCATTTATTTTTTTAATTTATTAAAATTGATTCTTTAAAATTATATACATATCGCTACTTATAACAATATTACTAAAAAACAATATCAATCCCTTAATGCAACAGAGTGTACAATATTTTTTGTTATCCCATCTTTCGCCAATACAAACAAACTGGATGGTTTGCCCACTCGAGGGCCACGTATAATTGTCCGTGTGAAAAACATGATGTGCTCAAATCTAAGCCACAGACAGACATCGTTTGGCCCTGAGACTTATTGATAGTCATTGCAAATGCCAATCTAATTGGAAATTGAGGGCGTTTAAATTGAATTGGTACATCTGTGGGTATAATAGGAATTCGCAGTAGTAATATATTTTCACCTCGGAATTTGTCATTTAAAATGATGGCTTCGATAACATTTTTCATTAATTTTTTTATGACTAATCGCGTGCCGTTGCATAACCGTTGTGGGTTCAAATTACGAAGCAAAATAACCGGAGATCCAACCTTCAGTTGTAAAATATGCGGTGGCATGCCTGGTAAATCCAATGAGTTTAAAAACTTTGTTGGATAATTTACAGCTTCGGTGGCATCGCAAACTGTATCATTAGATTTGTATGACACCAAGTCTCCTGGTAACAAATGTTGTATCTTGAGATTCAATTCGTTGACGTCCACATTTTTTGCTGCTAAAATTGCTCTTTCTGCCAGCCACTCATGATTTGTGTATCGTCTGTGTACATCGGGAAATATCTGGTCAATAAGATCATCTTGAGAATCAATGATTGTGCAGAAATCGGTCGGTAATTTTAGGCATCCAGTTTCATCTGTAATAACTTTTCCATCGCCGGTATCTAACAATTGTTTTGAGAATGTTTCAGCGGATGGATCTTGAAGCTTTTGAACGCACAAATTCACTTTCAGGTACTTTTTCAACACTACGCCACATGACGATGATTTTAAGCAGGCGTTGATCTCATCAGCGTATGTTGAACGCGGAATAACGGGAAGTGCTTGTCTGAAATCACCTGAAAAGAGTAACAGAGTGAATGTTTTGCCAGTTCCATCTGGTGCACCCAAAAAAAAAAAAAAAAAAAAAAAAAAAAAAAAAAAAAAAAGAATCCACCTTGTCCTGCCAAAACTGCGAGCATGATGCGGTCGTAAATGGTTCTTTGTTCTTCATTCATTAGTGGGACATAGCGAGCAACAATCGCTGCCATTTCTACAGTATTGTATTGTAGTTCACGATTCAATTCAGTGCTTATTAAATCAGATGCATTTCGATTTGTTGAATGCATACCGAAATGACTGAGTGGTAAGTTGGCAATGATAATGCAAAGATCTTCAATAGCAATCAATGCTTCATTGTACATAGCGTCACTGAATACTATCGTTAGATCGTTGCACCGTCAACGATGTTGATGCAATATATCATTAGTCAATGAATCTTTGTGATTATCCCATATTGTCTCTGCTCGGGCCGAGAAACATGTTGTCAACACTATAGCGAATAGTAGACGAATTTGTTTTGCTGTACAGTTCAGTCCTACTTCAGCAAGCATACACTCCCACTGGTTGTCGTCTTCCAGCAAGCCGAGTGCAAGGCATGCATCTTTATACGTTGGATACTGTTGTCCATTCACTTTACGTAAATCTTGAAATGACAAAGGGCCGATGACATTAACCAATAACAGTCGAAGATAAAAGCACTCAGTCTGCCTTGGATTGACCGTAAATACTCGTTCCATGGTGTTTGATTTGAATAAACCGGGACATGCATCAATCGGCGTGCCTTGCTTGCGGGGCATTCATTTTTTTGTTGGAGCCCATGTGAAATAGCGTGGTACTTCTGAATAGAGTAATGTCCGTGCAAAAGCACCAAAAGCATCCGCACGATTACACAATTCAAAAAATTCGGTGAGTGTAGTTTTTGGTGGATTTATAGCACGATCAATCGCTGTCTCGCTCTTGAAATATACGCGCTGACCATTTTCAAGATGGACGGCTAAATGAAGAACTGCTGGATCCCGTTCATGAATTGGGAAACCAAATATACGTCAAACAGCTTCATTGGAGCTCACGTACCGGCCAGTTTGGTAAAGTGTTATTTCATCGTTGTTATTCACCAGAGGAGCATTCACATTGGTATTTTCAACTCGAAATACATCCATATCACAGCCTTTATTCACATACTTGCAAATGTATTTGATGCTCTTCACTGAACTGCAGAACTGAACATTAATATGAGCATTGAATGTTTTGCTCAGCAGAAGCGAATATGGGACCACCCATCGGTTATCAATGTCAATATCTATGTCGTTGACATAGATGACCGCCATAGATGATAAGATTGTCCGCCATTATCGGGAATTCTTCGACGATATATTGGATATCCGTCAACATTTGTGATCGTGAAATTTTTCGGAAAACTTTTAGTACATTTTCCATCTGCACAAATAATAATGGCCTAAAAATTCATTTTTCATTTTAACATAAAATAACTCCGTCGGATATTGACGAATTTTTTAAAAGAATATACCATTTTAACAATATTAACGTTGAAAAATATTTTAAACACTTACGGTTAAAAATTCATTTTTCATTTCAACATTAAATAAATTCTGACATCGTGTTTACGATTCTAAAATATTAACTTTGAAAAAAATATTTTAAACACTTCGTAAGATACGGTTACGATTCTAAAAATATTAATTTAAAAAAAAATATTTTAAACACTTCGTAAGATACAAATCATTTTTAACACGCTTTTGTTAGCTTTACCTGTACGTATGTATGTTTGTTTGTGACTTCTCTGGGAGCAAACAAAAAATTTATATTGTAAAAAAAAAATACTTTCCCTCCGTGAACGATGCGGCGTCGAGGTAAGGCGCCGCGCTACGAATCTAAAGGTCCGGCGTTCGATCCTCGTTAGGGGAGATTTTTTAAAAGGGTTTTTGTTAATTCTACGTTATTTTAATTAAAGATTTAAATGTATGTAAATATTACGGTGTGTCACTCACACAATTTTCTCTTACCCTGAATTTTAATACTAAGATAGATATTTCGTGCTTTTTAGTTCACATTTCTATAAAAGCGTGTTCTTTAATTTTTTAAAACTATAATATTATCCATTTCAACATTAAATAAATTCTGACATTGTGTTTACGACAACTCACGCCATCTAGGTGGAAAAGTTGTTGAAAGAGTTGGTTAAAAATTAATTAAGAAAGAACTAATTAAGTTACAACTTTCATTTGTAAATCTAAACCATTCTCGAATCCACCTGAAGACACACAAAAAATTTCATTAAACTCAGTCCAGCCGTTTGGGAGGAGTTCAGTGACATACACACGCACAAAAGAAATATATATATAAAGATATATATATATATATTTATATTAGTTAAAATATTATTTTTTATTCAAAATTAATAAAAAAAAATACAGACATGGCTGTTTATTATAAATTCCAGTTCTGAATTATTTTTATTCCTAGATTTTTCTACCTGAAAGGGCATCTCTAATTATCCAATTCTCCAAAGTTGGTCGACCTGAAAGGTCTCAGTTGAAACATTTGATACAATATTACTGATGTTAGATATATTTAATTTATTTACTCACGAATCGATATAGTGAGTCTGTTTATAAATTGTTTAAAAGTGTAATGATCAGTGATTATTTTAATATCTGAATTAAAAATGGAATAAATAAATAAATAAATATATAAATATATAGTCGGATTAATAATATTTTAAATCAGAACGGATCACACCTTCTTATAATTCATCTACTTCTGTTTCTAGAGGAAACAAACAGCTCAAATTGAAAGCTCGTACCTGAATTAAATGCTAATAGACACTCTAAATTTAATACGATCATATCCAAATTTAAAGCTAAATACAGCTTTACGTAGTTAACTTATTATTAGAATATATGAGGTAGTGGTTTTATTCAATAAACTTTTATTTAGAAATTACTTAAGAGATCATTTTAAGGAAATATTAAAAGTATAGAGGAAAAATTATTATAAATAAATGTTTTCGATGATTTTTATTGAAATATTTTTCCATCTGAAGGGATATTTGCAACTGTAATGTTTCGAACAGTTACTTATTTAGTGTCTTTGATAAAACGTACAGAATTCTGTTTTATTCGCTTCATATATATGTATATATATATATATACTGATCAAAAAGTCCCACCCCCATCCTAACTCGTAAATTAGTCGGAATTTTGGAAAATGGCGAAACACGTATTTAATGAATTCGTGAGGGACCTCTTTTGGAGAAAAAAGTTTTGGCCCGGGGAGGGGGGGCTAGGGAGCCGCTAGGGATGGCAAATTTCAAATTTCAAATAGGAAGGTATGTCTTGTGATACATCCCTGGAAACGTCTCTTTAAGACAATTAATTTGATATAAGAAGTTTCACCCTGCGATGATTATTAAAGGAGATACATGAGTTTTTAGACTTTTGAAGTGTGGATGTTATACTTATGTATCACATTTAATAATCACTGCAAGATAAAACTATTTATACCAAATCCATTGTCTTGAAGAGACCTATCTAGAGATGAATCACAAGACCAACTTTGCCCAAAAATGTTTGGGTCTGGGCAAGGGGATGGTAAGTGTGCCGCTAAGGAATGCAAATTTAAAATTAGGTATTTCTTTTGATACATCCAGGGAAACGTCTCTTCAGTACAATGAATTTAGTATAAATAGTTTTGTCCTGTACTAGATAATAAAGGGGATACATAAATATAAAATCCACATTTGAAAAATCTAAAAAACTCATGTATATCCTTTAATAATCATCGCAAGGCAAAACTAGTTATATCAAATGCATTGTCTTGAAGAGACGTTTCCAGGGACGTATCACAAGACACACCTTCCCATTTCAAATTTAAAGTTGCCTTCCCTAGCGGCACTCCTAGCCCCCTGGGTACAAACGTTTTTCACCAAAAGAGGTCTTTCTCGAATTCATTAAATACATGTTTCACCGCCATTTTTCACAATTTCGACTCATTTTCGAGTTAGGAGAGGGCGGGGGGGGGTTGGAACACCCTGTATATATACTAGCAGGCTAAGCCCGCTTCGCTGGTCACTATTTTTAATCATTAGAATTAATGAATTCTCAAAATTGCATTAATTTTTATCATGTAAAAAAAAAAAAAAAAAAAAAAAAAAAATTGATCGAGGTCTCTATTGCCTCTTCCGCAGGGCAGGTCATTGTGTGCTGCGCATTTATGTTCGACACTCTTAATGAATCACTATATTATCGTAAAGCAAAACATAAATATAAAGTACAAAAAAAAAAAAAAAAATTCTTCTCTCATCGAAGGAATAATCTGTCCAGGCCTCCACTGCCTGCGGCAGCGTATACACGCGTGCACGACACGCATGTTCCTTCACATACCGTTTCCACCCATCCTATGTAATTTACACTTTCAAAAATATCCACAATCGTTTTCTCGGGTTTTTAAACCTAACAATGCTAATTCTGAACGTTCTATTGAAAGTTCTTTATTTTTGCCCCTGCGCCCCCCCCTTTTTTTGTCCCTAGTAATAATTCTACACCTTCGAAAATATCCGAAATCGATTTATCGAGCCTAAAATCTAATAATACAAATTTTGAACGCTCTAACTCTTATTTCTATATTTTTGCCCTTTCACCTATCCTTCCCATCTGCCCTGATAATTTTTTCCTTTTGAAAATATCTGCATTCGATTAGTAGGTCCCGAAAGCCTATAAGTGCCAATTTTGAACGGTCTAACTCTATTTCTATTGTTTTGCCCCTTCATCCCCACTTCCCGGCTCTAGTAAAACTTTTGCAAATTTGAAAATATCCGCAATCGATTTGTAGGGATTAAAAACTTTTATGTACCAATTTTGAGCGATCTAACTCTTTTTTTTTTTTTGCCATTCCGTTCCCCCCTTCCTGCCCTCCTAACAACTTTACACTTTCGGAAATATTCACATTTGACTCGCAGGGCTCTAAAAACTAAACCAGTTCTGAAAGATCTAATTGTATTTCTACTTTTTTTGCCCTTTTTTGCCCTTCCCGCCCTACCTAGGACGAATATCTAAAATTTGAAAAATTGGTTTATACATGTTTGTGTGAGCTATATTTTAGACCATATCACACACACACACACACACACACACATATTCCGCACACACACACACACACACATATATATATATACTGTTTTGTTTGCGATATAAAGGCTTATTTAAGGCTTCCCTCTTTAGGGGCTGAATTTATAAAATTCCAGAAATTAGTTTTTAGGTATTTGTGTTAGCTAAATTCTAGAGCAAAATATCTGTTTTTTTTCACCCATATATATATATATATATATATATATATATATTGGATTTAGAGGATTATGTGAAGCGCATGTGAAATCATGTTTCGTCCCCTTCCTCCCTCTTGGGGACCGAATTTCTAAAATTCCAAAAATTGTTTTTTAGATACTTGTTTTAGCTATAATTTAAAGCAAAATTTATAGATATCTGTTTTGTGTTTGAGATATCAATGGTTTTGTTAAATCACGCCTTGCCGCCCTTCCACTTTGGGAGGCGAATTTTGTAAAATTGCTTCTTAGTGGATGTTTACGTAATAGAAGGAGCATTGCCACAAAATGGCATGTTTCTTGGTCAAGGGGGTTGGGCTGGGCGATGATGCAGCAGTTGTAGGTTGGGCAGTCACTCACTCACTCACTTAGGACAAACGATTATATATATGTACATATGTAAGATAAATTTCAAATATAAGATGGAATAAAACTTAAATTTTTAAATATATAACTAGAACGGAGTATTTATAAACATATGCGCAAATACCGCGAAAGGAAATATAAAACTATAATAATGTTAAATATAAACTATAATAATGTTAAACTATAATAACGTTAATATAAACTATATAATGTTAAATAAAAACTACAATAGAAAAAGTTTTGGGATTAACTTTCATTTATCGTTGGTAATTTTGCTTATTTATATACATGTGTATCATGTATATAGGGAAAAAAAAACGACTTTTCGCCTTTGATTTAATAATAAGCCTATTTTATCATTTCCCGCAATTACAAAGTATTTAAAAAAAAAAATAGGTAACTTTAAGTTAATGGTGTGCTGCGTGGGTAGAGTCGATTTGTTTAAGCGAGAAACGTAGGTTCGATAGTTATTCCAGACAAGGAAATAGTTCTAAGTGATCATAAACGGATTTCAAGCAAGCTGGAGAAAAAAAAAAAAAACAGAGATTATTCCGAATAGATGAACAGACAAATACGACCTGAGCGCGAACCCGGCACCTACAATCTACAAGGTTTGAGAGAAGAACTTCCCGGCCACATCCGTGACTTCGAGAATCTATGCATCTTAAAGTCTCTTTTCATGTTTTAATTACTGATGTGATAGTATTAGTATCGTTAACCCTCTCGCTCAGGAATTATGAAAAAGAAAACGAAGAAAAACATTGTTTTGTGAATTGATATACGTAACTTATCGCTTTTAAACTTTGCAATATTTGTTCGACCTGATCCGATTGAGGAAAATTTGAGTATCTTCGTATTATAAAAGAAATATACATATATATATATATATATATATATATATATATATATATATATATATATATATATATATATATATATATATTGTTATTAGTTAATATTAAAGCCTCATATTAGGTCCAGGTGAGCTAAAGTTTTAGTAATGAAAATGTAACGATAAAATAATTTGTATTGTTCCGTGTATTTATTAATCAATAAAAGAGTATTTAAATTGTTAAAGAATAGCGAAAAAACTTCATTCGAGTTTATTTTGTTACTAATGAACTGAAGTGATCTTGTTTTTACAACGTAAAGCTATTATTTCATTTTTATAGAATGCTAAATTATAATAATAAAATTTATTTAAACGTATAACATGGGTAAATAAAAAATATCAAGGCAAAATTACAAAAATGCAGAATACTTTTAAATTATTAGATATATGCTACATGTAACGATATAAATAAATCTGTTTAAAAGTTAAAAAATAATAATTATAAATAAATAAAATAATTAATTTATTATGCTTAAATTATTCTTGAAACACAGAAATCAGACTCTGGTTATCTTAGTATTCTAAATTTAATCTCAAAACCATTCATACGCTGTAGATTAAATTGCATAAACTGAAGAAAAATCTGCTTTAGATTACTTGTTCAGTGGATAAACAATATTTAAAACTCTCCATGCTTGTATCCTCAAAAGAATTTTCCCATGAACATAATTATTTTTTAAAAATTTTCATTAGTGAAAATACTGTGTAAAATATAAATAATTAAAAAAGGTTCGAATACATATAGTATTTTTCATTATTAGGAATGGAATGTAAACAGATATTTGAAAAGATATATGAAACAATAAGATTTTTAAATTCCTTTCAAATTTCTACTGATATGTTTTCGCTGCTGCAGTAAACAGGAATTGTATTTCTATAAAATACTATTTAAAGGTAACACTGTAAAACGAAGGATTTATAATTTTAGCATGAATAATTATCTATTTATTTTGCCAAAATTTTATTTCCACCAAAGAATAAAAATATTTGATTAATTTAACAACTAATATTTTTTATGATAGTTATATGATGATGAGATCCTGACATTTTATCACCTTGTATATATGTATATATATATATATATATATATATATATATATATATACTTATTTCATATGTAAATAAATCGCTATGTAAAAACACATTTTTATTAAAAAAAATGGGAACTTAGATAAACATTCTTAAAATTATTAACTGCAAAAAGAAATATATTCCAAAATTTTAGTCAGAATATATCGCAAATTTTAAACAGAAAACAGTATATTTCACAAAGTTAAATTTTATAATATTATTGTTTTCTACACAAACATTTTCAGTAATTTCTTGAAAATATGAAAAACATATTTCGTAGATTTAGAGGAGATTTGAAAAATCCTAAGTTGAATTAATTTGTGCAAAGACCTCACAGTTTTAGTTAGTTAGTGCAGAAACTAGAAACGTAGTTGACGGTTTGAGGAGTTAAAATATATATATATATATATATATATTAATGACGTTTGTTTGCTGTGAGCATGTTTCTCATTGGCTGTAGTGCGTTCCTCCAAATATATATGAAGACTTAGAAGTATTCTTCGAATTTGTTGTTCGTCTGTTACAGGAATAGGGTAGATTGCTAACCCTCGTTGTGTTGTGTGATGAGCTGAATCTTTGCTATATAAGCTGCCTAAATTTACCATTGTTTTGGAACAATGTAACTACCGTGAATATGCTAACTCTGAGAAGCAGTAAAAGGTAAGAAATCGACAGATTGTTTGTGCAGAAGAAACAGGCCTGCAGCCCCTAATTATATCGTACAGAAGTATATGCTGAAGTTTTTAAACATCTGATGGTTACAAATCCTAACAAAATAAGTATTACTATGTTGGAGAAGTAATAGCGGATCATGCCAGCCATCCGTAATGTCCTTTTGTGATTGAATGGAAGGAAATTATCTGCCGCTGACTGCCGAAATTTCCTCATTAGAAATAATCCTGATGATAAATTACCTTCCTCTCCTTTGGTAGATGGAGAAGCTGTTGAGGTTTCACAGAACTGTGATTTATGTATTAGGACATATAGTTGAATCTTACGCAAGGTGACCGTAAACGTGTGCAAGAAAAAATAAATCAGTGGACCAGATAGAAGCATATTTTTACTGATATATTAGATAGAACCAATCTTTTCTTTTTCAGCTTATAGAAAAAAAATAATAATAAAATAAAATATACAGGATAATTTTAAATTTCAGGCTTTAATCTAAAATAGCTTTACAGGTTTAAACTATTTGATTTTTTTAAATTATTATTATTATTATTACTATTATTATTTGTACTTTCATGCAATAATTTATTTATTGTAAACTAAACTTGGATACAGTGAGTAGATGTTTTTTGTTCATCATGTTTAAATCTAATTAAGTAGGAATATTGTAGGTTTTATTGTATGGAAAAAGAATCATTAAGATGAATATAGTATACAGAGCTGCCAACCTAATCCGGCAAATTGTTAATTACCGCCCCATTTTCTACACCACTTAATTTTTAGAGTATTTTTCTTCTTAATTCATCGTAGATACATTTGAAGAAAATTAATCTAAAAATAAAGCTGTTTAGAAAAATGGGCGGTACTAACAATTTGCCGGATTAAGTTGGCAGCTCTGTGTATACATATATGTACTGCATATGTAAGTAATGTAAATAATACATATACTGTAAGTAATATATATACTGTAAGCAATACATATGTGTTTCCATTTATTAAAACTAGTAATAGAAAAAAATCTATAAAAAATAGTAGGTTAAAGAGAATTTTAAAATTAGTATTGAAACAGTTTAAAAGCGCAGAAAATTGTAAAGGCTGTTTAAATCCGGGTTAGGTATTAAAGTGAAATATCTGTTGGTTTTGAATTGTGACATAATTTATATTTTCAAATTATTGTTATAAATTTGAAATTCATGGTGAAAATAATAAATTGTAAATTAGAGGTTATATAAAATTATTTATTTATTTATTTATTTTATAGCTGAATAGTTAACTGCCAAGAGGCAAAAATGTTGTCTATGCCTGTTGTAGGAAATATATAAATGAAATTTTATTAACTGAATAAATTATTACATATTACCAGTTTCTGTGGGCGGTGGTTTTCACACACACAAAAAAAAAAATAATAATAATAATAAAAAAAATAAAATAAATAAAAAATAAGAGTTTTAACAGGTTATAATTCATTGCAGGTAATTTCAAGTAAAATTAATTAAAGTTTTGAAAGATGGTTGTAATTGATATTATCATGATTCACATGTCAGAGGAAATAGTGTATACTTTATTAACAATAACATTTCAAGATGGAAAGAGAATAATTAAGATTAATAGAGATATGTGTTGCCACTTATTAAATCTCGAAACAGAAAAAGAAATTGCGGGTGGATTAGATTATAACTAGAATTAGTATTGATACAGTTTAAAACGTAGAAAATTGTAAAGGTTGTTTAAATTCGAGTTACTATTAAAGTGAAATTGATGTTGGTTTTGAATAGTGTCATAATTTATCTCTTCAAATTACGAAAAAAATAGGTCATTATCAGCAAAAAGTAAAACAAAGTATACTTATAGAGTAAAACAAAGTATACTTATACTCGAAACGAAACTTACTGTACAGTTTCAACCTTTTATGAAAATGCATTTAATAATTCTATTAATAAATCCAATGCCAAATTATTCTTAATAATTTGCTAAGGCAATGTTAGAAATGATTGTAGGAGAAATTAAAGAAGCTAAAGTATTAAAAATACATCATGAAGAAGAAGAAAAATAGTTAGGAATTCATATGCAGAAAATAAAAGTAAAACGAGAAAAATATACCAAAGAATTAGAAATGCAGCGTGAAAAAGTCGCGCAAGTTTTAAAAATGCAACGTGAAATTAAAATGCGAGAAATGGACAATTTTTAAAGAAAGAAAAAAAAAATCGCCGAAAAAGAAATGACTTTGGAAATAAATAATACATTTTTTTTTTTTTTTTTTTTTTTTTTTTTTAGAAAGTTTAATACAAATGAAATGAATATTATATATTTATTATCTTATTTGAGCATGAGGCGATAAGAATTCTCTAGAAGAAGAAGATTGGGTTTTAAAATTTTTGTCTCATTTGCCTATGGATATTATATAGATGGTAGTAGGCGAACCAGAAAAAAGTATGAGAAATTATGGTTATGTTAAGTAACTATTGCTTAAGTGTTTTAAACTAAGTCCAGAATCTTGTTGCATGAAAATTAGACTAAGTTGTTTGCATAACAATTTAGTTTTTGGACTCAGAACGCATTCAGATGGTAAGGTAAATAGTCTAGATAATACAAATTTCTTTATATTCTAAGGGGAAAAAAGTTACTGGTGCAGCTTGCAATTTTTTGTGTCAATTTCATTATGTGTGTCTATTTGCACTATTAATACTTTTTATCAGAAAAAGGTAAAGCTGCGATCAGGAGGGTAGAGAAGGGGTTTGTCGAACAATGCGAATCGGGAGGTGACGGAGGAATCCTACCTTCGTGAGCTAAGAAAGCAGGGGTCGGACTTCCTTAGTAAAATTAATTTTATAAGAATGTATTTATATAGGAATGTGGGTGATCAATATATGTATTAATATTTATCATGATTAAGTACAATAATTAATATAATAAGAGACGTATTTTTATTTTTATTTATTTATTTATTTATTTTTTAAAATACTTTAAATATTTTAAACTTTAAGATCAATAAAAAATGTAATAAGAATGAACAAAATGTTAAATTTCGTGTTAGATACTCTTTTATTACTCCAGATCAATATTTAATATAGTCGGCAGCAAAAGTATCCGAGCACTAGCAAAAATTCCTATCTAAACAAAGTACATACAGTTTTGTTAAATAAATTCTTGTCAGATCCTGTTTTTAGACTGACTAAGAACAGGATTCGACAAGGATTTATTTTAAAAAAAACTGTATTAAGTGTACTTTTTTTATATATGAATTTTTGCTAGTGCTGGGGTACTTTTGCTGCCGACTGTATATTGTGATATAAACAAAAATATTATTTGCTAATCCTCCATAAAATACAGCCAATTGGACATTAAATAAAATCTGTTTACGTTGAAATGTTCGTGAGTTTTTTAAATGTAATAATAATAATAATAATAAATAATAATAATAATAATAATAAGAGAGTACTAAAATTTCTGCGTTCGATACAAACTGCATAAAGTACGCCCCTTTTGTTTGTTCTGATACAGAAATTTAAAATTTTATTAACTGATCGTAACAACCAAAAAGAAACAAATATAAGCGATATTTGTTACATAGGATTTTCTACTCTGAGAAATTAAATTTAATATATATTTTACGAAAAAAAATTTATTATCAAATTAAAAAATAAAAATAAAAATAAAAATAAAAATAAAAAAACTCTAAGAGTTTTAACAGAATATGTATATTCCAATATCTCTGTCTTCTTACAGAGAGACGTTTCGTAATAAATTACTTTCATTTAATTATTCAAAGAATATATATATATATATATATATATCTTCATTTCATTTTTTTTTCTTAACTGGTTAAGTAGGGAATGAAAAACATTATTTTATTCAAGCACATTTTATACAAATAAATATTTTGAAAAACATGCGCACATATTAATTTTATAATTAATAAGTAATTATACATATTTTACAGAATCTATTTACTTTGTATTCTAAAACATACATTTTAAATACTGTTTATTCGCGCTTAATATTTGGTTTGAAACCGCTTGTTTAAAATAACTCAGACAAAAGATTAGTTTTAATACGCGTAATTATTTACATTTCATTACTAAAAAAACGAACTGTAAATAAAATATACAAAAAAAAGCAATTTTTGATCATTTTAACCGTGAAATAAATTATAAATGTAAATAATGACAGAGATAATATTTTATCTGTTAGATTATATATTTCCGAAATAATAAATTAGTCGAAATATCATGTTAATTAGAACAATAATTTAGCATGTAATTTTAGTAAAGTTTTAAAATATTAAACATGATAACATATAATAAATAAATATATATATATATATATCGCTCTAAATCAATAGTCATATAAACAACATTTTGTAATGAAATTTATTGAGGACACTACTGTGTTATAGATAAAAAATCTGGAGTGACTCCACTCGACTTTCCGAACATTGAGTAATTAACAGTTTTGTAGATAAAGTAAAGAAAGAGTAGTTGTTAAACAAACAAAAGAGAGAAAACCATAATAGAGTGTTTGAGTATTTTTCTCCATCTATAACACGTTGTTTTATTTAACGCTACTGAACTTTGAGCCCATAGATCATAATGACAAAGAAATTTTCGTTGTGTCCCTGTAAAAACCTATAAATGTTAGATTCACCAAAATGCTTATAGTTAGTGCAACAGTGATTTATAATACTCATATAAATTTTCAGCTGAATTCAATAAGGCGTTTAGATGCTATCGTACTTTTAAAAATTTAGTCCCATAGGCCATAATGATAAAGAATTTTTCTTTGTGTCCCTGTAAAAAAACTGTAAGTGCTAGATTCACCAAAATCTATACAGTTAGTTCAACTGTGATCTATAACATGTGTACAATTTTTTTGCTCGGATTAATAAGGCGTTTAGACACTATCACATTTTTAAAAATTTGGCCCCATAGGCATAATGATAAAGAATTTTTCTTTGTGTCCCTGTAAAAAAACTATAAGTGCTAGATTCTCCAAAATCTATACAGATTGAGTATTTGTGATCTATAATATGTGTATAAAATTTTTGCTCAATTGAATAAGGCGTTTAGATGCTATCGCACTTTTAAGATTTTGCTCCCATAGGCCATAATGATAAAGAATTTTTCTTTGTGTCCCTGTAAAAAAACTATAAGTGCTAGATTCACCGAAATCTATAGGGTTCGTACTATGGTGACTTACAATATGCGTACCAACTTTCAGGTTAATCGAACGAAGCGTTTAGACGCTAGCGTGTTCACCCACAGACATACACACATACACACATACACACATACACACATACACACATACACACACACATACATACATTATCGTAAAAATAGTGAAAACGGACTCAGGGGACCTCAAAACGTATAGAAACATCAAAATCTCGAATTCGGATTTTTGACATGATTACAATACTTTCCTCACTATAGTGTTCGGAAAGTAATAAAAAGAGTGTTATCAAAAAAGACTACAGCTTGTTGATCCACCTTTATTATCAAATAAGACTTTTATTCTAGCTCTCATAGTATCAATGGAACTATTGATCTGCTATTGTTACAATTTACTACATTCTTCAAATAACATTGTTTTCAGTTCCTTTTTATTCGAGGGCTTCGCAGTTATTTTAACAACATTACTTTGTAAAATATGTTTTATTAGGTTCATATCAGCTGATTGACCCTGCCACGGAGCAGTTCAATTCTAAGCTGTTTTTGAAAGTTCTAGGAAGTCGTATTTTGAGCACTATAAGACTGCGCACTATCTTACTTGAAAACCTAATCTTGACGGTTGAAACTGCTGCCTGGAACGATCGGTAAAAGACTCTCTTTTACAGTGCAATATATTTTTTCACATTAATTGTACATACACTTATGCCGTCGTATTTTAGAGATTGCTGCAGAAATCAGTCTTACAACAACAATTCATAATGAAGTCATAGTCATTTTCGTACACTATTGCTAAATTCACAGCGTCGCGATTAATCCAAAAAATAACACGTTCAAAAAAATATCTTCCTTAGAAAATATTTCTTTGGACCAATCAAATCTCCGTTATTAATAAAAAATAAAAAATGTTATCAGTAGTTGGACACTCTTTTATGAAGGACAACTCAAGTTCGACGTGAGAAATTCGAAAATTAGCAAATCTCTGACTTTTTTATTTTTTATTTTTTAACTGAGGTTTATTTTTTGCTACTGTTTTATAGAGGATAACAAGAGTTCGACGTAACAAATTCGAAGGTATAGTCGCATCATAGACAGTTTTTTTGGAATTCATTTTGATTTCTCAAACTAACATCCTCTTTTGTCTGACAGGCGGTCTAAGTCTTACTTATCTTGGTGAAACACTTTTCTTTTCATCTCTTTTGAACTGCATGATCAACATTTGACTGCTTCAAATTTGCCAACGTTGAGTCTTCAAGTAAAATCGTTTAATCCAGTGACCCACTTATCTTCAGGTTTTTTATTATTATTATTATTTTTTTTTTTTAAGTCAATTACCTACCCGCGTTTGCACTTAAGCTTACGTTTGCGTTCCGTAAATTCCCAGAAATTCTTCACAACTACCCCTGTTTATATATTTTTAAAAATTCGTTACATTTTTACGGTGTCTATATACTTTTTGAGAATGTAGTGTACATACAGTCAGCAGAAAAATTATTGAAGCGCTAACAATAATTCGTATTTAAAAGAAGTGCACCTAATACTGTTTTATTAAGTAAATATTTCTGGAGTCATGTTCTTAGTCTTTATGCTGTTATAAAAAAAGTAAACTGATGATAAAAATTAGCGATCAAACTAAAAATCAATAACATAAAATAAAATACATACATAAATAAAAAAATGTTGATGTGTGCGTCAACAATTTTGCTGCCAGCTGTAACTAGTGAAGTATTCTGACATACTCCTCACAATTACTAGATGTTTTAGTTTTAAATTAAAACAAAATTTTGTTATAAAATCCCCTTACCTAAAAGTATGATAGCATACCCCTGATAATTATTAAATACTGGAGTTGTGTAAAGAATATATTTTCAAAATGTTTCAAAATCGACGGAATACAATTTTTTTAACGTTCATTTTATCGGTAAAGAACTTCGAATTTATAAGATAGAGAGAAAAAAAAAGGAAAAGTTTTAGCGAAAAAATAAAATGAAAATGAAAATAAATAAATAAATAATAATAATAAAGGTATAAAAAATCCATATTAATAAAAAGCATACTAAAAGAAAAAAAAATCCATTAAAATTCTCCTTTTCTACATCTGTTTAATATATTGAAACAGACTGAATTTCTTTTATCGATACATTTATATAAATTTACAAAATTCAAAAGAAATGCAGTTTCACCTGAAGTCTGTAATAACTTGAAAAAAACTTTTTTTTTTTTTTTTTCCCCCAAAAAAGATTAAAAAAAAAGGTAAAAGTAATAAAAGATTAAAAAAAAAAAAAAAAAAAAAAAAAAATCTCTCTATCCCTCTTGCATGAAAAGTTACATCATTTAAAACTATTTTATATAAATAATAATTATTTTAATGGAAAAAATAAGTACTGCATTAAAATGAATATATGCTCTTTTCCAATAACATTCCTATAAAAAAATATAGCGCGAAAAACGTGTGACATTTCATTTGATGGGACACTTGCAGTTGCCCTTAAAAATTCTACCTGAAAAAAGTTAAATTCATTTCGTGGGATTACCCCCCCCCCCCCCTTATTAAAAAAAAAAAAAAAAAAAAAAAAAAAAAAAAAAAAAAAAAAAGTTTGCTTTTTGTGAATAAAAGATTGAATATTTTTACTTTATACTTTATACTGATTTTACTTTATATTTTATTAATGTATATAGTATATATTTAAAAAAAAAAAAAAAAAAAAAAAAAGAAAAGAAAAAAAAGGAAAGAAAGAAAACCTCTCTACACTATTAAAAATGGTTTCTCAAAAAAAAGCAAAATTGTCTCAAAATAGCTCCAAAACAATATATACTTAAATTTGAAAACCCATATACTAATTTTTGAGTGTATTGACATGCTCAAAAGTGGGGATATTGGGATTCTTACTGATCAACCCCATTTTTCAACATGACAATATACACAAAAATGAGTACATGAGATTTTCAAATTTAAGTATATATTGTTTGGGAGCTATTTTGAGACAATTTTGCTCATTTTTGAGAAACCATTTTTAACAGTGTATGATTATTTTTCAGATATATATACACATATACGCTAAAAAGAAAACATAATTTTTATACAATATAGTACATATTACTACGATGAAGTTCATTAATTTAAAATCTAAATATGTGCTCGTAAATTCAGTATTCTAATTTACATATATTCTACATATATTATCATAGAATAACTAGGCAATTTAATTTTCTATGTGTATTCAATAAGTAATACTAGAGAAAGTATTGTATATCAGTAGAATTTTTGAAAATGAAATTTTTTTTCAGTACATGCTTCCTAGTTATTCTTATTATTATTATTAATGCAAAAAAAAATATTTTTGTACATTGATCTGTGTTCTTTTAGCAGCATAATTTAAATACTTATATTAGCAGGAAATTCCAGACTTGCTTTTATAAATTTGCACAACGTAATGATACATATTTTTTATTTATTTTTATTATTTTTCTTTTTTAATATTCAATCGTTACCGTAACATTTAAATATATATATGCAGATGCGTGAGTTTTTATTTATTAATTTAATTTATGCTTTTTCTTAAATTACATTTATAATTTTACTATATATTAACACTTTAGAGTACATTTTTATGTCTTCTCAACATTTTTTTTTTTTTTTTTTTTTTTTTTTTTTTTTATGTTATAAAACTTTAGATCGCGTTTCTGATTGACAACATTTTCAGTTTTCTAAACATTACAATATTTTCTGAAAAGAGAAATTATATGTGTTTACTAATAACATAATAAATAATAAGTCATTAATAATTTTTAATAACATTAAAAGTTTTCAAAATTGTTAACTCTGCTTAAAATGCACCTACAACAATTTACCCTAGTGTATCCGAATATTTTTGTTTATGCCTGTAATTGAGTCTGTAATGTTCATTGCATTATTTACTTTAAAACACATTCCTTTATTGAGTGTGAAAAATGTATGATGATTTCTCATGAGGTATTATTCTCATATTTACCTTAAGATAATTTTGTCGAAATGTGCGCATATATATCACGCTCATTTAACGCAATGTATCCGAACTATCTTGGTAGTCTTCGCATGCAAATTCGTTGCGTTACAGGTATGGTTTTGTAGGGAAATAGTTTATCATGTATCTAGAAAAAAGGGGACACTTTTGTCAGAGAACCCCCATTCCCAACCCCGATGCAAGGAATGAAAATTTTATAAGTTTCTGAAAGGATGTAGGCATGAAGCCTGAAAAGGAAAAAAAAAAAAGAATATCTTTACCCCCAAATTTTCAGTGTAGGAGAAATCAAACCATATTTTTTTTCCTTGCATATCAGTGTTTGCAAAGTGAGAATGGTGGTCAACAGTTAACTATTAAACTATTTTTATGATTTTCAAGAGCCATATGGTTGACATGATATCTCATTTATTTTTTTTTTTTCTATTGAAAAAAAAAAAAAATAATAATTAAACTTATGAACAGAAATTATCTATCTATCTATCTATCTATCTATATATATATATATATATATATACATTTTTTTTTTCTGGGAATCGGCTTTTTTTCCCTCTTAGGTAGGGCTACAACGACATTCATACTAATTAAGAATATTTTTTAAAATTTTGCTTCAAGTGACTAAAACAATGTAATCGTGTCAAAGAGTAACACCCTCCCCCTCATATATATGTATATATATATATATATATATATATATATATATATATATATATATATATATACCTGTTCAATTTACCATTTTATATCGTTTTCAGTTTTAATTTTCTTTCGAAGACTATTTAGTATATATTTAAAGTATCAATAAATATCTTGTAAAAAATGAAAAAATATTGTTTTATTTATTTATTTATTTATTTTCAGCTCAACAAAACGCCTAAATTTTAAGCATCTGGGCCAGAATATCCCATTAAACGGAAAAATTTCTTTAATTAAATGTAACCTAGATTTTAATTATGGCTCATTTATTTTTCTTCTTGTCAGGTTTTTACTAAAACAGGCGTAGTTGCAATTGGTTATTTATCTTATTTATTTAAATCATCATTGTGCGTATTTGCAATTCTATTGTAAACTTTCAATCTTTTCAATCATTTACACTAGCTTTGTTGTTTTAAAGAATCATTGTCACAATCCTTCAAATAAAGTATTTACTTTTTTTTTTTTTTTTTTTTGAAGTTGATATAAAACTGGATGACATATTAAGAGAACAATTTTCCTTTTTCGTTAATAATACATTCATAAATTACCAGGGAAAGATACATTACTCTTACATCCAGTACGGCTTATTAAAATAAAACTTTTAAATATTTTTCCAAATATTTTAACATATATGTAAAATAATAATTATTGTCATAATATGCTGGGGATGCACTGCGGGTGTTCTAGGAGTATTACACCCGATTCTAGAGTCATTAAATTGCACACTTGCAGTCTAGGCACAATAATCACTCAGCCGTTAGCTTTAATTGACTTTATTTAATTTCAAGGCATGACTGAAGGTGGTTGAAGGCAATGGAGTTCGGGGTTTTGCTGGACATTATTATCGAAACTTGCCGAAACTTTTCCGGACCCCGGACCTCGGAGCCGGGCCCCAAAGCCAGCCTACTCGGTCGTTTCAATTTTTCTAACCGATGATATTTCGAATATCTCTAAAACTCTCTCTAATTTTTTCGAGTTTCGTGTTTTATACCCGTAATTTTTGGTGTAATTTGGCGTAGTTCTAACTCCATCCCCTTTTCTATAATTGTCTATCCCTTTAATAATAACAAATCTTATTGGCTGTACTTTCGTTTTTCCCAGACAGTCTGGAGCCTAAACCCGCCAATGTTGCCAATTCGCCAAGTCATTAAAACAATTATTTATTGCTTTATTTTGACATTATGTAATCAACCCTTAATTTAGATTCATAAATCTTTTATTCTTTTAAATTGAATCTTTCCGGCGCTTAGATATTTTTTATTGCTCATTAAATATTATTTATAGGTTATTTCCAGATATCAAAATACTTAAATGATTACTTGTTCATTTCAAATGATCGCGATTGCAATTTCAGTTCGTTATTTTTTATGCTTTTAATCTTACAGCCTAATATGAAATCGCCTTTAATTTATTTTGCAATATTACTTTGAAGTATAAACAGAATACCCATAGACCTATTATAAGAGTGGACGGAGCATTCCATTATTAAGGGAATACAAGAAAAGGTGCAAAGATAAAACAACGTGAATGTTGAAAAAGGTTACCTTTTTCTACATTTATTGCGTTATTGGTGATTTTTTGCTTTCAGTATAAATATACATATATTATTAATATTATTAAAAGATACAACAATCAAAAGTAGTGTAAAACACTACAGCTGCTAAAATTTATTTTTACCTTGTTATTAACACTTTTGAACAAAGTTCAAAAGTTTTTATAACTTTGTTTGTCTATACTCGTTTTAACTCTCGTAAATAATCATGCACATTTTTGAAATAATATAAGATATAATATAGTTAAACTAATTCAATTTAGAGAAATAAGTATAGAAATTATAAGCATTTTATAAAAATAATTACTTAAAAAGAACGAAATAATAAAATATTAAAAATAATCTTACCTGTGAAATAAAATCCTTATTTGACATAACTTCTAGGGTTATTAAAGTACATCTAATTACTATTTCTAGCTATAAAATTCTTTTTAAATTCAAAACAATCTAACTTTTAAAGTGAAATAAAAATTTTAAAAAGAACTTTCAAAGAAAAAGGAAAAATATCGTCTGCTTAATAAAAAGTAGAGTTTAGAGCATGGCGAGTAAATTTCAATATTGGCTAGCTTGGCTTCTGTAGATCAACAATCAGGTGACCTTTTTATGAGTTATCTTTGCACTCAAAAAGATTGTCATTGTCCCGTCCACTCTTATAATAGGTCTATGAGAATACCCTGAAAATATGAAAACAGTAATTTAAAATATAAAATATTAATTCTTACTTCTTTTTATCTCTTATATTTCATATCCCCCCGTCCAAGAAAGGCCCCCATTCTTGCGTCCAAGAATGTGGGATCTTACCTGGTAGGTAAACAAACTTTTCTAAGTATTATTAACTTGCTTTTTGAGAAAAAAAAAAATTCATGAATTATCGCGGAAGTACCCTCCATTGCCTTGGAATGGTACAAAGGGTTTACAAATCTCACCACCATGTTGGTGACCAATATGAAAATATTTTGAACATTTTTTTTTTAAATTTTCTAACTTAAATGATTAAAAAATAATATAATTATACTTAAGAAAATCTAATATAATATAATTAAAACACACAGTATTATGAATAATAGATGAACACTATATACAGCGCTCGGACCGGTCATTATAAAAATGTTATACACTTAAACTTATAGAATAAATGATAAAAACACTATGTAATTAGTAAATATGAATAAAGGAATGGAATATAATTAAACACAGAGCAGTAAAAAAATATACACTTGATTGATATTGACAATAACTATTGAATATTAATTGTTCATTCATGACATAATGTTCAATATCCTCAAAGTTCTAAAGTTCGTTTCTGAATGTTCATGAAGCATATGTTTTATTAAAATCACTTGAAGATTACAGTAACATATCTAAATCTTGATAAAGTTCAGTATTTTTAATAATCACGGATCTATAAAACATTATACCTTTACTTCTCATTTTATTTATTTCTTTTTTTTTTTTTTTTTTTTTATGATAACATAGTAAAATTGTATTAGTATAATATTATGCTGTATGAAAATAAAACACAGTAATATGATATAGGAAAAATATGATATAAAAGAACACAATTATATAATAATATCAGAAGACAAAATTAATAGCACTTTATTTTTTGAATTTAAAAATTTAACTTGGCACCTCTAGTTTAAGTAGATTATATGTTGTAAAATAAAAATAATATAATATAGAAAACATTTAAGATACAGTGTATAATATTAAAAGAGAAGATTACTAAAATATGAACTATGCATGGGTATTTCAATTGGTAAAAATATATCATAAGCCTAAAATAATTATTCAAGATATTATATGTACACGCAGCAAGATCTGAAAACAATAAAGAATATAATAATGATATAATATGATAATTATAGAATATGATAATTATAGAATATTTTCAGAAAGATAAAATGCAATTATGTGTGAAAATATTATACCTAAAAATATCAAAAATAGAGAAAAAAGAAAAGTTTATGTTTAATCGTAGGTAATTATTTAGTAAATCAGGTAAGTACGAGTATCACCGTTGTAGCGAGTACAGATTGTAAGATTTCTGCAGTGGCATTTTGATGACGGATTCACCTGCTTAAGAGATCAAGGTAAGTATCATCATTATAACGACTACTGATTTTTGAATTTCTGCAGTGGCTTTTTTGATGGACTAGAAACCTCTAAGTGGCTTTGAACACTTGATCTGAGCAAAGCTTAAAGTTCATCCTTAAGATAACGACCTAGCAACAACTTATAGCCCAGTGGCTTTTAAAAGCTTTAACTCTAAAATTTAATAATCACCCTATGATTTTCATTCAATATAATAAAATAATAATAATAATAATAATAATAATAATAGTTATGTACATGATTATGACTAAAATTCAAATATAGTTATAATTAATGCAAAAAAAATAGAACTTATCGTGTCAGTATAGTATTTATGTTTGGTATAGCTACAACAATATTTATTTATTTATTATATATGTATATATTTTTATTATTTCTATGTTTTGGAGAGTATTTCTGCGTTATGTGATCACAAGTTAAAATTTTCTTGTAAATGGCCGTTAAAAATACATTTTATACACTTTTTTTTAGAACATGACTTCTACAATCCAAACAGTTTATTTAAAACTGCTTCTAATAACATAATATTTAAAAAAACTGATTAAAAAAAATATTCAACATTAACTTGATATTAGTAAAAGAATTTTTACAAATGATATTGCTCTTTATTTTTAAAACTTAAATTTTATTGATTAAAGAAATCGAAAGTTGTTATCCATATAAAATAAAATGGCATAAGTATATTTCTATGTACATGCATTTGAAAAAGATATAAATAAATTTAATGCATTTCTGCTAATATATATATATATATATATATATATATATATATATATAATAAAATCTAAAATAAGTACAAAGTAAAATATTATATAATTAAGTTACTATAATTATTTTTATAAACATTATCAACATTTAATTGCTTTTTTACTTACTTAGATAAGTGAAATTAAACAAAAAATAATAATACATTTTCCATATTATTATAATACAGCAATTTCAAAAAGAAAGCTTGTAATTAATTTATTCATTCTACTATTTTGTTGTGTTAGTAACCTATTACATTTATGCTATTTTTTTTTTCCTTGTGGTATTCATAATGATTTTGAATTAAAATATCACGAATTTAAAAAGAAATTTTTTATATAATTTATTTATTTATATTTATTTATTACAATATTGTACTTTACGATTTAAGATACTCCAATGACACGAAACGGAACTGGAAATGAAATTCAAATATTTATGATTAATGGGAAGTCAATTCAAACTAGAAATTCATATGTCTTGCATCCAAAGTTCAAAATATTCCTTAGTAGACTTCAACCTATAAGTTCAGTCATTAATTATATTTCCTGTCTCGTAATCTTACGAAATCAATCAATGTCAACAGTAGCTTCAAAACTGCTCCTTAAAGACAAATTGTTAATTACTTACTGTCATTTTAGACAATTTGAATAGAAAATAACGCAGTCTTATAATCTCTAGAGTTTAATAAGGTAATGTCATTTATATTTAAAGTATTTAGCATTAATTAGTCTCAAGCGAAGGTAGTAAACCTCAATAAAGCACAGGTAAATACTATTTTTACTTTTTTTAAAAAATGAATGAATGTGTTGATGATAAATTAATATGATGAGGATCAGAAAACTGAATTATGTTGTGAAAGTGTACTAAAAATATTCTTGTGTAGATATAAAAAGAAATGAAAATATAAGTAAAATATAATAAAATAAAAAATACTTTTATTATCAAATATTAGGAATTATAATGTTGCTGATTAATTATAACTAGACTCATGCATAAAGAATTGACCTGCATCAAAAACCTTTATTAAAACGAAACTAAGTTTTAGCATGCATAATATTAAGGAAAAGCTAACTCACCTCTCTCCTGCATTTCCTGTGGTCGCTTGAAAAAAAACATTTTAGGCCATATAAGTCAATAAATATGAAATCCGATTGCTTACTATAGTTGACTTTAATCAGAGATTTTCTTTCAGAATTTTATGAATAAAAACAGAATCTTTCACAAAGTTTAGCACAGGTTTAAACATTCAGAATACGTATAAAGGCTTTTTTATGCCTTGAATGAATTATAAAGAATAAACAGAATAATACTTATTGTTTTAATAATATAACAATTAATGGATTACTTGGCTGTACGAATTCAGCCTGAATATTAGAATGTCAATTCAAGAATAAAGTTACTTCCGTTTTTTCGAATAGTTCAGAGAGAAAACCAGAATCAATAATAAAAAAAAAAAAAGAAAAAGAATGAGTTTTGTTTCTCTTTCTGGTCACATGACTGTCTACTTCTGATCGGCTGTCGCCGTCATCGCTTCCCATGAATCAACAGGCTGGGCGGGGCGGGAAGGCACTGGAGCAGGAGTCGAAATACTTGGAAAAGGAATCACCTGCGAAACCGGTCGAATAAGAGTTCCAGCAGAAGAGGTCTTAAGTTGGAGGACCCTGGCGATTCCGTCAGGTCCGAGAATCAACTTGATGATTCTTGCTAGATCCCAATGGAGTGGAGGTGATGCTTCATTTTTCAGGATGACGAGTTCCCCTGGAGAAAAGTTGTGACGGTGGTTGTTGGTTCTTTTGGATCGATGCAGCAAGGTTGGTAGGTATTGTGCTTTCCACCTCTTCCAAAACGTTTCCTTCATCTGCAATAAGAGCTTATACCTAGAAGAAAGACTAAGAGAATTGTTTGTTAATGATAGCTCTGGCAATTCTAATAATGCAGATCCAATCAAGAAATGTCCTGGTGTTGAAGCTGCGCAATCATTAGGAGCATTGGACAATGGTGTTAGAGGCCGCGAATTTATAACAACCTCTATTTGACATAGAAGGGTGGAAATTTCCTCGAAAGTTAATATTGCTCCTTGTGTGATTTTTACCAAATGATGTTTGGCTAATTTTATCGACGCTTCCCAGAGTCCCCCAAAATTTGGAGCATACGGGGGAATAAAGTTCCAGGTTATTTGGTGTTGGGAAGCAAAATTTTGTAATTTTTCTTCTTTGAATAAAGAAAATAGCTGTTTTAGGTAAGAATGGGCTCCGACAAAATTTCTGCCATTGTCCGAAAATATGTCAGAGGGGTAGCCACGCCTACCTATGAAGCGTTTCAAGGCTGCGAGAAATGCTTCTGTAGAAAGATTTGAAACACATTCAAGATACACTGCCTTTGTCGCCATACAGATGAAAAGGGCGATATATGATTTAAAGGTTGTCGCTTTTCGTTTATGTTGACATTTTGTCATTACTGGTCCCGCGAAATCGACACCAACCTTCGAAAAGGGCCGAATGGGTGTGATTCTTTCTGAGGGTAGATCCCCCATCTTTGGAATTATTGGCTTAGCTGACAGTCGAAAACAGAGTATACACTGTCTTAATACTGATTTTACGGTGGAGCGTCCGTGGGGAATCCAAAATTTGTTTCTAAGGAGTGAAAGTACTAAATTGGGACCAGCATGGGAGCTTAAGTTATGATAATATGTTATTATCAAGGAAGTAACGTGATTTGCTTTGGGAAGTAATATGGGGTGTTTTTCTTGAAATCGTAAGGATGGGTGGTTCCGCAGGCGTCCTCCAACACGAAGAATGCCTGCTTCATCCAGAAAAGGATCAAGACAGAATAGATGGTGTGAAGGTTTTAAAAGTTTGCCTTTCCTTAGTAAGGCAATTTCATCACTAAATTCTGCATTTTGAATAATTTTTACAAGAAACATTTCCGCTTGATTTAGCTCTATGGCCTTTAAAGGACCACCTTCCTTTGATTTGGTTTTAATTTTATTGATAAATCTCCGAACATAGGCTAAAATTCTTAAAAGTTTGAGATAGTTAGAGTATTTCGTGATATGTGATATGAAAGTGTTATTAGAAAGTGTAGGCTTAGAACTTGAATCGGTCGAATGTTGATGAGTTTGTTTCTGAACGGAAACTGAATGTAATGTGCACATTGGTGGTAGCTCAAAATTATGGAGCCATTTTGGCCCTTCCCACCACTCAGTTCTAGCTTTCAACTTAGCCGGGGACAATCCGCGTGTGGCACAATCAGCCGGGTTTTCTTTTCCTGGGATATGTCTCCAGGATTGTAATTGCGTAAGAGCTCTGATTTTGGTAGCTCTATGGGCCACGAAACTATTTCCTTTGTTTGAAGGGTTATTTATCCAATTTAATACAATAGAAGAGTCAGTGTACCAGTATGTCGAATGAGTAAATTTAAGGGATTTTTGAATGTTGCAAATTAACTCAGCTATGAGTACAGCCCCACACAATTCCAATTTCGGTAAAGTGAGTTCTTTTGTGGGTGCGACTCTAGTTTTAGCAGCAATTAAATATACCTGAATCGTGTTCGTTATGATCTTTAAATATGCGACTGCCGCATACGCCCTCGGAGAGGCATCACAAAAGCCATGCAGTTCAACTGTACAGTCTTTAGTATTTGAACCTACATAGCGTGGAATGGACATAGATTTAAACTCATTAATTACATTATAAAAAGTTTTCCATTCTTGCAAAATATCTGGAGGTATAGGCTCATCCCACGTTGATTGCAACTTCCACAATTTTTTTAGAATGATTTTTAAAATGATAGTAGATGGCGAAATAATTCCGAGGGGATCATAAATTTGCGCAATTACGGACAGCAACTGTCTTTTTGTATTAATTTGTTGATCAGCTAAGGTTCTAACTTGAAGAGTATCTTCACTTAAATCCCAGAACATTCCTAGTACTCTTTGATTTATTTTTTCTTTATCCTCAAAACAATGAATGACCGAATTAGCCTTCTCTTCCTCTGGAATATCAGAGAGCGCTTCTGGATGGCTACAAGCCCATTTCCTAAGTTTAAACCCTCCAGCTTGCATTAGAGCCTGCAGCTCCATTATTCTATCTTTTGCGAATTGAAGGGATTGTGCCCCTGACAATAAGTCATTGATGTAAAAATTCTCCTTGGCAATTTCTGTTGCCAATGGAAAATTTTGTCCCTCATCCTCACATAATTGCTTAAGGGTGCGTAACGCTAAATAGGGTGCACAAGCTGTTCCGTAGGTGACAGTATTCAATTCGTAAAAGGATAATTGGTCATTGGGAGATTCTCTCCAAACAATTCTCTGGTATATTCTATCTTTTCTATCAATTAAAATTTGACGATACATTTTAGCAATGTCTGCACTGAACGCTACAGGGTTGGCTCGAAATTTTACTAAATTGTCAAAAATATTTGACTGCATTTTAGGACCAATATATAGAATGTCATTTAAAGATTTGTTATTTGTTGTTTTAAACGAGGCGTCAAATACTACACGTAATTTTGTTGTTTCAGAGTTTTCA
Organism: Salticus scenicus; assembly: GCA_963930645.1. Taxonomy (NCBI): domain Eukaryota; kingdom Metazoa; phylum Arthropoda; class Arachnida; order Araneae; family Salticidae; genus Salticus; species Salticus scenicus. Next base: position 213,413,969 of record OZ005649.1, read on the forward strand.
TTCACCACCGCATGATGCGGTAAATAATAATGTGGCGTTTCATTAATTTAGCTGGATTTAATTTTGTCATATGACCCAAATTTATATATTCGTTCATGAAATTCGAATACTCCATTTTTAATTGTGGGTTCTTTTTAAGTTTATTTTCAATGGAAAGAAATCTTGAAATAGCACCTGACTTACTGTCACCTAGTGCCTTATCTGGCTTAAAGGGTAGGTGAACGACATATCTTCCCTGACTATTTCTTTTAGTTGTGGTTAAATAAATATTTTCCACAGGATCATTTTCTATCTTTTTTGATTCTACATTTGGAATTGATTCTGTATCAAAAAATTGTTTTAAAGTGTTGTTGATATCATCATCAACAGTCATATGACACGTTAAACTGATATTTGTACATTGAAAACTGTTTATTCGTCCTGAAAGGAGGTAACCCAGCTTTGTGGGGAATGCTGTAGGAGTTCCTGCTGGCCCTTGAATTGGACTGCCATTGCAGATTGAGGCGACTATTTCTGCCCCAAGAAGAATATCGATGGGACCACTAGCATAATAATTGGGATCAGCTAGTTGTAATCCCTTTATGTGTGGCCAATCATGTTGCGGTAGTTGGAAATTAGGGAGAGGTCAGGTAACCCTATCAACTATAAAAGCGCTGACTGAAAATGACTCCGACGAAAAATGCGGAGTGAAGTTAAATTCCGTTTCGTTGAGAGCAGTTTCTGCTAAAACGCAATTAATCCCTATTATACTATGCGACGTGCTCCGTAAGGGCAAATTTAGTCGCTTAGCACATTCCTTAGTAATTAATGAATTTTGACTAGCATTATCTATCAAAGCTTTACAATGCATAATTTTGCCTTTATTTGATTTAACCTTAATTAGTGCTGTAGGTAACAAAACATTACTAGAATAAAACTGAGCACTATTAGAAACGGATATATCTGGCGATACATGATTCGCCCTTTCAGAATTTGAATTTCTACCATAAACATGCAATAGCGTATGATGTTTTTCGGCACAATTTTTACAATTAATGTTTATCCTACAATTCTCCAGCCTATGATTTTGGCGTAAGCAATTTTGACATAACTTATTTAATTCAACAAATTTCCATCTTTCTTTAACCGGTTTTGAATTAAATGTCGGACATTTAAATAGCGCGTGACGCTCATTACAAAGAATGCACGTATTTTCCTTTTTCACAATTGTACTCAACACGTTTGATTTCTTCGAATTAGTGAATTTTACGTCTTGTTTACATATTATCTCTTCAACACCGCGCGCTTCGCGCTCAACGAATTTCCTAAAAAGATCAAGATCAGGCAATTTATCACTATCCAACATTAATTCCCATCTCTGTTTTAACGATTCATCCAATTTCCCCATCATGAATTTTATTATAATTAAGTCGCTTAACGCATTAGAATCTAAACCCAAAGTTTTTAAGTTTCTGACGGCTTCGTTACAAGTATCTAATAACTCAAGTAAAGTTTTAGCATTGTTTGCCTTTACAATTTTCATAGAAAATATTTTGTTAATTTGACTCAATGCTAATTGTCTTTTATTTTCATATCTTTCATTTAATATTTCCCAACATTGATCTAAATTTTCCTCTTTTAGAGCGAATCCTCGAATTAATTCAGCTGCGTTTCCGCGCACTGAAGAATGTAAATATTGCAGTTTTTCAATTTTGGATAATTGATTATTCTGTAGAATTGTCGAATTAAAAATTTCTTTAAAAGAAATCCAATTTTCGGTTTCACCAAAAAATCGCGGAAGATCAAATTTCGGTAATTTAATAAGAGACGATTTACCATTTTTCTCATCTTTATTTTCCGCGTGAGTATCTGAATCGCACGCGTTTACTTCTGTTTTGTCCTCTAACTCCACCAGTAAATCAAAAACCACTCCCTTATATCTCAAATACATATCCATATAATCCTCATTCTCTTTAGAGGATAAATTTTTAAATATTTCCGCGATTTCATGATCATACGATTGAACTTTGGTTTTTAATAATTTAACCTTAGATTGTTCATCTTTACTACACCCCTTTACTCTATCTCTAAAACTATCGATTTCCTTACATAAATTTTCAAATAATAAAACTTGCTTAGATAATTTCGGCATTTTAGAATATATAAGTTTAAATACACATAACTATAGGTCTTCGAATTACAGAACAAACATTCAAGAACAAAAATAAATCATTTTAAGAATAAATGATTACGAATAAGAATAAGAATAAGAATATCAAATACATATTAAATATATATAGTTTTTTTTTTTTATATATATATATCTATATAAATCATCGATAGCTCATGGCTCTAAGACGGACCAAAGACATGTTGATTAATTATAACTAGACTCATGCATAAAGAATTGACCTGCATCAAAAACCTTTATTAAAACGAAACTAAGTTTTAGCATGCATAATATTAAGGAAAAGCTAACTCACCTCTCTCCTGCATTTCCTGTGGTCGCTTGAAAAAAACATTTTAGGCCATATAAGTCAATAAATATGAAATCCGATTGCTTACTATAGTTGACTTTAATCAGAGATTTTCTTTCAGAATTTTATGAATAAAAACAGAATCTTTCACAAAGTTTAGCACAGGTTTAAACATTCAGAATACGTATAAAGGCTTTTTTATGCCTTGAATGAATTATAAAGAATAAACAGAATAATACTTATTGTTTTAATAATATAACAATTAATGGATTACTTTTCTGTACGAATTCAGCCTGAATATTAGAATGTCAATTCGAGAATAAAGTTACTTCCGTTTTTTCGAATAGTTCAGAGAGAAAACCAGAATCAATAATAAAAAAAAAGAAAAAGAATGAGTTTTGTTTCTCTTTCTGGTCACATGACTGTCTACTTCTGATCGGCTGTCGCCGTCATCGCTTCCCATGAATCAACAAATGAATTCTAATGATTTTCCTTGTTTAATATATTTTCGAGTGTTTTACTTATTATTAAGAGTAGCTTAATGCGTTGCACTATTTACAATAAATTATATTTTTGGTATGCTATTGGCTATCATATACACCATATCTGTAACATGCACAAAACATTTTATACAATTTAAAGGGAATTTAACTATCCAGTTTTGGTACAGAGATTGGTTAAACTCTTGAGACCCTTGTTACCCAATCGGAATTTTTTAGTAGATTAGCTTTTAGTCCAGTATTTTTTTTTTTCTTTCTTTCTTTTCTTTTCTTTTTTTTTTTTTTTTTTTTTTTTTTTTATTCAAGTTTTGACCCACAGTACCCAAATGGGGAAAAAACCGATTTTAATTCCTGCTAAGATGTGGCAGGACGACACTGATAACAATGTTTTATGCATGTGTTTGTTGGAGAAATAGATGAAAATGGCCTGTCGACCAGCTAGAGTTAAGTTGATTTTGTTTTTAAATATTAAGAAATATAATAATTAAGTTTTTACTCTTTTTTGCAATAAGAAGTGTATAAGCTTTATCCTACACGCATTTTTGTAAATTTGCTTTGCAATTATTTACTAGTTTATTCACTTAGAAATAAAAGTACCCGATTGGGTAACTTGAAATCAGAGTCAAACGATGATGCTAAATGTGGTTTTCATTTGTTTAATAAAATATTTGACAGAAGAAGAAATCCAAGAGTCGCTTGCACAAAGTGATTGGGAACTTTCCGATATTTATGATGATCCAGATTTCGACAATATTCCAGAAAGCGATACTGATTCTGAACATCTGAAAATTAAGGTATTCTAATATCAGAAGAAATTGCACAGCCTTCAGCATCAAAAGCAGGACAAAAACGAAAGAGAATCAGAACGAAATTGGGTAATTCTGAGTAAATACTTTTAATGGTATAAGAATTTACTTCAAGAGTGTTAAATTTATTTATTTTTGAGACAATCAAAGCACTTTCCTTGAATTTAATTTATTCATATATGGATTTTTTTCCTTTTACAGATTTATAAAGTGTAATCTGGATGGCTTACCTGTTGAAGTTACAGATATTGGCTTTGAATGTGAAACTTTGTCTCCTACAGAATATATATATATATATATATATATATATATATATATATATATATATATATATATATATATATATATATATATATATATTTAATTTATCCTGAAAATATTTGGAAAGAATGGGTGGAACAGAGAAATGTATATGCTTTCGAAAAAAAAAGGAGAACGTTACACCAGTACGGATATAAATGATGTAAAATACTTTTACTGGAATGCATATTATCATGGGAGTACTGCAAATGCCTCAAGTAAAGATGTATTGGTCAAATATATGCAATTACAGAAAACATGTGTCGTAGCAGATTTTTTTGAATTAAGGAACACATTGCATTTTGCATATAAGAACAAAGTAACGGAAAGTCAAAAAAGACAAAAACTGTTTTTAGTTCGTCCAATTTAAGAAAATTTTAGAAATGTCTGTTTGACTCTACCTCGGACAGATTATCTGTTAATTGATGAACAAATGATAACAAACAACAAGTAAATGATACCAAACAACAAGATAACAATGATACCGAACAAATCAGTACTAAGTGTACTTTTTAACATAGGAATTCCTGCTAGTGTTCGAATAATTTTGCTGCCGACTGTATTAATAAATACTTTAAAATATTTTGATGAATTATCCCATCAGCTTGAAAGAAAATGATCAAATGCGAAATAAAGAGTGCAACTATGAGAAATTTTCAAACATTTATTATTTGAATAAAAATATTAAAGAATGGATAGTCATCATGTTCTGAGCTATTCTAAACGTTTCAAATGTATAGCTTGTCGGATGTTAGTTCAAAATCGATTGCAAGATTTATACTGAACAAACAAACAAACAAGAAAACCAGTTAATAAAAACATTCTAAAATACAAAATAAATTGAAAACAGTAAAGCAAAAAGCAATTTACCCGAAGAAGGGTTTATTTTAAGTTAAAAGTATACATTACAAAATACATTTAAATATCTTATGATGCTCATAACATGTAGACAGAACTACTTCCGGCGGGTTGAGGTTTAGAGGGTTACTTTTCTAGGATAATGTGCTATGGATTAAAGACTTTCATCATGATGTCATTTACTATATTGTTTAATATCCTTTAAATATATCAGAAAGAAGAGAGACAGGTATTTATAGCAACTGTCGCTTTCGAGCTTTTTTCTGCAGTATGCAAAGCAAGTATATATATAAAAAAAAGCTCTAAAATTATCTCTTTATTTCGTCTATCAAATTCGTAGTTTAGGTTTTTATTTTTTCTTTGGAACAACACATTGGGTTGATTTTTTTTTTTCTTTTTCATTTTCCATTTTATAGTTTTCATGATAGTTTTTTCTTTGAAGTAAGATGTTAGTTCAACTTCGTAGCTTTCTATTATATTTGAATCTATTTTTTTTTTTTTTTTAGTTTTGGAATTATCGCGAACATTAACTTTAATTGCTTATAATTAATGTTCTTCTCATGAGGCACTAATCTTGAACAGGATTACTTTCGTTTTCACTCATTGTGATGTTGAGTTCATTAAGAGAATTGCTCTTGAAACAAATTTTAAACTTTGCTCTTTTTTGTATGTTTTGGTCTTTTTATTAAAGTAATTTTCATCACAAACTTGTTCTGTTTAACTTTTGCGTATGTTTCTTACATACGTGTTACAATCAGATTCATTTTCAGCTATTATAAACTCGTGTCTTTTAAGCATAATGTGGTCAATAAAGCTGGGAGTATTCTTATAGCCAGCAATATTTTAAAATTTAGGAAGATTGTCTTTAATAATTGCGTGGCCTTGTTTTTTTTTCTTTTTTTTTCTTTTTTTTTCTTTTTTTTTTTTTTTTGTGATATCACTCGGTTTCACAATATGACTACTTCTGTCTCCGACGTATCTTGTTATCTTGAAGTATTTTGTTAAACTGATTTTCTTCAAATACATTTTTCCTCCATTTGAGGTTTTTTTCACAAAACTACTACGTGCTTAAACTTATTTTTTTTTTCATACCAAAGACTTTTCTATCGTTACAGTCATTTCTTATTTGAGGGCCAATTGTATTTTCTCATGTGATAAGTGGATTAAATTTTTCTGAAATTATGTTGGCCAGTGGAATTTATTTTTTATATTTTGGTCTTCAAATAAAACTTTCATTTTCACATTTAACTGTGTTTCGCAAACTTTGAGTTCAATAATAAAGCTATCAAATCCATTCTCTGAATTTTCCGCTGACATAGAATTGATTTGTTCCAGATTCATAAGATTCATTTCTGAGAATTTAACCCTTTCGCTACCAACATTTAAAAAATAAAATGAAAATTATGAAAATTCCACACATTGTTAATAATACTCCAAATAATCTAAAAAACACCTGGAATTTTTTTTTAAATGATATTTTGTTTTTGTTAGAGTGTGTCCTTGATCAAGGACATTTGTACTCAATGGATGTGTGGTAGACCACAATGAAAATGCACTGAAAGTAACATATATATATATATATATATATATATATATATATATATATATATATATATATGGATACAAAGCTTTTAACGATTGCAAAAAACAACTGCATTTCATGTGTTCATATGGAAATCTTATAACAGTTTCTTTCTTTACTGAGACGTAAGTGTATTTGGCATTTTTCACACCGGAAATTTGATTTTCCTTTGCATTTATTATTTTTTGCAGCGTCCTACTACTTTGCAGCCATTATGAATGGATAAATGATCAACTGTATCGAAATGTATTGCTTTATAAGGTATTTCTTCTGTTTATTTATTTATTTATTTATTTATTGCGAAATATCATGTTGAGAAGTATTTAACATGTATCCTTCATTACTTGGTCGACCCCGTGTTCTTGATAGTGTTGCATTTACTGCTTTCACTAAATAGTACACTATGTTCATCCTGAAATGTAACAAATCCATTATTCGTGCCTTTGGAATAGTTTCAGCATCTCCTTTATATTATAACACTTTGAAAACTTTTGTCCATGATCATGGACAAGTGTTTTTAAAAAAATCTGTAGAAAAAATATAGCTTCATAGAATTATCACAATAAATTTAAGCCAAGATTTCTAGCTTTCTTAACACACAAAAAAAAAAAAAACATATTTAGCTGCAGCTGATATTATATAATATCAAAATAATATGATTGAAAAAAGGTTTACCTTGACTTGAGCTCGTGGTGTCATCCATAATTAAATATTCCATCTATATAACGGTCTGGTGCTGTCATCTATTAATGTTACTTTAAAATATCAGTGCTTTTGGTAAAAAAATAACTAAAAATGCAGACCAAATTTTGAAATTAGTTTTAAAACGTCTAAAATAAATTCTAAAAATCATGCCCTTGATCATGGACGTCCGTAGTGAAAGGTTTAATTCCATATATCACTTTACTTATTTCACTTTGACGATACTCTTTACGTAATTCCTCTATTATTGAAGCAAAATTAACTCACTTAAATAACAAAGTTTTTCAAAAATCGCTTCTTAATAAGTGACAGTCTCAAATTACACGCTACTCGTAATTTGTTCAAAGATTGCAAGAACATTATTGATAGGACAGCTAATGTGCATTTTACATGTTGTTCATTGTTGATGTTTATTTTTAGTATTACTATAAAATATCATAAAATCATAACAATAGCTGTAATGTTACTTATATTGTTGTTATATGAAGTGTCGTATTAATTGTTGCAGAAACGAACACACTATTGCAAAAGGAATGATTTACGAGCAACAGCAAAAATATTCAATTACATTAATGGGTACAATTGGAATTTCTAGAAAAGGGATTTTTGTTAGCATGAATCGCTTTTAAGCCTTTTTAACGATGTGTACGAAAGATTATTATGTCCGTGATCTAGTTACCGTAAATATTCACGGATTTTTTTTTTTTTACATGCTATTCAAAGTCATTATTGAATGTCCCTTAATGTAAATTTGGTAAATATGACATCTGCTTTATTTACAGGGATACCGGATGAAATACCAAAACATTGTCTTCTATGACAGTTATTTCTACAAATAAGATTTTAATAATTTTATTTTGAACTACCCATAATGGAAGTGATATTTATCATTCATATTTAATCGTTCAATTGAATTTACTAATGATTAAGATTTTCAGTGGCACATACACACACCACAAAAAAAATAAATAAAATAAAATAAAATAAAATAAAATAAAATAAATAAATAAATCTGTTACTTTAAGGACTTTAATTGAAAATTTCTGATATTGCCTTCACGTTTGCATTAACTATTTTTAACATTTTCTAACGATGTTAAGGAGGGTTTATGATTTGAATTTATCCATCTGCCTGCATTTATTTCCGTCTTACTGTCAGTCTGTTTATCTGTATGTCAGTCTGCCTATAGCGTCCGTACATAGTTCAAAATTATAGGTGTTATTCATTTTCATTATGTCATGTTCCCTGTTTTGAATCATATAAAAGCCACACCTTTTTGAGTACAGTGACATCCAAAATTAGACCCTCTTCTGTGAGAGATATATTTATAAATCATAGTAACTTTGATCTGCGAAAATCCAATTGACATCTATGACACAGATGAAACAGATGAAATTGACATACATATTTTCTGTAGAACACGGTATGATCATGCATAATATATACATGGATACAATAAAATATTTTGCTAACTTAATGACTAACTTAATGACTAATTATTCAAGTGCTAGCAATAATTCATATATATATATATATATATATACTTAATATTGTTTTGTTAAATAAATCCTTGTCAAATCATGTTCTTAGTCAGTCTAAGAACATGATTCGAGAAGTATTTATTTAACAAAACAGAATCACATGTACGTTTTTTATACAGGAATTATTGCTAGCACTCGAATAATTTTTCTGCCGACTGTACAAGAGGGTGGTTTGAAAAAATCGAATTTTTAATTTCGGAATCTCGTTACTTCTCAAAAGTTGTAGTAATTCTAAGTTGACATCTTCAGTTCGTGCATGAGGCTGAAAGTTTGAAAAAATATGTTAAAAATTGAAATTTTCAAAAAATAACAAAATTAGTTTTTTCGTAATTTTTTATGATGAAACAGCCATAAATTGTCAGTATATAGCGTAGTTTGAACCTAAAAAATGTTTTATAGCTTTTACGTAATATCTTTAGTTTGCGCATACGCCTTAAATCGGGCAAAAATCGCCTAAAATTTGAAATTTACGTGTTTAATATACAATAATACATAGTACATGACATATTTACGTTTCGAAAGTATTTTAAAAATTCTAAATTTGTTGAATATAACCTTTTATTACAGTATTATACGTACAAGTATAGTTACACACACCTTTATATGTATATAATAACATTGCATGTCATAGCTAATTACAGAATGATTTATAAATTTTACCTATTTATTGTGTCTATAAGATTCCTCACATGTGTTGGGCATTGTTTTAAATTGAGATTTATAATCAAATGAGGGCATTGTTGACCTTGACAGCAAAGTTGTCCTTATGAAACCATCATTGTTCTCTTCTCCACATACTTCATTAAAAGATTGTGTTACGAGCTTTACAATTCTTTCGACACGTTGCGTGTGGCAAGGAAATTTAATTAGCTCGAACTCTGGGAGAATATTAGTATTAATAAGTTCTTCTAGGCTGTGCGTTGACACATTGCTCATTATTGGAGGAGGTGTAAGTTTGCATTTGGACCAATCAATAAGTTCAATGTGACTTGAAGATGCAAAATTGATGGTCGGTCTTTGAAAAGTCCTTACCGATTTCTCTTTTGGTTCTTGTTTTCTTGCTTTTAGCAGTCTTCAAAAATGTAGCTGTCTCACGTTCTCTCTTTTATCTAGTACCATAAAAATTAAAAGATTTCCGGGATGACAAAAATACGCATTCCTCTGAATGACAGGATCAATTATTTTACTGTCTGGCAGCTGTCTTCTCTTCTGTACTAATTTAAACACTTGAACTGCTCCAAACTTTACAAAGGGATGCAATTTAATTCCAAACCATACTGGAGCATATATCTTCATAATATAGTTGACCATCAGTTTAATTTCGTCAGAAGGTTTTACTTCAGAAATATATAGTCTTAAGATCCTACTTGTACAATTTAACCACCTAGAGTTACTAAGAGGACCAGGATCTTTCACAGCGAGATCTGGCGCACACTCTCCTGTCTTGACTGCTCGATAAATATTAAGTAAATACTGTTGGTCCTTGCTTAAGTAAGTTTTGGTCACATTTATCTCATCACTATTAATCGTTTCAAAATTAGCAACAGGGAGTTTTTCACAGTCAGTCAACGTCTTGCCAATTTGTCCTGAGAAACTTGTGGGTCCTGTAGTACCACTATCTACATTTTCAAACAAATGTCTGAACGGAAGTTCGTTGAATGGTAATAAATATATAAACCATTGTAATGGACGACAAAGTTTAAGCTCAAGGTTACGAATAAAACCGTTTTTCCATCCTGTGTTAGTCGCTGTTCCGTCACATCCAATTGCAACAAGTTTAACATAATCAAAGTTATTGTTTTCTAAATAGCAAATGATGCTATTAGCTATTTCACTTCCAGTGGCCCTTGGAGGTGTCAAATGTCCCAGATACTTTCCACTAGGCTCTTGAACCCAAGCTGATGTGCTCCTCTTTCTTTAGTCTGCGATACATTTTGTTACCATTCTTTTCCTGACAATAAGTGTTATCTTTTCTCCCGTCAAAATACTGTCCATGTAACTCTACATCTGGAGAGTAACTAGAGTCTGATAGAAAGTAACGAATTTTATGTTTTTCTCATCTGAACTTATTACTAGAGAATATTTTCATCCTTCATTTCATGCCTACATCTTGCAAAACACAGAAGCAAATCGAAGCAATAGCAGCAGTAGCTCTCTGGAATATTCATATCTATCGCTTATGATTGCTGTTGCAGGATTAATTCGCATTTGCGATGTTGACGGAAAACTGTCACATTTTGCTCCGTGACTCTCAAACTGCCTATTTTGGTCAGCGTATCTCTTTTGCTAGCTTTAACATCAGGTTCAGCAATCTCGTTTTTCTTTTCACTTTGCATTCTTTTATTTATTTTTGCGATCTTATTAGTCTCTACTCTATCCGAAGTGCCAATATATTTTAAATGGCCATTTCGCTGGTCGTACAAAAACTCTCTCTCAATAATAGAGATCTTATTTCCTTTATCATATTTGCAATTCATAACTACTTTACAGCTACAAGAGATAGGCTTCTTACCACACGAACACGCAAATTTCATTACACACTTGGAGGTAGCAACATAAAAAAGTTTGGACTTCGCTTCATTAACAAAGTGATTGAGTTTAGTCTTGAAGTTAAATTTATCTTTTTCACGGCTAAATGACTTTCTTAAAGTGTAGTACTTATTATGGTAATCCTTTATCAATTTAACAATATGTTCATGAGTGACCGCTGGTATAGAAGCTTTATAGTACAGTTCTTATATTTGAGCAGCAATGCAATCTGAAATCTTTGAGAAAGATTCGTTTTTTACAGATCTTGATGTTTATTTAAAACAAGCTAACAAAATATCTGCACATGTGGGTGCAACACTTTGACTTACCACTTTTGGTGCACCAAACACTTAAGCGTTTAGAAGTTTTCGGGGGTCCCATTATTTATTATTTTGAGAGCGGTGAACAAAATAACAAAGCTTGAGCATAAAAATCTGCAATAAGTTTACAAAATAATCCACTCAAAGCAAAACACGCTGCACTTCTTGATTCACTTACAGTTACAAATTAATGATGCTGCTTGCTTAGCGGCTAGTAACTGACTGCAAAGTGAGAGCAGAGCCTTTAAACTGTCTACTAGAATGTATCTACTGTCTAGACAAGTCGACGGGGGAATAATAATGCGACGGCTAGGCGCCAACTTAGCGCTTGCCGGTCCGTTACTGTTCGTGTTCAGTTTTTGACATTTTTTTTTTTCAAATTTTAAGCCTCATGCGCGAACAGAATATATCATTTAAAAGTTTAGGTTTTTAAATTAGGTATTTAAATTTTTTTAGGTTGAAACTACTACTATATACTAACAATCTATGGCTGTTGCTTTATAAAAATTACAAAAAAAAAAAAAAAAAAAAAAAAAACTCATTTTATTATTATTATTATTTTTTTTTTTTTTTTCAATTATTAACACATTTTTTCAAACTTTCAGCCTCATGCGCGAACTGAGGATGTCAACATAGATTTTTTTTTTTTTTTTTTCCAATTGAGGATACCAAATTACAACTTTTGAGAGGTAACGCGATTCCGAAATTTAAAAAAAATCTATTTTTTCTAACCACCCTACTGTACAATAGGAAATTGCTGGAATGTATTTTCGTAAAACTAAGCGTTTTTAAGGAGACTTTGCAACACTGAAGATTTCATATGGAATTTACTATAATTAAATTGAACTATATTAGGTTCAATCAATAAAATATATTTTTAAACAACAAATATTATTGTTTTTTATACATGTTTTACGGATATAAAAAAAAAAAAAAAAAAAAAGAAACATGAATTTGCTCAGGTCGTATTTTTTATTTATTTATTTGTTTATTTTTTCATGGATTTGTGGTGATTTTCAAAATGCATCAGCTTCTAATAATGTTTAAGTAAAGACACAATATATTTTTCTGAAATTTTAATAGAACCTACTTAAACTAATTAGATATATAGCAACAACAATAACAAAAATAAAAAATGAAAACATTAAAAATACACTCTTAAAACTGTACCTCTTACACATAAGGCACAAGCGCATTATGCCTTCTACAGCTATAATATGAAGGGTACACAGAATATGTGCTTCTGATAAGAGAAAGAAACTTCACGCTGCAATGAAATATAAGGCACCGACAACGCAGCGAAATCTTTCAGAAGTACAAAGCCTGAATTGTGCCTTCTAATAGATCTCTTCGGTAGTTTAGGGGTGACACGCCGAAAACACGCTTGCGCAATAATGATTTAATCGTGATGCATCGGGCTGGATGAGTGGTTTAAAGGGAGAAAGTGGTAGACAATTTATATTTCCAACTTTTTTCTTGATGAAATTTTTATCAACTTATGTCATATAATAACGTTCAATGTGGATTGACGCGGTTGCAATCGCTGCAAATGTGGCTATGGGAATTGTGATGACAAACAGCTAGTGCCAATATTACAATGAACCATCTGATGAACACGAGCTTCTGAAAAACCTGAAAACCTGAAACAAGTAAGTGTATTAAATTAATTATTCTTAATCTGTTCAGTGAATGTATGTAGGAAGATTAAAGCATATAGTATATGCATGTATAATTTATATAAGAGGGATAAATGAATGCCGTTGATTACTATCGATAATTTAAAAATAAAATAACAAGTGTGAATTCACTCATTATTTTCCATATCTGTCTATCAGATATAGACCGATATGTGATTTACCGGATAACATATTTTTTCAATTTGAAATTTTGTGAGATCTGCAAATTTGATCAGATTTTCTCTCCCTAAAGTATAAAATGCAATATTGTTTTTTTTTTTTTTTTATGAGCTCATGTAAAAAAATATTAAAATCAGACAATGAAATCAAAATTTTAAATGTTTAATTTACTAAACATCCCCCCCCCCCTTGGGGAAAATTAATTGATAAAAATTAATGTTAAAAAAATGTTTTGCATAGTATTAAAAAGCACAGAAGTTCACGTATTATTACAATATATAAGTTAAATTTGCATCTTGAAGAAATTTATAAATGCTGCAATCCAAAAAAATAAATAAATAAATAAATAAATAAATAAAATCACTATTTCAAATTAATTTTTGAAATGTAGATGTAGTTGTAGCATATTTTTTAAAATGATTATAAAGAATAAATTTTTCATTTATATCTACCGAGATATTTCATTTAAATTATTTACTTTTCTTTCAAAATGCATTTAGAGGAAATAAGCTTTATTTCTGCTTTACAAATATTTCATCAACAGCCTAAATTTTTGGCAATTTATTTAAGAAAAAAATTGCATAGACATATGTAACTCTATTGTTTTATAAAATAGAAATTCAAGTTTCCAGTATTTACACTGTAAAAAATATGTCCTATTTGCTGCCAGAAATTCTCTGTAATTTGAGAGAATACGCATAATTTACGAAAAAATTACGTTGTCAGAACGTATTTTTTGTAATTACAGAAAATTTCTGGCAGCAAATAGGACATATTTTTTTACAGTGTACAATGAATCGAAAGAGTTGGTTGTTATCTCTCTGCATATTAACATCTAATTTAAATTATTATATTAAGTTGTGTGATATTGTTTATTCATTTTTTTAATTACTAGCTAACTATGAAAATTCATCTCCAGATATAAGAGCTATAAAACAAGAAAACACTCTCTAGATATTATTTTGGCCATTAAATCAGGTTACTATTTTTTACTGATATTAGAAATTTTTTAAAGTAGATAGCATTTAACAAGTTTATAATTTCTAATCAATTCACTTTAAAGAAATAATTGTTTTATTTTTAAAACATATGACTGGACATGTGGGAAAAAATGAGGGGGGGATGGGGATATATACAGTCAGATTTAATCCAGTTTTTTAAATTAGTACCACATTTGTGAATTTAAAAATAATTTGTGAAATATTTTTTGTGAAAATTAACAATGCTTTCAAACAATTAGCAAAATTCACAAAGTAATTTATTTAAGTTAAAATAAAATGAAAAAATTGTAAAATATATATTTTGGATGAGTCATTTCTAATGTGCAAGGTAAGTAAGTGTGTTTACTTTGAAATTTGTCATTGTCTCCAGATTTAAGAGTATATATTATGCATTTGATGCATAGAGGCTTTTATAGAAATTTTCAGTATACAGTTACATTTCAGAGAATTGATTTTGTGAATGTGCCTCAAAGAAGTACACTAACTTGGTTCTGGATTAACTTCTGACAGTAAAATTTCTCTAAGGCTGCCCACTATGCCATATAAATTTGGCCTTTTAGAAATGTCAATTGATTTGGTAGAACATTCATTTAGTATATACCTGGGGGAAGAGGAGGTGGACTAGGAGCAGATCGAAAGAAAACAATTGTTTTTATATAAACTCTTACTGATTTTAATGAAACTTTGTATAGCCACGTACAATTTGGGAAAAAATTACAGTAAGTGTCAGGCAAACTTGGAGGGGAAGGGGGGGAATGGCAGAGGAAAATAAAATGATCTTTTATATCACCATTTTACCGATTTAATGATATATTCTGTAATTATCACTTACTTTTTATGAAGATCACAATGCGTGCATTATATACTGGGAAGGGAAGGAAGGGGGGAATACGGAAATAAAATACATTCTTCTTTAAACTACCCTTTTATCGATTCAAAAAAACGTATAATCACGTACAATTTGAGAAAAAAATTCAGTAAGTGTCAGACATACTTGGGGGGGGGGGGGAGACGGCAGAGGAAAACTAAATGATTTTTTTATATCACCATTTAACCGACTTTAATGATACTTTTTATATCTATCACTTAATTTTTATGAAGATAACAGTGAGTGTTTTATATACCGGGGGGAGGGTGGGTCAGATGGAAATAAAATATATTCTTCTTTAAACTACCCTATTATCGACTAAAAAATTTTTGAATAATCACGTATAATTAATGAAAAAAATACA
This sequence comes from Salticus scenicus, assembly GCA_963930645.1. Taxonomy (NCBI): domain Eukaryota; kingdom Metazoa; phylum Arthropoda; class Arachnida; order Araneae; family Salticidae; genus Salticus; species Salticus scenicus. The sequence continues at coordinate 213,429,652 of OZ005649.1, forward strand.
GTAAGTGTCAAACATACTAGGAGGGGGGGGGTAGGAAGGGGGGCAGAGGAAAATAATTTGAATTTTTATATTATCATTTTAGCGATTTTAATGACATATTGTATAACTATCACTTACTTTTTATGAAGATCAAAATGAGTGTATTATATACCTGGGGGGGGGACAAGGGGGACTCAGATAGAAGTAAAATATATTATTCTTTAAACTACCGCATTGACGATTTAAAAAAACTTTGTATCTATGCAACTTTCTGCTTATGAAAAATTGCAGTGAGTGTACACATATCTGGACGATTTGCTAAGGGGGGGGGGGGGCAGAGTGAAGAAAATTTTTGTATTTATATCACCATGCTACCTAATTATATGAAACTTTGTACGACTATCACTTTCAATTCATTAAAATTATAGTGAAAGATACCTATAGTTTATAGGGTGGGGTGTAGGAGGGGGGGGGGGGGGCAGATCGAAAATAAAATAATCTTTTTAAACAACACTTACTATCGTTTGTTTTATTGTTTATTTACATTTTGTGTAAGTATCAATTACTATTAATGAAAAATTATAGTGAGTTATGCAAAATTTTAAAGTATTATTTAAATTTGTAAAAATATTATTCAAAAATGAATTTTCTTCTTTTAATCTGTCTTTTTTGTCCTCCCCCTATGTATAAATAAAACAATTCCACTTGTTTAGCATAAATTTTACAAGGAGAAATTAAGAAAAGTGCCATTTTTTTCGCAATCCAAAAATTCAATACATTGTTGATATCAGACATTAATTAAAAGTTAATATCAAAGATTGGTAAAAGATTATTCTAAAACAGAATTTTTCCTTTAATCTGTTTCTCCCCATCCCCACGTAGAAATAAAAAAATTTTGCTATCATCCATGTTTAGCAAGTATTTTACAAGTAACAATAAAAAAAAAAAAAATGCCACTTTTTCCGGTGCCCTTATTTTAGGATTGCGGTAAAAAGTGCACTTTTCTGAATTTATCCTTGTAAAACTCATGCTAAGCATCAACGAGAGCGTAAGTTTTTTATTTCAATGTGGGGGGGGGGGCAAAAGGACACAGATTAAAAGAAGAAATTTCATTTTTGAGTAACTTTTTTACAGATTTAAATCATACATTGAATTTTTGCGCACTTCCCTGTAATTTTTCATTAATACTAACTGATATTTACACAAAATGTAAATAAAACAATAAAAGAAACGATAATAACTGTTGTTAAAAAAGATTATTTTATTTTTAATTTGCCCCCACTAATGCCCCCCCCCCCTTTTGAACTATAGGTAACTTTCACTATAATTTTAATAAAATGAAATTGATAGTCGTACAAAGTTTCAAATAAATAGGTAGCATGGTGATATAAAAACAAACATTTTCTTCACTCTGCCTCCCCCCATAGCAAATCGTCCAGATATGTGTAAACTCACTGTAATTCTTCATAAGCAGAAAGTTGTATATATTACAAAGTTTTTTTTTTTTTTTTTTTTTTAAATCGATTATTCGGTAGTTTAAAGAATAATATATTTTACTTCTATCTGTGCCCCCCTTGTTCACCCCCCCCCCAGATGTATAATGCACTCATTGTGATCTTCATAAAAAGTAAGTGATAGTTATAGAATATATCATTAAAATCGGTAAAATGGTGATATAAAAAATCTTTTTATTTTCCTCTGGCCGCCCTCTTTAACCCCCCACCCCCAAGTATGTCTGACGCTTAGTGTGATTTTTTTTTTCACAAATTGTATGCTATTATACAAAGTTTTTGTTTAAATCTGTAATAGGGTATTTTAAAGCAGAATATATTTTATTTCCACCTACCCCCCTTTGCCCCCCCCCCCTCAAGGTATATAATACACTCATTGTAACCTTCATAAAAATTAAGTGTTAGTTATAGAATATATTATTAAAATCGCTAAAATGGTAATATAAAAATTCAATTTATTTTCCTCTCCCTCTCTCCTAACCCTCCCCCCCTCCAAATACGTTTCAGACTTACTGTAATTTTTTTTATAAATTATACGTGATTATACAAAAACATTTTTGTCGATAATAAGGTAGTTTAAAGAAGAATATATTTTATTTCCATCTGCCCCCCCCGGGTATATAAAACACTGACTGTTATCTTCATAAAAATTACGGTAAGAGTTTATATAAAAAAATCCTAGTCTCCCTCCCCCCTCTTCCCCCAGGTATATATTAAAGGAATATTGTACCAAATCAATTGAAATTTCTAAAAATATAATTTGAAAGTCATTTTTTTTAATTCATTATTTGATATTTATTATTTTGCAATTTGCGAATTGGAAAAGTGCCCATTTTTCCGGGATCCATATGTATATATTTCTAAACTGATTTTTTTTTTTTTTTTTTTTTTTTTTTTTACTTTTAATATTGAAACTTAGTTAGGTTTAATACTTTTATTGTTCACTTTATAGTGAACATTAACTAATTTAAGAGCCATTTCACTTTTAAATATCTTATCAAAACATGCCATGATACAAATTTTCCTTTCCAAATTTCCACTTTCGTTTCCTAACATCATCTGTATGTACGCACATTCAAAAATATGAAATCCTATCTTTTGTTTTTTCTACATACAGATTATTATTAAAAACATGGAGATTAATCTCAGTTAAAATATAACCACGCTAAGAGAGACATATAAATGTAAATTGGCTTTTAATAGAGGTAAATTAGCATTAAGTCTTTAGAGAAGGTATTGGACTGGTAAAAATTAGCCTTTAACAGAAGAGGACGTTTGCAGAAATTTCATTGTATATATAGCTATTCTATCGTTTTTACCTAGAAATATGTTAAGAAAATAAGATTTAAAATAAAAAATGTAAATAAGTTACGTATTTTTTGTAAACAGAAGTTTTCTTTCAGTTATTCTAATTTTACAGCATTATAAAGAGAATATTTTTTATAAGCTTTGTAACTACTTTTTAAAAATTTTGAAAAAAAAAAAAATGTTTATTAATATTTTTTAAAAAGATTCTCTTATAAATTTCTATCTAGGGTGAATATACTCCCATAGCAAAGACTGTGATTGCCGAGTATTTTTATTTGGATCTACCAAAGTACTCCTTAATGGGGACCAAGCGCTATATTTGAAAGAAGATTGTTCCCTGGAACATGCAACATTCTACATTTAGGACTGTACTTGATTTTAACCTCCTGCAGACTTTGGCCAATGGCTTGCTGATGAATTTTCTTGTGAAAGGAAAAAAGTTTCCAAAAAATTCTCATCTAATTGCCTGCTTAAAGTGACTAAAAATTTAGTGTAATGTACATGTTGTTCAATAAATTTTTCTTTTTCTTTTTATATTAAATTATGTGTATTTCATTTTTAAGCTTTAATTTTTTATCTTACTCAAGAACAGAGCTATTATTATAATTGTAAGACCCCTGAGTAAAGTAAAGACTTCTTTCTTGTAAGATTAACATATATGGGGTGCATACAAATGAAACACTACCGTTTGTAAAGCCGTTTGCAAGCTTTCCAAATGTATGACAACAGTCGGCAGCAAATGTATCCGAGCACTAGCAAAAATACCTATGTAAAAAAAGCACACATAACACAGTTTTGTTATATAAATCCTTAACGAATCATTTTCTTAGACTGACTAAGAACAGGATTCAACAAGGATTTATTTAACAAAACTGCATTACGTGTATTTTTTTATATAGGAATTTTTGGTAGTACTCGGATACTTTTGATGCCGGCTGTATTTGCAAAAAACTTGCAAAATTTACGTCATCGAAATTGCAATCGTTCCGTTTGTATGTAACCCTAAGATTAGGTTTTATCGCTTCTTGTTCAAAGTGTCACCCCCCCCCCCCCCAAAAAAAAAAAAATATATATATATATATATATATATATATATATATATATATATATATATATACTTCCGTGGATAATTCAATGTATAAATATAATAAAATTTTTCTTTAAAATTACTTAGTACAAATTATCAATTGAGCAATTTTATAAGTTGGAATATTTCTAATTACCTGTAACATTTTTATAATGTTTAAAGTGAATTTAAATGTAGAAAAAAAAACTTTCAATTATTTTCTTAAAGACTACAAAATTATTTTCTTAAAGACTACTTTTTTTTTTTTTTTTTTTTTTTTTTGTAACAACTAAATGATGATAGTTTGTAAATTTCATATGCAGTCGAACCTCGTTAACGTGAACAAGCAAATGTTTTAGCAATCCCCGTCAAATGAAGATTTATTTCTGAGTTACTGGTAGCATAAACTACTGATAACATGAATAAACCTTTTATCCCCCTTCAGATTCACGTTAACAAGGTTCGACTGTACTAAGATGTTCCAGTTTAATGTAAATAATATGCTTTTATTCCTTTCCTTAAAAAAAAAAAAAAATAAATAAATAAATAAAGTAACAGTTAAATAGATTGCTGAATGTAAATTATTTTACAAAAGCGAAATCTGAAAAACCAGTTGAAAAAATAAGTTAAAAACTCTCAACTGAGTAAATGTATGCCAAGGCTAATTAACAAGCTTGGAAAACTTAATATATCCACACTTTTATTTAATCCAAATGGTTTCGGGTTAATTTCCTTCTCTAGATACATTTTATTTAGATTGACATTATCCGTTTGTCTTTCTATCAACATAGATTGAAATAAATTTAAAATGAAAAAAAAAATATATATATATATAATAGCAGGAGACTTGGCGTTGGAATATTAAAACAGGAATAAACTACTACGTCAGAAACGCCAAAGAAAAATTATTGAGGTGCATACAGCTGTTTCGGTAGCCTAAAGCGTACCGTCATCAGTGCAAAGAGAATTCTGAATCTTGAGAAGTGCTCGTATATATAGGAGAGGGACCGGATTTCGTTCAACCAATAGGATTACGGAAGAGGTGGGGAGTGTGGCCAATAGGAATTAAGGAATGTGTAGCTGTGTAAACAGTAGAAAAATTAAGGAAATTTGGACTGAATGTAAAATTTCCAACAATCAGACAAATAGGGAACAGCGAAATCACAATTTACAAGGTTTTTAAAATTTTTATAAATATGAAAAGCTTCAAAGAAATCGAGTTCATGAATGGATTTAGGTCTGCAAATTATTTTAGCTGAATTAAATTTAAAATTATGATTTTCCTCCCAGCAATGTTTAGAAATAGCCGACTTATTGGTTTCTTGTTTGAAACCAATAAATCGGCAAACAAACAAGAAACCAATAAATCGGCTATTTCTAAACATTGCTGGGAGGAAAATCATAATTTTAAATTTAATTCAGCTAAAATAATTTGCAGACCTAAATCCATTCATGAACTCGATTTCTTTGAAGCTTTTCATATTTATAAAAATTTTAAAAACCTTGTAAATTGTGATTTCGCTGTTCCCTATTTGTCTGATTGTTGGAAATTTTACATTCAGTCCACATTTCCTTAATTTTTCTACTGTTTACACAGCTACACATTCCTTAATTCCTATTGGCCACACTCCCCACCTCTTCCGTAATCCTATTGGTTGAACGAAATCCGGTCCCTCTCCTATATATACGAGCACTTCTCAAGATTCAGAATTCTCTTTGCACTGATGACGGTACGCTTTAGGCTACCGAAACAGCTGTATGCACCTCAATAATTTTTCTTTGGCGTTTCTGACGTAGTAGTTTATTCCTGTTTTATATATATATATGCATGCATCATTCAATTATTTGTTATTTTGAAGTATTGTGAGTTGTGTTTTATCATTACAGTAAAATGTCATTAACAAAATAATACTGGAATAAACCTATGCAAACCATTTTTTTGTTTGTTTGTTTGTTTAAGAAAAGCATTGCTACGAGAGAATTTCGGAAAAGATTGTTTTTACACGTGATTTACCGTTTACTGCGAATTTTATACTTAAAAAAACATTATAACTTTAACCCGATCAGGTTATCGTGGGTCATTGGAGACCCGAAAAAATTTTCTTATATCTAATCCGTCAAAATCCTCATATAGAAGAAATACCTATCTATCTCGCCCATGATTTTTTTCGTAAAAATACCATTCTTAAATATAATTATGCAATTTGAATTTTTCAAATATCTCAATTTGTTGAAAAAATGTAAATTTTTAGTAAATGCCTGCATTTTATAGAAATGGGCGTACGTCTGATGAAAAATAAAATATTTGTTTAAATCTCTTTTGTAATATTCATTATCTGCCCTTAAATAAGAAGTATTCAAGAGTGTTCAAGAATTTTATCACATTTTTTCATTAAAAATTACGTGTTCTAGCATTGCTCGGGTCTTCAGCGACCCATGATAAACTGACAAGTTGACGAAAAATAAAATAACCTGATCAGGTTAAGTACTTCTGATTTCTATTAGAGTAGTTTAATTAAATCAAGTTTATTTATATTATATAATTTTTAAACATCAATAATTAACTACATGTTTCTCACTTTTATACAGCCATTCATGCTTTTTTTTTTTTTTTTTGTCAGATTATCTTGTTTATTTTTGAAAATGGATAGAAAAAATTTTATACTATAAATTTTCATTTGCAAGATTAGAATTTCCATTCATCACAGTTTTAAAGTTATCTATCTATAGCTTTTTCACCTAAACACATTTATTTAATTCAAAAGCCTGTTTAACATAATTTCCATAAGTTTTTTTTTTTTTTTTTTTTCTTTAACGTTCGTATTAAGGAGTTGGGAGGGGGAGGGTTATTGATTCAGGTGGAAAACACAAGTTGTGCTAATTATGTCATAACAAATTTCATCAAATTATTAAATATTTGTTAATTGGAATTACTAATACAAATCACACAAAATGAACTGTCAAAGAAGAGGCTCTTAAGGCTCCTCAAACCCTCTTGCAATTTCCTTGTTTTCAATCAACAAATCCAGAGCAACGATGTGGAGAAACTTGTTTATAGATTATTACTCATTACCTAACGTATATTGTTTCATTTACAGTTCCACTCAGAAAATTTGCAACCATTAAATTGGTACTTATTTTATAAAATTTTATTTTTTACTTTAGAGAAAAAATGTGAGAAAAATGCACTTAGTTAATATTCGTATCTTTGAATTCAGAATTTTTAAAAAGTATAATTCAAAAACATCTATTTTTAAAAAACTACTATTAATTTATATGCTGTAATTTCTTCGAATGGAAAAATGGAATAAAAAAAATCGTATATAGTTGAGGGGATTTCGTAACTGCAGGAGAAAGAAGAGCTTTAAGGCTGCATAGCAGTCAGTTTTCCTCTTTCTTTTTTCCCATGTTATCCTATGGGATATTTGTTGCTTCATATCGTAAGGCTATCTCGTTCAAAAATAAAATTTTCAAATTCAGTTTTTTTCGCCTTTTAGCTTGTGAGCAATAAAAATAAAATATCATTAAGTGAATTTAGAATTGTAAACTTGGATTTCTAAATGAAATATTTAAATTCTTTTTTTTTTTTTTTTTTTTTTTCAAAAAATTGCTCACGAGCTACAATGTGACTTATACAAAAAGTAATGTTAATGAAACAGAACTCAAAAAATTCATTTTTAATTGAGATATTCTTATATAAAACGAAACAACAATATTCCCATTCGATAACACGGAGAAGAAAGAAAGAGGTAATCTGATTGTGATGAGCAGCCTTAAGTTTAAAATCAAGGCTTCGATGTACCTCTTAAAAAAAAAAAAAAAGTGTCTTTTAATTTTAAAGGCATCAGGTGCCACTTAATTTCAGAGGAATAAGGTACCTCTTAATTTCAGAAGCATAAAGTGCCTCTTAATTTCAGAAGCATAAAGTGCCCCTTAATTTCAGAGGCATAAGGTGCCTCTTAATTTCAAAGGCATAAGGTACCCCTTAATTTCAAAGGCACCAGGTGCTTCTTATTTTTCAGAGGCACAAAAATTCAAAATGCACCTCTAAAATTATTGGCATAGTTTTAAGAGTGTACAAATAAAAATATAACAAAAACATGCTTTATTCCAAAGTTCCACATAGGTATGCACTTCGTTTTATAACTTTACCCCAACAGTTAATTAATTAATTTTAAAATTCATCCCTAATTCTTTTAATTATGTTTTATCAAGCATCTAAAACTATAGCAAGTCCATTTTTTAAATATCTGTAGAATTTTTGGCATTTTGAAGATCCAGATTTCATGAAAAATGCAATTAAAATTGCAATTTGAAGATTTCAAATCTGTAAAATGTATTAAAAAAGTATCATAAGAATTATAATTTTACTATATATTTTATTGGACAAACGTAATATAGTTTATTTTATATATTAAATGAAAATAAAAGCGTTGACATACATATGAAACCATCAGTGGTACAAAATCAACGGTGCCAAGCCCCATCAACATACAGTGAAATTACCAAAATTTGACAAAAATGTTTACGAGTGATTAATATTGCATTCAGTTTAACTGCCCGTTCTTTTGTTTGTAAGCCTGTACGTTGTGTGGTCAAGCAGGAATAAAATTCATTGAAGATCAAACGATTCAATGAGCATTCACAGTTGGAAACCATAAATAATTTATACGAACCGCATGATTTTTCGTCCTTTTTTAACTATACTTTTAAAAGTATTTTTTACAAGCGATAAAAATAAAGTTTAAAGTATTCAGAGTAGAGTAAATTAGAGATGAGAAAGAGGGGGGGGGGGGGTCTTACATTGCACTATATCTACGAATTGGTTAGTTGGCGTTAGTGTGACACTCACCGGTGGGGTTGTTGAAATGCTATATATATAGACATATATATAAATAATCCAATACGAAATAGAACTGTAACTTCTGCTTATAAAACTTACAAAGTTATTGCTAATAAAGGAATAAAAATACTATTTTTAATAAAATACATAACTTTTATTTTAATGTGAATAATTTAATACAATGAAAAGCTAGTATTATTAAATTGATATACAGAAACAACGTTTTAAACAACCTTAACATAAATAAAATATTAATTATTGATAACCATTGCAAAATTACAAAGATTCAGAGAATCATTGATATCGCTATTCTTAATAAATATCTTAGAGATTTTTTACACAGCTATATTATAGAAAAATATTAAAAACACATGAAATATTGTTGATATTTATGTTACACAAATTCCTATTTTTTAATTACCAATGATAAATAAACCATAATAAAATTACTACATCTACTATGATAGCTTCCCTATTATAATATAGACAACTTGATATTTTTTTTTATTAACTTGGATGGAATTTTCTTTGTATTTTGAAATATATTCAGATTTTTATTTTTATTTTTATTTTTATTTTATTTTTATTTTTTATTTATTTATTTTTATTTTTTATTATTTATTATTATTATTATTATTATTATTATTATTATTATTATTATTATTATAATAATTATTATTATTATTATTATTGCGTTTGAGAATTGCATATATAGGGTTCTTGTAATTAGTACAATGTTTTCTTTTCCATGGTGTATTTGCTTAATTAATTAAACTTTTTTATTTCCTTCTTTGCACTAAATTCATTTTTATCTTAGCCATAGATGGGCTTTTTGTTAAACTGTCTACGGAGGCAAGGAGGGAGGGGAGATTTTAGTTCTTGTAAAAGCATGCTGTTAATAGCTACCACCACCCGTATCTCTAGTCATAGGAGTCAATTTTTACAATTAATTCTTGTTTATTATTATTATTATTATTATTATTATTATTATATTATTATTATTAAAACGTTTTAATTCAGTTATATATATTGTTAATATTTGTGCCATCGTCTCATACCATTGCCTATGTAAAATTAGAAATCTTGTTGCTTTGTTTGGCGTGTGTATGTCTCTTTAGTAAATTGTTTGACTAACTATTCTTCGTTCTCATTCTTTGCTTCTACTATCGAAAGGATTATATATATATATATATATATATATATATATATATATATATATATGTATGAAGTTGTGAATAAAGATAAATTTTATTTGTATAAAATAGGCGCTTATAGCAGCTCTAATCTTCTGTGCAGAAAGATAAATATAGTTTAACTAATAATGAGGTATTAAAAAAGGCAGTGGAATGTACAAACGTCAAATATTACAATAAAACTAATAAGCGCAAAAAAGAAATGTAAAATTTAATACGAAAATTGAAGACAAATATTCAATAGATGCAGTATAATCCTCTTCAGCAGGTGAAAATACTGAAACACACCTGTTTGGGAACAAAAATATTAACACTCATCAACTGCATAATTTGAAATTTCACTATTCATTGTATAGTTCGAGCTTGAAAACTTTAACAAATCAAAACTTTAAGCACATAATCCTTATTCCGGATCCAAGGATGCCCAATTAATCTCCACGACAGCAGTACATCATATGCATCCGTCTATCAGTGAAACAACCGTCCAAACATCAACAACCTTTGAGTTATCAACATCAAATATCTACAAGGAACACCATTTAAAGAAACTTCATAAGCTGTGAAGCATCACTTAAAACTAAAAATTTACTCCCCTTGCATAATGTAAAGTAGACTGAAAAGATTATAGATTATTGTAAAATAGAAGTATACATAATAAATAAATATTTTTCTATTATGCATATCCAATATCACTTCTCAAAATTATTGGTGACTACTGAATGAAAAAGTCGCAATGTCTGGCAACACTGTTCCTGATATGCCTAAAAAAACCATACAAATATTCTAAATTGCATGCAAGTTATCTGTAGCAATTTATAATGCACTTAATTCAATTTATTTTTATTTTTCGCAATTTTTTGGTTAGTTCTTTAAATGTCATTGGATAAAATTGTTTATTAGGAGTGCAAGAATGTGTAAAGTTTCCATAGAAAAAAAAAGTGTGAAAAAAAAAATTATGATTACGCACTGCATTATCTATGTACGGAGAATATTTTTACAATATTTTTGCCGCTACTATATTTATACAAAAATCTTTATTGTATTTTAAAGCGAAATTTGTGTTTAAATAGGATATAGATTATTGTATTAAATTGGTGGTAGCTAAAATAACGGAAAATTCTCAAGACTGTATCTTTATAAATTAAAATATTATTATTATTATTATTATTATTATTGCTGTAAAATTAAACAATCGCTTATTAGGTTTAAAAATAAAATATAATATATAAATACATTTTTTAATCATTGTTTTACAATAATGTTCTCCAAAAACCTTGCAGGGCTGTCCCATTCTTTTCCTTAGTACCATATCCGTGTATTTAATTTTGTACGTTTACAATATTTTTCTTTATGAAAAACATTATTATAGGATCTATATATATATGTGTGCGTTAAATTTAAGAAATTAATTAAAATATTTTTTCACATTTTGAGTATTTTCTTCCTTATTCGGCTACCTTTCTATTAAAATGATTTTTAATTTGTCAGTAATCTTATAATATGTGAATAAATAGTAGCATACAGCGTATATGTTCATAAATGACAAAAGTTCACAAATTTATGTACGAAATACATATGAATAATAAATATTATCGCTTAATTTTTAAATACAGTTAACCAATGTCATTTAAATATTTTCGCAAAAATAAATGTATCACACACACACAAAAAAAGTAAAATAACATAAAATAAAATAAAACGAACGATAAATAAATAAAAAAAAGAACAGAACAAAAATGACTCTAAGACATTCAATGTACATTAAAAAAAAAAAAAAAAAAAAAAAGAATTTTACATTAAGTTTTTCTTTTAAAGTCAAATTCTGAAGCGTTTATCTGTAAAATACTTTATATATATATATATATATATATATATATATATATGAATGCGTTTTAAGATAAGATTTACAAGATATTCGTGACATTTTCTCAGACATCGTTGAGAAGATAAAGCGTCAGATCAAACGAGTATTTTAAAGTTAAATGTGATCTCTAAATGGAAATGTCATTCCCTTAAATCATGTTGCATTTTTTTCCACTTTGAGATAAAATTGAAATAAAAGCTTTTAAATATTTCCAATGCGTTTTCTGTTTAGTTAATTATCTGTAAAATAAACAAGACATGTTAGTTAAACAAACAACATGGTTTATAAAAAAAATGTATAATAATATTGAGATAAATATTTTAAATATTTTAGTATATTAATATTAATGAAATGTAAAACTCTCTCTAGCTTAAAAAAAAAAATATATATATATATATATATTAAATTTAATGACTAATTATTTCTCTATAAAATCTGTAATTTTCAATTTAGAGAAACGGAGCTTGTAAATTATAAAACTTTATCACACAGCTAGATTTGAGTTTCGTTAAATATTAATTTTCTAATATTTTAGCTAAATATAAATATTTTTTACACAGAGGATTCATAATAGCCTTTTACAACCGATATTTTTATTTATTTAAAATTGTTCGAAAGTTCGTGACTTACAGAAAGAAAAATTTATTATCTAAGATTAGTTTTAATTTAAAATAATTATAATAGTTTAAATTAGCTATAATTAAAAAAAAAAATAAATATATAAAAAAATAAAAAAATCTTTTCATGAAACAAGTTATTAATTATAAGTAATCAAAATATTTATTTTCCAAATGGAAAATGTTAAATTTTACCTTTTTTTATTATTATTATTATACATATATTTTTATAAAACAGATAAGATTACAAATGGGATATTTATAGAAACAGAAAGATTTAAATTTAAAAATAACGTAGTTTATCAGATCTATTATCTAATTTATTTAAAAAATAAAATAGCATATCTGGGAATCATTTCAGGTAAAGAAATTAAAGAAATTCGTTCTTACAGAAATTATATTCCTCTTTCAGTTTAGAAAAAAAAAAAAAAAAAAAAAAAAAAACGTAATTTAGGAAAAAAAAAAAAAAAAAAAAACGTAATTAAGGGGGGGGGGGGGGAATTTTTTTTTTGGCAGATGTACCAATCGGATTTATATTTTATCGCAAATCTGCTGTTAATTTCGATTTTTTTTCTATTATTATAGGCAGGGTAATAGGTGAGGCATGACGTCACGAGTGGAGTTGAGTTGTTTTCATCCTGCTGATGGAGTTGAGTTGTTTTCTTCCTGCTGGTTGAGTTGAGTTGTTTTCTTCCTGTTGGTTGAGTTGAGTTGTTTTGGTTTCGGTTTCGGTTTCTCGTCAAAGATGACGAGGGTTTTTTTTTGATTGGTTGGTTGGTTGATTGATTCTCGTAAAAGATGACGAGTGTGGCAACACTGAGATACTTTTTTCAAAATGGCAACGCTTCTTAGTTTCGGAATCAGGACTTGTAAAATTTTTAGTGTTTTTAGAATCTGGACTTGTAAAAAATTTGAGGATACTGCGATGCGTAACGTCAATGGGCGCCATCTTGTTTTTTCATGTTCCAACTTGAGATCTGCATGCACTGAACGCGTTGAAATGATTATTTTGTAATTAAGAATGATTTAATTAAGAATTTAACGAATTCATTAATTTCACTTTGATCTGACCGCTAGAGGAGAAAGATATATGTGTAGCTTTGTGACGTCACCATTCATGGGGAACTTGAAAGCAGTCCGAACATGTAAGGATCTGCTGAGATGGTTATTTTAATTTCTGTAATTAAGGCAATTTTTAATGAAGGTGTAATTAATGTTTCCATTAAAACGAATTATTTTTGCTGCCGAAACTCCACAAAGGTTTAGAAAATGCGGACTTGTAAATTTTTTTGGAATGGGTTCAAAATGTTTGTCTTTGACGACGGTGTATTCATTAGATATGTTTTAATTAAAGGTCTAATGAATAAGTATGCCGCGATTAATATTGATTGGGTCTGGCCGTTATTGAAAGAAAACATGTGGCGGCCATATTGCATCGTGACGTCACGCCGATTCATGCTACGGCTTGAACGAGGGGGAAGTAGGGATGGTGTGTGACGATTTTACTTTCGTGGGAGGGGCCAAAGCGTACTGACCAATCCAAAGTCGGATGATAACGACGTCATTGCGTGTAACTGTAACCTGCAGAGGAAAAAAAGTTTCGTTAACACGGATTGGCATCAGTGGAGATTCTTCGCTTGCTTTGTTTTGCCTCGTGGTTCTACGTTGCTACATTGTTATTCGCTAAGTTTTTAATTTTCGAGTTATGGACTATAAAGGCCTTAAAAGGTCCTCTAGCTTGGTAAGTAAATTTCTTTTATTATTACTAAATTACTTTTTATATATTTTATGTATTTTATGTATTTATGTGCGTTTTTCTATTGATACCGTCTGTGCGTTTTTGATTTTTATAGTGCTTGTCTTCAGAAATATATTTTTGTTTAAAAATTTATTTTCTTTGTATTTTAATGCTAGTTTTTTATTATTTCTTTGTTTTATTTTAATTGAAAAATTCAGTGCATTCTAGAAATAAAATGTAACTCATTTGTTTTCTTATGTAGATTTTATTTGAGGATGATTCTTTTCCGTTGCGAGATTCAGATGATGAAGTAAGTTTCTCAGATTTTTAATAAGTCTTTTTATATGTACCTATATATACACTTTTTTTTTTGTGAAATGACTTATACATTTCTTATTTATTCTTAGATAATCGATGAGTTGGATCAGGAATTTTTGGAACAAGACGACGATGTAAATACATTTTTTTTTTCTATTCAATTATATTTCTAATAATAATTTATATTTTTTGAAATGATATTTTTATTTTAGACCTTAATAATGTGTTATTTATTTTTATAGATTTTAGATGAATGTTCCCAAATATTTTTAGAAAATCCATTCCCTTTACCACTCTATTATCAAGTTGGCTCGGGATTTGAAGTATGAATTTTTGCAAAATTTATATTTATTTTTTTAACTATTTTACAGACTTTATTTTATTGCTAATGAAACTTATTTTATTTTCTCTTATTTCATTTTCATTTTCTTTTTCATTAGAGCCATCCGAGTACTTCTAGTAATGGAGCAGTTTTCATGGCGAATGTGTCTCACGTGAATGTAAATATTTTTTACAGTAATGTTTTCTTTCTGTATTTTATTTTGTAATCATCTAAATTTTGAATTAGATCTACTTTTTTTTTAGTTGAAGAATGCCATTGTATTAGAGGAACGCGGTCGACGCCGAAACATCAAATATAAGGGCGAGGAAGTATGCATTCGAGCACGAGTTGACACGACTCGCATTCCTCAAGAACTTCGTGAAAAGACTTTATGTGCATCTCTTTTGCGCGATCTCTTTACGATTCTGTTAAGACGTACGACTGAGGACTTAAACAGTTCGGACATGATTCGTTTTTGCATTCAAGCCGACGGACTGGACAAACCGATATCCACATGTCTGATGCCCGTGTCTGAATTTACGGTTGAAAAAAATTCTTTCTGCTGTCATGAAAGTCCTACAATCAAAAACAGAAATAAAATTAGATGAAAGATTTTCTGTGGATGTATTAACAATTCGCAGGGATATCGGTGCTGGCCGGATAAGAAAAGTCGTTAATGTAGAGTTGGATCGCCTACGCAGACATTCCATTCTAGCAATTCCAGAAGATGATGAAGGACTTTGCTGCGCCAAAGCGATTACTTTTGGTTTGGCTCATGTAGAAGGGGACAAAACTTCCATTAACACCTTAAGAGATAGAAGACGTCCGGCACTGACAAACAGGGCCCGACAACTTCATGAGTCAGCAGGTGTACCTTTAGGCCCTTGTACATATTCTGAGATTCAAAAATTCGAAGAATATTTGAATGTGCAAATAGCTGTGTTTTCGACAGATAATTTAAACAAGGTAATTCTTTCATTATATTTAGATTCAATGTATCTCTGATATTATTTAATTTATGGTGCAGATTTTGTATGTTTTTTGCAATTATAATTTTTTTTTTCAGCTGACTTATAAAGGCGCAACAAGAAGGAAGAGGGTGAATTCGTGGCTGCACAACAACCATTTTCACGTGATAAAGAGTTTGAAAGGATTTTTCGCAACGGACTTTTACTGTGAAGCTTGTGAAAAGCCGTATAAAAACATTGAGGACCACAACTGTACTGAATCCTGCCACATTTGCCAAAGAATTCAGTGCAAACCGGATCAGCCGAAACGATGTACAGACTGCGATCGACTTTGCAAATCAGAGGACTGTTTTTCGGCTCACAAATCAGTGGTAGGTCAGCAAGTGATGTCAATGTGTGATCGAGTAAGTTATATTTTAATATTCTATTTTTTTTTTTTTTTAATAATGTTTATGTGACTCATTATTTAATAAATATATGCCTATTTTATTTCAGATTTACCAATGTAGAGATTGCAGTAAAGTTATTAAGAGACGGAATTGTTTGAAAGAAAACCATCGTTGTGAAAAAGAAAAATGCCCTTCATGTCAGAAGTTTGTGAAGAATGAGGACCATCTCTGCTTTTTGCAAGGTTCCCCCGAAGGATTCTTCAGACAGTTTGATTTTTTTTGTATTTCGAGACGGATCAATCTTCAGGCGAGCACCTTGTAAATTTCGCGGTTGCACATTACGCAGATGGTAGAGAAGCCGTATTTAAAGGTTATAATGCTTGTAGCGACTTTTGCTCATGGCTATTTTCTGTAAAACACAAAGGGTTTACAGCTATAGCCCACAATATGAAAGGGTAAATTATTTTTTGTTTGATTTCTTTTTTTTCAATGTTAATTTTTAGTATTTGTTGTTAATTTTTATTATTTTATTTTAGATTCGATGGACAATTCATAATGGCATGGCTTCTGGAACAAGGAACTGCACCCGAAGTTATTCCTAATGGGTCTATGATCATGTCGATTTTTCACAAAGTATTTAATATCAGGATAATTGATTCTATCAATTTTTTACCAATGGCATTGAGCAAACTTCCGGCCTGCTTTGGTCTCTCCGAATTGAAAAAAGGGTATTTCCCCCATCTGTATAATTCTCCTGAGAATCAATCATATGTTGGAAGGATTCCAGATCCACATTTCTATGGCCCAGATATGATGACGCCTGTAGCTCGAGTAACATTCATGACTTGGCATGAAGCGAATAAAGATATGTTATTTGATTTTCAGCATGAGATGCTGACTTATTGCAGGTATTTAAGAATTAAGTACTTAAATTTTCTTAAATAATTTATTTTGGTTTCTGTTTTTTTTGTAAAATTAAAAAAAATTCTTTTACAGATCTGATGTAGATATTTTGCGCAGATGCTGCATGGAATTTCGAAGTCAGTTTATTGAAGTTACGAATGTCGACCCATTTCGGTACGTATTCGTGTTTTCTTGTTTCTCCTGTCCTTGTTTTCCCTTAATCTAAGTATTTCATTTTGATTTTTTTTTTCTAATATTTATTTTAGGTACATTACAATTGCCGCCGCATGCATGGCAGTTTATAGAAGCCAACACCTCCAACCATCGACCATTGCTATGGTTCCCGTTAATGGCTATGTTAATAAAACAAATTTTAGCAGTGATTCTATAAGATGGCTAGATTTCTTGTCATTTTCTGAAAACCTAAAGATTCAACATGCTCTGAATCTCAAAGGAGAATGTAAAGTTAAAGGCATCAGTGTGGATGGTTTTTGTGAAGAAACTCAAACTGTCTATCAGTTTCATGTAAGTTAAACGGAAATATCTTTTTTTTTCCCTTAATTTTATATGTTACTTAAAAAAGAAACTTACCTTCATTTTTTTCAGAGATGTTTCTACCATGGATGTGAAACGTGTTTTGATGCGGATGTCAGACACCCATTGAAAGGTGTCACCATGGGGGCACTGCGAAAAAAAACTAACGAAACCACAGAAAAATTAAAAGCTCTGGGTTTTGAAGTCGTAGAGATGTGGGAGCACGACTTTGACAAGAAAAAGAAAGAAGACCAACAACTTCAGTCCTTTTTAAAAACCCACCAACTACACGACCGACTGAATCCCTGAGATGCGTTTTTTGGAGGTAGAACGAATGCGGTTATGTTGTTTTTCGAAGGTAGAGCGAAGTATGTGGATTTTACTTCGTTATATCCTTGGGTAAGTCGTATTGTTTGCAATTATTTCCTTAGTGCGTTGATTACTTTTCTAAATTTGTATTTTTTTTTTATAATTGTTTTAATTTTTTATTCTAGGTTAATAAATACTGCATGTATCCCGTTGGTCACCCAGAAATTATAACCGAGGACTTCGATAACATAGATAACTACTTTGGAATTGTAAAGTGCAAAGTTTTACCTCTAAAACAATTATACCTTCCGGTATTGCCTTATAGATGTAATGGAAAACTAATGTTTCCTCTATGTAGGTGTTGTGCAGAAACAAAGCAGCAGACTTCCTGTACTCATTCCGATGAAGATCGCGCTCTCACAGGAACGTGGGTTACAGAGGAGTTAAAATTGGCTCTGAAAAAGGGATATCGCTTAGAACAGGTAGTTATTTATAACTTTTTGTTTCAAATGTTATTCGTAATTTTCTGTTTTTTTTACTCAAAGTGATTTTTTTTATTTCAGATGTATGAAGTTTATCACTTCCAAAATACCTCTTCGTCTCTGTTTAGATCATATATTGATCTTTTTCTAAAGATTAAACAAGAGAGCAGCGGGTGGCCTGTCGAATGTCAAACAGAAGAAGATAAAATAGATTACATTAAGTGCTATGAAGAAAAAGAAGGCGTAAAATTGAGTGCTACAGAAATATCGAAAAATCCCGGACGTCGTCAAGTAGCAAAATTGGCTTTGAATAGTTTTGGGGGGCGGTGCGTATTATTTTTTAAATACTATTTTACTCTAATATTTTTTATTTGTGTTTTTGCTTTTCATTTACTGTATACCTATTTTTCTGTAATGATTTCATTTTTACATTTAGATGGGGGATGAACATAAATAAAACTCAACTGACATTTGTTACGACGGTACCTCAGTTCAACAAGATGCTTAGTGATAAAGCCACGAAAGTAAGCGTCTATCTTTTTTATTAATGTTGTTTATAACAAACTTTTTTACATTTTACAGTTCTAAATGCATTTTTTGATTATTTATAGATTAAAGACGTCTACTTCCCATCAAATGAAGTGGCGGCCATACAGTGGGAAAAAAATAAGGAATTTATAAAGCAGGACACCACCACCAACATTTTTCTTGCAGCGTTTACTACAGCGTGGGCAAGGATAAAACTTTATTCTGAGATGGATAAATTAGAGAGAGACGTGCTTTATCATGACACTGATTCCATTGTGTATGCACAGAATGCAGAAAATGATCCGCCTCTCGGTAATTTTTTGGGAGAGTTCACAGACGAGCTTAACGGAGATATAATTACGAAATTCGTGTCAGGTAAGAAATTTGTTTAGTGTTTAACAGATATAATGTCTTAAAATTAATTCATTTTTTTAAATTGTAATACTATTCATTCTTATTTCCACAGGAGGTCCAAAGAACTATGCATTTCAAACGGAAAGCGGAAAGACTTTCTGTAAAGTTAGGGGGTTCACCCTGAATTTCAGCAATGCTCAACTTTTGAATTTCCATACCATTAAATCTATGGTATGTAGCATGGATCAAGATCCAGTTCCTCTGTGTAATCCAAGAAAAATTTGCAGGGAAACCAAGAAAAGAAAAGTTGTGAATAAGTCAGAAGTAAAACTATATCGAGTTGTATATGATAAGCGAGTGATACAGCCTGACCTATCTACATTACCCTATGGATACTGAGTAGTTTGTTTCAATTTATTTGTAAATAGCTTTAGTAATAATGAATAAACGGTTTAGTTCCTTAAGTTTATGACTTGTTTTTTATATTTAAGATTGGTTTATTACTTATGTTTTGACCTGTTATATAAAATGTTTTTGATCAGTATAATTTTCAGGAATGAGAACATTGAAGATTTAAAAAGGGTAAACTAAAATGTATAAACAATATTCATGTTTTTTTTTTTTTTTTTTATTCACAAAATAAGTTAAAATCAAATATTTTTATTTAAATTACATTTTTCAATTACAAAACTCTTTATATTTTCAACCAATGTTTAGAAGAGGTTTTTCTTCCCTTTGATGAAGGTTTAGCATACATAGTTTTAACACTTGTTAAATAACCATTTTTAATAAAATCTCGAGGAAAATTGTTAGCATTAAGTATTTCCTTGAATTCTTCAAAAGCCGCAGGTTTCTTAGTTTTGTTTCTTAATAAGAAATTGGTAAGTTGAATTACATTTGAACCAGGAATAACTTTGTTGTTTAGTAAAAGTTCTTTGTCTTCCGTCCAGCTAATTTTCTTTTCTTTTTAAAAATCAATTATTCGCTGGGCTATAATTTTATGTTTTACTGGAACAGATTGAAGGATTTTACTTTCTATGTCAATAGTGTTTTTAAGAGTCTCTTCTTTTATTTCTTCTTCTTCAGGGTGGATTCATACTGTTAACAGTGGGGAAAGTGACAAACTTTTGTAAAATTTGCACGTATAACTTCGCTTTTTCATCATCATTAATTTTTTTCTTTAAAATATCTGTAATCTGTTTATCTAAATCAGATAAACAGATTCTTCTGTAAATTGCTGATCCTGGTTGAATAGAATTAATCTGTATTTACGTGCGAATTCCATTTATTAAGGAACTTAACACTGATACTGCAGCTGGTAAAGGAATAGATAGAAAACCGTTTCCTTTCTGTACTAAAAGTCGTCTTTTCTTAAACAAAGGAACTTTCTTATCCCCTAATCGTCGAAGAGTTCTTTTATAGGGGATTAGTCTGCCTTTTTGACGTTTGTTGACAGGTACGTTACCTTTTAAAAGATTCAAGGCGCATTCACACACTCCTTTTATAACACTGTTTGGGCACTTTCTTAGAAATGCTGATTTATTTTTTGTCTTGTTTAACAATTTTAGATGTTCGATCGTTGACATCTTGAGCATGAATGGAATTTGATAAGCATACTCTTTCTTTTATATACTCAGCATAAAAAGAAGCTTTTACTAAAGCGCAATTCTTAACAAGTGGGTTATGGATGGGACATTTCAGTACCTTGCCTTCTGAGAATCTGACTTTTGGACAATTAAAATCATTCAGATTAAAAACTTTTCGTCCAGAATATTTTTCTAAAAATTTTGATTTTTCTAAACCTTTCGTATAGATAACTTTATAAGAAATAAATAAAGATGAAAGCATAAGGTTTAAAACTGAATAGGGCAATTCTCCGCTATCCCAATGTAGTCCATGATGGTATCGGGTCAACCACGCATACGACTTTCTATTTTTGACGGATAATTTTTGCCACGGATAAGGAGGAAGGAAATACCATTGGGAATGATAGCTACATTCTACGGCATAAAAAGCCAGTTCCTTGACTATAAAATCATTTGACGTCAACTGAAAACCTTCAAATTCTATCACAACAGAAGACATGTTCCCACGTTGAAATTCTTTGAATAAATGGTTTTATCGAGGTTCATATACATAATGTTTATCATCTGGAAATATTCCTGTAGGCAGACGCATGCATTCTAAGGTCTCAGGTCTTAAATCAATTAATAAGTAGCTGAAAGGTGAAGAAGTAGCATCACTAAAAATTTCCTGAAATGCCATTGTTTTACCAGGAAACATTTGCCTGGCTAAATTCATTAATTGCTTTTATCTCTAGGGTTTTTGTAAAGTACCATATAATGCGCGTTTAAATTAATATTCCGCATTTCCTTACCCTGGTGAAACACATTTTGCGTGATAAAAATAACAGAAAGTTTCCGATGGTGACTTTCCTTTGTAAAAAGTTTGCTTAAACGTACATCATTAGATAATTCAGACATTAAATCATCTATAATAATTAAGCATTTTCAAGGGTGCCAATATTAGAAGGTAAGCCTTCTTCGAAATGCACGTTTTTTATCGAATCAAAAAGTGGCTGATAGCTTCCATAACAGTAAATAATAGAGGAGGGCATAGGGTGAAAAAATCTATAATCAATTATTTTTTTAACAAAAAAAGACCGAACCAGTCGGTCCACTAATAATACAAGTCGAAGGATGTACTAACTTGAATTGTTCCATTTTTGTAAATGAAGATAAATGTGAAAATCTCGATATTTATATATTTCATAGAATATCCAGAGAACCTAAACTTTATTTTCTACATGATAACATTTACTATTTACATGTGAAATTAAGGAAAAAACCTATTGAATTAATATTTTTATAAATTTTATGTATTTAAATTGTCGTTTTATTAAAAAAACGAGAGAGAGAGAGAGAGAGAGAAATTTACGAATAACATTTAAATATTCAAAAAAGTAAACTTTTAAAAAATATGGAAAATAATTATTATCTTTAGACTGAACGAATTTTCTCATCAGAATCGCAAAGATTTGGGAATTTCTTTTAGAAGCTAAAATAAATTGAAAAAATTAAAGTATTATGTATTTATTTTATAACTTTTAAATAAAGGTTCTTCTCTTAAAAAAAAAAAAAAAAAAAAAAAAAAAAACTTCGTTATATTAAAATTAATTTTTTTATTATTATTTTGATAAAAACAATAAAAGAATACACAGAAATGTATATTTTGTAAATAAAAATTTTATTTTTTTAAAATTATATTTACACCATATCTTTTTTTCACAAACTTAAAAACTCGGAAATCATTCTTCTTTCTAGATAATACAGATACAACAGATTTCATACAAAGTCCTTGACATCGTTTCACAATAAAATAAATACAATATTGTCCACAAACATTCGAAGTTACACTTTGAAGAGTTGACTGGTTCCAATGAATTCGAGGATATTTTTTAACAAAACTATATCTTCTCCATAGCTCGTGGGGGGTAATCCGAAGGAATCAAAAAAGTCTAGAGTCGTTTTATCTTGAATGTAGACTGCGAGCCAGTGGGTTCCATTTTCATAATGTTTATCTGTGTTGAGCACTAATGTACAGGGAAATTTTTGAATAATAGGTATTTTGTCGGAAGGAAAAACACCAATGAAATACTTTGAAGAAACAGGATCACGAGATAAAATTTTATGTATTTGCGATGAATCCATCAGTTTCCAAAATCATAAAGAATATTCCGAGCTTTGTTGATTTCGATTAAATTTTCAAATTCTGCATACACTAACAAAATGATTGTTTGTGCTAAAGCTGCGCCAAACTTAATTTCTAATTTTAAATTACTATGACGAATAAGATTTAGATGTGAATCATCACATAAATCAGGCGATAAATCAAAATGGAATAAAGAATATCCTTTTGAAAATTCAGATCTTGAAAGGTACAAACCTTTGTTTTCTGTATTAGAAAATAGATTTTGATAAGCTCTGATGAATAAATTTTTTTCAAAATTAGGTTGAAGTGGATTATGAGGCACAGGTTGACCATCAACATAAGCCCCTATAAAATTGATATTATAATGCTTAAATTCAAAGGGAGACTTTTTATAGTTACCATTGAATGCATCGTTGTCAACACAGGCAATAACAATGCGATTTGGCATTTGCCCTGTAAAAACGTTATCTTGAACAAAACTCATATTCCCGGCAGGGAGAGAATATGCTTTGCAGAGTACTCTATTAATAGGATATTTGGCTGTTTTTTTTTTCTAGACTTTTTGCATGTCCCAGGACAACACCGGGACTTACACGCACTTTGCGAACAAACAAAGAGGCATGCTCCAGGGAAACTTTAAATTCAACTTCATCCCCTAAAATACAAAATTCTGGTTTACTACGAATACGTTTAATTTTCACGTCTACCATATTAAGAAGAAGTCTTTCTTGGTGAAACATATCCAGGTGCAATCGTCCAATCATGTCAACCACTGTACTGAATTTAAACAATTCTGCTCGTTTATTAAAGCCTTCATTGTGTTCTGCATCGGCAGTATCAAAAACATTGATACGACCCGCAGTATCTTTAAAAAATAATTCTGATGAAAGTTGAGAAGTTTTTGCATCATAACCATGATTAAGGAACTTCTCGATCATGGCTCTGTAAGGGTAAGTGTTACTGTTAGATGAAACAAGTCTTTCGTTTAAACTAATATCCACTTGAGAAAACATGGAATGTAAAAATAGATTTACCGGTCCCACTTTACTTTTAGCGTCGAGGGATGAACCGTCATTCTTTAAAATTTTTGCTTTGACGTACAACTGAGTTTGTGATAGATCAATATATTCTTCTCCACTTCCAGAAACATTAAATTCCACAGGACCTCCATCAAAAACATTAGCAAGTGGGTGAAACTCTACCCACTGACCGCGTTCGATTACTGTCTGAGTCGGCGGTAAAGAAAATAATTCTAATTCGGATTTGGCACATTCTGGAGAATCTTGTAATAAAAAAGCCATGTTTTTTCGTGTATGTGACAAGTCAAAAATATCACGTCCTTGCGTCTTTCGTGATTTCGATGAAATGAAGCGTTGGCTAGCTTTTCGCTTTCTTTTAAGCTTTCCATGGCCAATCATTTCATCTGCTTTTTGAACTGCTTTTTTGGCTAATTTCTTCCCGCTTTCTTTTGCCCGAGTTTTCAGGGAAGATTTAAAAATTTCACCCGATAACATGTCATTTGCAACCAGAGTGCCTGTTCGTAAAGCATCATTACCGACAGTTTTTGCACCCTTTATCAACAAAGGCATGGCACTACGAAACAGCTTGGCAAAAAATCCACCTATACCGTGCCCTCTTTGTAAAATTATCCCTCTGTAATATGGTAAACCTTTACCAGTTTGCGCTGCATAATAATCTTCAAACTTTTTTGTACAACACGTATAAGGTACTAACATTTTTTTTTTCCTCTTGGTCCTTATTTCTTGCAAACAGAAACAAAAATGAAAATTATCATTCAAAGAATTGCTCTTTTATAGGATTTGTCTCAGACGAAAATGTAAAGTAGCAAACACTTTACCCCTCTCAAAAGGTACCAAATCTCCAGAGTGAAGCCGTATATAAATTTGTACCGTTTGGAAATGTTGTCGAATAACAGGCAAGTAAAAGGGTCTTGAATAATGGGCATTAATAATTTCTCCATCATTTCCTTCAACAGTTACAATTTTTAGCAGAGGCGCTTGTACATCACCTACGATTTGAGGTTCAACAAGATCAGAATAGAGGTACATGACCGGAAAAGAAGTTTTGGGATCGGCCACAAAAGGACTTTCCTGCAAACCGTTATATTCCCCCGCTTCAAATCCCAATAAATGCACCAAACCTTTATGCAGTACAACTTTTGATTTTTTATCTGTCTTTATTTTTACTCTCTTTGTAACTGGTTCATAATTAAAATCTATCTTATTTTTATGCGATGGTAACGTCATTCCTTTAATTAAGTCTGGTATTGTTTCATAACAACCGGGGGAACTCTTCTACCTAATAATTTTCCATCCCCCAAATCAAAACCAAATAAATTATTATCTTTTCGAACATTGAACCAAGTATGTGGATAGATAAAATCGACTAAAGCCATTTCCCAATGTCCATTCAGATTAATAGGGTTAGGCAATTGGGTTGTAAATTGAGATATTTTATTCTGTAGGAAAAAGCTCAAAGAGCTGTCACTGATTAGTGTTATGTAGAACGACATCTTTTCAGAAATGAAAAGAAAGAACGAAGCATGTTCCTTTTATATCATTTTTACATCTTCTACCCACGCATTGAATTTTCCTGGATAACCCTGAAACTTTACAAAGTATTCTGTTTTCCCCCTATTTTTTCGTGTTTGTAAAACTTTATACACAGGATAATACCCCGAATCTGTTATTTTTTGAAGTTCTTCTTTATAAAAAGTACCTTCTATCTCCTCTCCGGCTAAATCTTTTAAATTGTCAACTATTGGATTTATTTTAATAATTTTATATACTGTAAAAATTTCTCTTGTCCAATTCTGCTCATATCCTTTTTCAAATGGCAATTTTTCTCTGCTTATTCGAACTGTATCACCTATTTTGAATGCAGATTTTGACATAATAGACGTCTCGTTTCCGTACAATGTTTTCCAGACCTGACTTTGGTTGTCCATTGTCACTGCTTCTGGTTCCATCTTAATACTACGATGCCACGTTTTATTGTAACTTTGAAATAAACCCCCAATAATTTCAATGTAACGTTTCGTATTCATTTCAGTAAAATATTTCCACATATTTGTTTTTAATGTACGATTAAAGCGCTCCACTATTGAAGCCTTTGTCGAATTATAGGTTGTGAAAAAATGCACCCCTTTATTTTTTAAATAGTTTTGAAAATTCCGGTTCTTAAATTCACTCCCAGCGTCTGTTTGAAGCCTAATGGGGAGTCTATCTGAAAAGATTTTTTCAAATGCTTTCACAATTGTATTAGCTCTTTTATCTTTTAAAGGAATTACCCAGTCATATTTTGATAAAATGTCTATGCATGTCAATAAATATCTGAAACCATCATTAAATTTTGATAAAGACTGCATGTCTACTAAATCGGCTTGAAATTGCTCGTTGAGTCCTCCTACAATTACTCGATTTCTTGAAAATTTATGTCTTAAAGGTTTATGTAAAGTGTAAGAATCTTTTTTTTCTAACCATGTTTTAATAGCGTTAGATGTTACTTTTCCCTTTAGCACACGCTGCAAAATATTAACTCCCCGAAAGCTACCGGGTAAAGCAGGATCAAAAATACAGTTGCTTAAGTTCCTTGGATATTTCCCCAGCAGTTTTTAATTTGATGTTAATTCCACGGCGTTCAAACCTAAAATGAACACTTATTTTTATTTTAAATATATATGTATATGTGTATACATTTTAATTTTTTTTTTAATTATTATTATTATAATTTTCTAAAATTAATCATACACAATATTTTCTAAAATCAATAAATTGAACACAACTTAAAAATAAAAACATAACACAAAATAAGAGAACTAAATAAATATTTATTCAATAAAAAATACATATTAAAAAATTATAAAACAGTTTCATTACCAATGTACAGTTTTTCAACATTTTTCAACAAAACACTAACATCAACATAACCAAAAAATTCCTCTTCATTGACAATTGTATCCAAATCTGCATTTAAATTTTTATGCACAAAATCTTTGGCAATATCATGCCAATTTAATTTGAAAAAGGCAATATCAAAATAGTCCGCAAAGTTCTCAGTGTTAGTCCTTGTCTTACAATCATGCATAAAATCCACTGCGATTGTTTCACGACACCCAAAACAGTTCATAACTTCATTTATTTTAAGAGTTATAGCAGTAGTCAGGCACTTTGTCAAAGATTCAAACAATTCTGGAAATCGTATGCTATAATCCACAATTTCAAAATTTCGATTCACTAACTGCACTGTTTTTTGAATAAAACTGTACAAGGTATATAAAACAAGACTTTTTTTTTACCTTATCCATTACAGCAGACCTGCATTCCATAAGCTTTTGAAATTCTGCTGCAGTAAGCACTACACTTTTAGGCACAAATTGAAACGACAAATCTTTTCGTTGAAACAGTTCTTGAAAAACATACACGTTCTCTCCATCTTTGCATTGTTTGGCGACACAAATGCGATTATCCACGATGATTGTTCTATCACCTGAAGAATCAGTCACACTGTTTATGTTAGCGCACAGAACTCGCCACATATCTGGAGACAAAGACAATCCTTGTTTCGTAGGATGTATAAATCCATCAACATCAAACACATGTTTCCTAACGTGAACACGGGTCTGTCCGAGAAACTCCTGCACAGATATAAAGTTCACATTTCCCTGATGAATTGTACTTTGAGGCAAACAATTCAATGTTCGAATTAATCCGCACCAATCACCGTTCGAATTAATCCGCACACCTGATTGAAACGCTGGTGTAGAATTGTTTCCTTTAACATCCAAAGCTGTTTTATTACGCTTCGAGTCAATTAAATCATCAAACTTAGGCCACGATCTTTTCATTTTAATACAAAAATAAAGTCTAAGTCCACAAACACTTTGAAGAATTCAAGAGCACAAAAATCACCAAACAACACCCACAAGAAAATACAAGGAAGAGAAGATTCCCCGTTGATGCCAATCCGTGTTAACGAAACGTTTTTTCCTCTGCAGGTTACAGTTACACGCAATGACGTCGTTATCATCCGACTTGGGATTGGTCAGTACGCTTTGACCCCTCCCACGAAAGTAAAATCGTCACACACCATCCCTACTTCCCCCTCGTTCAAGCTAAGACTCCTATAATACGAGCTGGCTCACAGCTGATCGTTGTTGCCCAACGGGAATATAGCTTGGCGATGTTTAGTTGCAGACGTATTATTCAGCGTCTTTATCGCCTAAAATGGCGAGTTTGCCTAAACAGAAGAGCGAATTATTGTTTGTACTTGATTAAGTTTGGCGGTAATATTTGGCGAAATTTTCTTATAGTCCTTGTAAAAAGTAGCCATCACTGGTGCTGTTAAATTAATTAATTTTAAATATTTATACACGTTAAAAAGTAGTGTAGGTTGTAAAATACAACATTTAGATGATCAAACAGCAATAAAAACAAATAATTGTTACAAAAAATGCAAGAAAACATATCATAATTACACTTCATATTTGTGATTGAAAGCGAAGCGTACAATTTTCTTTTGGACAATTAATAGCCTATTTCTTTAGCCTTTCTTCATCTGTTGTAAATCTAAACTTTCTAAAAGCAGTTCTGATATGGTATGAACAATTTTCGGCTGCTAAACCTCCGTTTTATGTGATTTGATAACACTTGAAATTCGGACCGCGTGGGCAACAATCGCTGAGTGGGAAACAAAATGCCTGATGAGCCAGCCTGTATTGAAGGAGCTCTAGTTCAAGCCGTAGCATGTATCGGCGTGACGTCACGATGCAATATGGCCGCCACATATTTTCTTTCAATAACGGCCAGACACAATCAATATTAATCGCGGCATACTTATTCATTAGACCTTTAATTAAAACATATCTAATGAATAAACCGACGTCAAAGACAAACATTTTGAACCCATTCCAAAAAAATTTACAAGTCCGCATTTTCTAAACCTTTGTGGAGTTTCGGCAGCAAAAATAATTCGTTTTAATGGAAACATTAATTAGACCTTCATTAAAAATTGCCTTAATTACAGAAATTAAAATAACCATCTCAGCAGTTCCTTACATGTTCGGAGTGCTTTCAAGTTCCCCCATGAATGGTGACGTCACAAAGCTACACATATATCTTTCTCCTCTAGCGGTCAGATCAAAGTGAAATTAATGAATTCGTTAAATTCTTAATTAAATCATTCTTAATTACAAAATAATCATTTCAACGCGCTCAGATCTCAAGTTGGAACATGAAAAACAAGATGGCGCCCATTGACGTCACGCATCGCAGTATCCTCAAATTTTTTAGAAGTCCAGATTCTAAAAACTCTAAAAATTTTACAAGTCCCGATTCCGAAACTAAGAAGCGTTGCCATTTTGAAAAAAGTATCTCAGTGTTGCCACCCTCGTCGTCTTTTACGAGAATCAATCAACCAACCAACCCATCAAAAATATCGCCGTCGCCGTTCACGAGAATCAACCAACCAACCAATCAAAAAACCCTCGTCATCTTTGACGAGAAACCGAAACCGAAACCAAAACAACAGGAGGAAAACAACTCAACTCAACCAGCAGGAGGAAAACAACTCAACTCCACTCGTGACGTCATGCCTCACCTATTACCCTGCCTACTACTCACAACTCTATGTATCAGCAAAGGAAAATATAACAGAATATATAAATTGATGTTTCAAATAATAATTAAAAAAAATATCTAAAAAAAAAATATCTAAATCTTTTGCAATAGTATCAATTATTTTTCTGTTAGTATAATTGAAATTTAATCTGAAATTGGCACCTAAATTCATAAGATTTCTTAGCTTAGTATTAAAGATAATGAGTGTTATTGTAATCGAGATTTCTATAAAGATTTTAAGGATTCCCATCATGAACATATAATTACCGGTAATTTAGATATTATAGAAAATACTAAGCTAAGAAATCTTTTTAAGTGCCAATAAATTTAGGTGCCAATTTCAGATTAAATTTCAATTATACTCGTACTAACAGAAAAATAATTGATACTATTGCAAAAGATTTAGATATTTTTATTTTAAAACTCTCTTACAAATATTGTTGGCCTATAGAAGATTTTAAATTATGGAAAAAGAGAATTTTGGATTATTTTGAAAGGGATTTGGCATTTTATAGAGGTTACTCTGGAAATAAAATTCATAAAGATTACAGACTTGAAAACTTAAAGAAAAAATTTATTATTGCTACCGTTGATAAAGCTGGAAATAATTTTGCTATTTTTTGTAAAGTTTTTTTCAAGATGTTACTTACCAAAGAATATTCCGGTAATTGTTCATACAAAAAATTAATTGACTCCCCCTCTATTATAAGAAAAAGGATTTTGGCTTTTGATAAAAAACTCAATATAAATAGAAACAGTTTTAATTTTCCATACCTATTTATTAATGTTAAATTTCATAAAAATCCGATTAAATTTCGTTACGTTACTTGTGGTAATTTACTTATAATTACAAAGCCGTTAAAAAAAAATTATTTACTCAAAAATATCTTAAACGCTTTAGAGTCAGACGATAATTGCAGTATCATTAAAAATAATTACCCAATTATAAGTATTTTAAAGAAAATTCAGAAAATATTTTTACTATTTAAACTTATGATTTTGAAAACATTTTTGGTAGTATCCCACATTAATTGGTTCTAGAAGTTTTTGAAAAAAATTACGAAGAATTTTGTCATGTAATAGAATGCGATAAAGTTTAGTGGATTAACCTTATTAAATTTTGCATCTTCGAAAATATTTTGTTTAACGGTGTTAATTATTTTTTACAAATTCTCGGTATACCGATGGGAACAAGTTACTCGAGTGCATTCGCCAGCATTTTTTTGTTTATGTTTGAAAGAAAATTCAAAGATATTAAGTTTTATAGATATATTGATGACGTAATAACAATAAACTGTGTAGATTTTGCGAAATATACAGCTGAAATCTATTCCTCCGATCTTGTCTTAAACCATACTGACTCTGAAGACCAAACTGCTTTTCTGGATTTAAAAATTAAAAAAATAGATAATAACTGGATAGTTGGGATTTATGATAAAAGACAAGATTTTAACATTAAAGTTTGTAATTTAACTAATTAGTTCTCCTGTATTAGTCATAAAGGTTTAAAAAATATTATGTTCACCGAAATAAAAATAATTAAAATGATTTGCAATAACAATTTAGACCTGAATCTGGCTATGAAAATTTTCAAAAACATACTAACTATTAACCGCTATCCTGTTATTTTAATCAATAAACATTTCAGTATTATTGATGACAATCCCACTTAAGGTTTGTTGTTCCATTTTGGGAGACATTTAGTGCTGGTAAGTGGCCCTACTAGCTGAAAAGCGTTCTATGTTTATAAAAGGGAGGTGGTTTTCAATTTTCCGTTTTCTAACTATTCCAGTTTGTCCACGTATGTATTTATATATTCTTGTTTTATTTAATTTCTTGTATTTTATATTTGATGTATTATATTTCTTGAATTTTATATTTGATGTTATTTCTGAATTTAATATCTTTTTATTCTATGTATTAATTAAAATTCGTTTGCTATATGGTAGTGCTTCCATCTGTGAGAAGTTGGGGGCTAGAAACGTGTTTTTTGGTTAAATTACCAGCGTTTTGTTAGAAACTTCTCATATTCCTTTCCGTACATGTGGGAGTCCTCTGATGAAGGCTCTCATGTGTTTCGGGATTAAAATTTTCATCTGGTTTTGATTATTTTGTTTATATATATATATATATATATATATATATATGTATATATATATATATATATATATGTATATATATATATATATATATATATGTGTGTGTGTGTGTGTGTGTGTGTGTGTAAATACATGGCGTAATGTAAATAATCTAAGTAAACATTATATATAAAAAACATATTTCAAAATAATACAAAATGTTATCACTGCTTCAAATAATTTTCTTTTGTTTCCCAACTGGCTGCTCCTGACGGACGTATCCGGTCACTGAGTTGTTCTTTTTTCTTTCTTTTCTTTTTCGTTTCATGTTCCTTTTCTTCTTCTTTTTTTCTCACAATGCACTTATACTAAAACATTAAATAATTGCGAATTTCTAGCCTCTTTTCAAAATTGAAAGTTTTAAATGTTTTAGTACATTGAGAAAACAGCAGTGAAAACAACATTAAACACACAAGATTATAAAAATAAATACTATGTAAAAATATTATTATAAATATTTATATCATAATTATAAAACAATATTTCTTAAAAAGGGTACAATATTCTATTTTTACACTTAGTATACATAGCGGTAAAAAATATTTAATTTTAAATTTAGCTATTCAATAAAGTCTGTATCATTTATTATAAATATTTTGAAATCAAAACTAATAATTTTATTCTAAACATAATATCAGTTTGTTCGTAAAACCACTCTGAAATATATATGTTATATAACCTTAAATTTAACATTTAACTCATCGAAATAATAATCTCTAGGGATGAAATGTGAAAAATCGCAAAAGTGCAAAAATCATTATGAATTGATCTACTTTGTATTAAATTTATGTTTAAATAAACAATAGCTTTATATTAATGTTTACTGCAATTTCATATGTTGTTAATTATGGTTTATATTTATCTATCTTAGATTTTCATACTACAGAAGTATTAATTCTTCAATTCAAATACAAACTGAAATATAGTATCTTAATAAGTAACTTATCAGTTATAAAAATATTAAGTAAAAATTTAATAGTAATTTAATTTTTTATCTAAATTTTTTAGGAATTTTTTCATGTAAATAATTTTATTAATTTCATTGCTTTTTCATACAGAAAATAATAATGATAATAATAATAATAATAATAATATATATATATATATATATATATATATATGCAGAATTAAAATTTAAAACTCCTAAAAGTTTAAAATTGGCAATAACTCCACGTGTTAACATAGTAAAAAATATATAAAACCGCTTTAAAACACGGATAAAAATCTTAATTAAAATTGTATACGAAGCTTTTCGCTACACTAGGTAGCATCTTCAGGTGATGTTTTTAACATAAGAAAATAGTAGACAGCATTATATATACTAAAGTAAATTGATACGGTTAAAGTCAAAAGAATTAGTCTTGTACACAACATGATGAGTCCATTGAGTTCCGTTAGGATTACATCAGGGTTACATATCCAAATCCTATAAAAGAAACATTCACTTGAAAACGAAGATTGAAGCTTTGCGAGATTATCTTGCAGCGTAGTTACAGTCGGTAACAAAAGTCTCCGAACACTAGCAAAAATTCCTATATAAAAAAGTACACTTCATAAGGTTTTGTTAAATAAATCCTTGTCGAATCACGTTCTTAGTCCTTTTGTTACCGACTGTACATAAGTTTCGAAAATTGGGTTAGGTTCCAACGTGGTCGCACTACAGCTGCATGACAAAAAATCTTGTAGAATAAAAACAAATTTTGAGCAAAAATGTATTTTTTACTATATATACAGATTCATAAAAAATTAAAAACTTTTATTTTTATTGGGTGACACTTTACATATCATTAACACATTTCGATTTCATGAAAAATCTTTTTATCCGTAAGTCTGTAAAAAACAAACCTTGTGTAACTGGAAGGAAATCATTCCTTAATTACTAAACATTAATAGGGAAAGTACAGTGAAAATTAAGGCCACTTGAATTTTACAGAATTAAGTGACAATAAGGTTTTCTGTATACAACTTTTAAAACATACACT
Organism: Salticus scenicus; assembly: GCA_963930645.1. Lineage (NCBI taxonomy): Eukaryota > Metazoa > Arthropoda > Arachnida > Araneae > Salticidae > Salticus > Salticus scenicus. The sequence goes on from OZ005649.1 coordinate 213,463,347, forward strand.
TTTATGTACTTATAATGTTTTTAGAGATGAATATATCTCAAAGTTCATGTTAAGAAATTTAAAAAAAACCTTTCACATTTTTTTTTTCCAATTGCATGTGACAAGAAGAAATCAATCTCTAATTCTATTTTTGTTTTCTATGTAATAGATATAATATTTTGTAAAAAACAGAATTTCATTTAGTACGACAGAGTTATTATCATGTTTTTATTAACTTCTATTCTTGTTTGTTGTTTGATTGTCCGGTACAAATCTCGCAATCGAATTTTAACTAACTTCCCTACTAGCTAGACATTTGAAACTTTCACAATAGCTCACAACCAGATGACAACATAATATTTCGACGTCCGATTTTCGAATTTTTGAATAGTTTTCTTATAATTAATTAAAATATGAAAATAATAACCTCCTAATACCTTATAAATAGCCATTAAAATATTAGATATAATTTAATTGTTGCCAAAAAAAAATATACGAGTTCATTTTTTTTCGACATAAAAATAAATACATTTAATTAAATGTGAGCGTTAAAAAATTATAAAAAGTTAAATTATGCATCTGACAAATATTGACGTCATTATCATTTAAAAAATTTTATGCACATTGATAAGAGCTCTATGATTCATCAGAAAGTTTAAAACATGGTACATAAAAAGGTTTTTTTTTTTTTTTTATCTTATAATTATTATTTATATAGATTCTTCCACACACCTAAAAGCTTCAAGTAGCTTGTAGTAGAAGTTCAAGGAATCATACGGGAAAGCTGTTTCGATTACTCGTCACCCAAAGTAGTGGTGAAAAGGAAGAATAAGAACACAGGCAGAGAAGGAGTTAGAGATAGAGAAATAAATAAAAATATGGTCAAAAGAATGCACCATTGGACAAGAAGAAATAAACAGTACAAGATGGCGCAGTCGAGATAGAGGCCAAGCTTGAGATTCTGATAGATATCCCACATCACCGAAAGACAATCTTGCTGTTTCCAGAGAACATGGAGAACTACGATCTAGGGAAAGGGAGAGAGAAAGGCTAGGATCCGGGTATATTAATCGAAGTGAATAAAATCGTGAAATAGATCGTTCAGATGATAAGGCTAAAAAAAGAAAGAAAAAAAAAGATGTGTGATGAAAAGATAACGAATGTGGGACGTATGTGAGAAAAAAAAAAAAAAAAAAAAAAAACACGGGATAAAGAGCTGTTCATCAAGGGTGTTTCAGAAATTCGGTTATAAGCGAATGAGGAAAAGCAGAAAAACATGAAAAAGAAATAATCAAACCTGAAGAACAGAAGAAAGATAAAGCTATGGTGACAAAAAAATAAAAATAAATAAATGCAAGAAGAAAATCAGAAATACTGTAACTCTAAAAGGAAACGAGCTCATGTGTACAAAGAAGGTGACATAATTGCAATTCAATGAGCGTAATTTGGAAGTGAAATGAAATTTAGGCCGAGATTTCTTGCTCCATCAGACGTAGTAAAAGTGAAGCCTAATGACAGATATAATGTTAAGAATGCTGGAAAGCACGAAGGCGCCAGCATTATTAGCTCAAGTGCAGACCACATTGAACCATGGGGGAAAAATAGGTAGAGAGGATGGCTTTTTACTTTATAGAAAGTATTGTTTTTGGGTTAAATTTTCGAACGCGAGATTTTGTTATATTCACACGTTTTGAGGTTCCCTGAATAAGAAAATCATGTTTTTAGCAAATGGTTTGTGTGTGTGTCTGTGTGTCTGTGTGTATGTCTGTGTGTCTGTGTGTGTGCCTGTGTGTGATCAGCATATCTCAAGAACAAAAAGTAGCAGACATTCCAAACTTAGTATTCTAAATGTGTATTATATATAGATGCTACAGTAAGCTTTTCGTTAAGATCAAGCAAATGGTTCGTGTACAGGGACAATCAAGAGAATTCTAATACATTACGTCTATGGTGGAAATTGCAGGTAAGTAGAGTTTAACGTCTATAGACTGCACTAAACCAAATGAAACGAATATATATATATATATATATTGTAATAGATAGTCAACTGGGGAGAAAAAAAAATGTGTCTGTAGGAGCCTCGCCTCCCCCAGGGGGGGAAGTCCCCCCTTGAGTGGAGTACATTTTCATGATGGGTATCTTTCAAAAGAGCTCGCTAATACCTTTAAAACGAATGGTTGAACCATTGATCTTGATAATTTTAAACAAAGTTATCGATTTTTTTTTTTTACTTTTAACGAAAAAAAAAAAAAAAAAACCTTAAAAGAAAAATCGTTTTTTTTTTTTTTTTTTAATAGTGAGAATAAAATGGACTTTTTTTGGATATTTAGTGTTATACTACTTCTCTAATATGGAGATCGTCTGCATTATCATAAAATATATATATTTTTTAAATAATAATTTTAATAAATTATTCTTTAAAAACAGAATTATTTTTTAATAACCGAATTACATTTTATATAAATCTAGGTGCATTGGGTTGGGTGGGGCGATAGCCCCCTCACACAGAATTACTTATCATAAAAAACTCTTCCGAAGCCTAATTTGAATTGTTTAACATAGCTTTACATAACATCGTTTTCTTACCTCTTATTCTCCAACCTGTATTTATAGTATTAAATTTCAGGATAAAAGAAAGTCGTGTGAGTGACACACCAGATTATTTATTTTATTGTATGTATTTCATTGTTTTATTATTATTATGAATCGTATATATATATATATATATATATATATATATATATATATATATATATATATATATAATTATTGTATTATACGTGCCTGCTTAAGTTGTGCAAAAGTCGGTGAGGCTGCCAGGTTGTGCGAACGGAAAGAGAAGAGCGACATCAAAGCAAATTCGTTAGCCATGGATTTATAGCCATGATTTCCCCCAAAACAGGGAAACAGCTCTATAGTGGAATAAAAAAATAAAATAAATAGATGGAAAAAAGAGAAACGTATCAAGATACGTCGAGAAGGAAGTCACTTGAAATGAATTATTAGTGAATCAGCTTAGTGTCTGTAGCAGAGAAAACAATTGTTTCAGATGTGATTTCATTGAAAAATATTTTTTATTATTTTTCTCCGTGTCGTTTGTATCTGAAATCCAGCATCAAGAGATCTACACGCTTAAACTGATTATGTGCAATTACATACCCCTAGAAAACAACCATATTTATCCTTACAAAATATCCTCCACATATATATAGATATAGACACTAACTAAATGTTCAGTGTCTGCCTGCTCCAAAGCTTGCGAATATTTGATGTGTTAAAAATAAATTCCTTTTCAAATTGTATAATACAACATTTGTATAACAGATTTTTGTTGATATCTACATTTATGTAGTGCATTTTGCATGTACAAATAAATCAATCGTAAATTCCATTTTAAAATGAGATTGTAATATACAGTTTAAACTTTTCGTTTATATCTTTTATTTCTAATATCACCCATTTTTTCAACATGCCTACTACACTGCCAATGCATGAGTAGCACTCATTAAAATTTAACATCATCTTTATCAATAAAAAATGTATTGAAGATAATGTAAATAAAATACCGTAACAAATTGTTTGGTACTAAAAAAGAAAAATAAAGAAAGAAATAATAATGTTTTTTTTTTTTTCTTTAGAATAATTTACATTTCTGCATGTATAGTTATAATACTTACAATTTAATTGTATTTAGTTTTATATTATTAAAAAATGTGTCAAATGAATAGGTTAAAAAAGAAATAATGAATAAGAACTACATTACACTATTTTCATTCACGTATTTAAAAATTCACAAGTGCAAAGAAAAATCTAAACAAACTAAGACGCAGCTGTAGTTATGAAAACAAAAGAAAAAAGAAACTATTGAAAACAATATTTAAATATGAGAAATTATGTTACATTACATATTGAGTTATAAAAAATAAAATATCCTCGTTGAATAACAATTGAAAGACAGTGTAAGTTGCTTGCAAATCTGCTAAAACGCGTACTTAAACCTTTATAGAGAAATAATTACTTTCCTAATGCTGTAATTACATGTCTCAACGGGCATTTAGGTAGTTCCGAAAACAGTTTAATGGCTCATCATTCGAAATCTAATATACCTCCGTTGTATCCATTTGCCTGTTCACCACCTGCAAAATGTACATAGTTATTACAGTCACGTTCTTGAGAGATTAGCGTATTTTCATCGAACTAAAATTACTTTTCTCAAACGAGAATTTCTTAAGTTGTTTAAAATGTTTAAAAATTGTTTAAGACGATAATTGATGTTGGTAGATGTAACTATATATATATATACACTTTTTTTTTTATATTCATTTATTTATTTTTAAAAGTAACATTATTCTTAAGTTTTTTTTTTTTTTTTTAATTCCTTTAGGATTGCATTTATTTTTACATGAAATGCAAATATCTTAAAGGATGTATAAATAAGTTGTTTAATTGCATATTTACATAGATGTTTCATTTGTAAATCGTTTAAAACTGTTAAAGAATCAAAATATATATATATATATATATTATATCTCTCTATATATATTATATCTATATATCTATATATTATATATCTTTTTTTTCTCTTCTTGAGTATATAATTCTTTCAGGTAAGGCATTAAATAAACTTTTTTTTTTTTAAATCATTACTATTAAAAGCAAATGCTATTAAATATACGATTATAATTATAAAGAAAAAATATATAGAAAAACACATATAGTATATATATATATATATATATATATATATATATGTATATATTAATTAGAATTTTATTCTTAAGATTTATTTTTATATGTGAAATACCTAATTTGTCGAAAGCTAGATAGAATGAATATTTTACAGTGTGAAGGCATTTGTAGTGGACGATACGTCCACGTACTCTGCATAATATCACGAAAAAAAAAATGAAGAAAAGAAAAATAATGTGATAAGGAAATGATGAATTGAATTTTCTAGAGGAGACGGAAATAATGAACAAATTTTAGGAAATTAAATTAAATTTATACAATCAGAAGAAAATTTAAACTTATTCGAATTTAAAAAAACATTTTTCTTAAAAATGAGAAAGGATAAAGATAGAATTATTGCACTCGAAGAAAGATAATTATATTCCTTTAATCAAAATATTTCCATCAATACTTCATTTTTTTTTTAAATATGAATAACGTGTGTAACTATGATAGTACTTTGCATAAATCATTTAGAAGGATGATAATTTCAGATATATTCTACGACTATTACTACATAGAAATCTTCCGAAAACGCTCTTTTGTTTTGCATTATTCTTCCCTTAATGGAATAAAAGAATTTTTTAAATAACACAGTAGGAGACGATACGAATTTATAATCAAGTATGTCACACATGCGCGTATATTTAACGCATATGCATTAAATATACATTAAATATATTAAATTTAATTTATAATACATTAAATACAAAATATATGCATTAAATATACAGCATGCCACTCTTTCTATTTTTTACGTTTATTGTTCAATAAATATTATTATAATGACTCTATTATATATTCCCATGGTTGATAAATAATAAAAAAATATACAACGCAGTGTCATGGAAAAGATTTTCTTGTAAGAAAATTGCATAAAATTTGGTAAGAAAACTCCTAATAAATTTTTTAGCCATCTTCTTCCGAATATTTTGTCGCAGTATAGTGGAATTTCGTATAATATTAGCATCTGCATTGTTAAGATAAAAAAAAAAAAAAAAGTTTTATGAAATCAACCGTAGTATAGTTTATAAGCGCTCACAGACACGGATTTACAGAATTGTCAAAATTTTCAAAATTTTTAGACAAGGTTACTTAGATTTATTAGTTTATTTTTTTGGTTCAAATTAGATATTAGGTCCAATGATGTGGTCGAAAAATATTTGCGATGGATGTTTCGAGCCTCACAAGGAGTTGCGATCTCTAGCGGTGCTGAATTTTGGTGGGATTTTAGTGCGTTAGCTGAAGAGGAAAATATTTTGAACGAAGTATGTGATATTAGTTATTTATTTAAAATGGCAAAATATTTTGACTGAAAGAGTTCCAGAATTTTTCCTAAATAGTTGTCCTAAGATTCTAGGAGAGACTACTGAAATCAATCGTTTACACTTGGAGCCACTTCATAACAAAGATGAATAAGCGTTCAATATAATTAGACTGTTGCCAAAGGGTTTTTTTTTTTTTTTTTTTTTTTGAGAACTGTTTCTACACACTGATTCATTACACATAGCTTGATTTAACGCTTAATTGCTATGGAAATATTTTCCCGCGTTACTGAAATTTAAATAAACTATTTAGTTTTACATATATGTTTATTTTTGTTTTACCCTATACGACTTTTATGTCAAATTAAGAGATCGAATATAGCGTAACATTTTTTTTTCTTATCGTAGCATAAATTTAAATATATTTTGTATTGAGCCAAGGAAGTGTCGAATTGTTCCTTATAATTTGTCTTTTACGTCAGCAGGTACATAAATGGAATTTGTACGGGAAATTGCATTAATATACTGATGTATATACACTGATGGAAAAAATTCCCAACACCAAGAAAAAATTATTGTACAGTAATGAAATTTCAGCAATACATTTGTCTAGGTAACATATTTAATTGATTAAAGTTTCAAGATCACAGGTAGAGCCATTGGCGAGAAGAGCCATTTAAAATGTGAAATGTTGGTACATTAGTAACCGGTGTAACCGCCAGAATTTCGAATGCAAGCATGCAAACGTGCATGCATTGTGTCGCACAGGTGTCGGATATCAGTTTGTGGGATGGAGTTCCATGCCTGTTGCACTTGGGCGGTCAATGCGCGGACGGTTAATGCTGGTTGTCGATGACGCTGGAGTTGTCGTCCAATGATGTCCCATACGTGCTCGATTGGAGAAAGATCTGGTGATCTAGCAGGCCAAGGCAACATGTCGACACTCTGTAGAGCATGTTGGGTTACAACAGCGGTATGAGGGCGAGCGTTATCCTGTTGGAAAACAACCCCTTGAATGCTGTTCATGAATAGCAGCACAACAGGTTGTATCACTAGACTGACGTATAAATTTGCAGTCAGGATGCGTGGGATAACCACGAGAGTGCTCCTGCTGTCATACGAAATTGCTCCCCAAACCATAATTCCAGGAGTAGGCTCTGTGTGTCTAGGCCTCAGACAGGTCGCTAGCAGGCGTTCACCTGGCCTCCTTCTAACCAATACACGGCTATCACTGCGACCAAAGCAGAACCGGCTTTCATCAGAAAACACAACAGATCTCCACTCCGTCCTCCAATGAGCTCTAGCCTGACACCACTCACGTCGCAAACGGCAGTGGTTTGGAGTCAGTGGAATGCACGCTACAGGGCGCATGGCTCGGAGCTGTCCTTGAAGTAACCGATTTTTAACAGTTCGTTGTGTCACTATGTTGCCAACTGCAGCTCGAATTTCAGCTGCATACGCAGTACGATTAGCCACAGCCATACGCCGAACACGGCGTTCGTCCCTCTCAGTAGTGCCACGTGGCCGCCCGGAACCCGGTCTTCTTGAGGCAGTACCTTCCCTTGACCACTGCTGCCAACACTGATGCACAGTGGATACATTCCTGCCAAGTCTTTCTGCAATATCGCGGAAAGAAAACCCACCTTCTCGTAGCCCTACTACACGACCTCGTTCAAACTCAGTGAGCTGTTGATAATGGCTTCTGCGTCTTCTTAGAGGCATCCATGACTAACATTAACCCACTACGTCAAATCTCAACTGTAAATAACGATCACGAACCTTACAGCGCTTGTTTAAAGCAAACCTCATTTGCATGTTCATAGTGTCGCTACTAGCGCCACACTTATGCGCGTAGCTCGAAATTTGAATCGACGTCATCTTTCAGATGTATAAACACGCCTACCAAATTTCGTTTATCTAGCACAACTCCTTCCTGGTGTTGGGATTTTTTTTTCCATCAGTTTATATATATATATGTATATATAAATATATATATAATTTTTTTCCAAAAATTAAAAACACAATCTAATTAAATCTTTAATGTGCACATTTTTAATATAATATTGCAATTATTTAAACGTATGTATGTAAACTTGTAAACAAAACTCAACTGTTTTATTTAAAATTTTCTTTCACGGAAATGGGTCTTTGCTCTATTTATCATGTAATAAACTTATTTAGATTTTCTTACCCTTAAAAGTTTGCATTTAAAAGACTATTCTAATGCATTGTAATCGTCATCAATTTCGTGTTCATTCAAAAATACACTGTAAAAAATTGAAACCTCACTTCCAATATTTAGCCGTAGATTTCAATAACAGCCTTGACATTTAGGGCAATTAAATGGTAAATTAAATCAAATATGGCAAATGAGGTGTAAAAAGCAAATTTACAGATAAAATTTATCAGCGAATTTTAATTATTTTTTACGGTAATATCTGAAAACGCCTATTTTCAAAACAGATACATTTTAGCGTATCTCAGTATGACTTTTACATTAATTGTCTTTTAAACCATCTAACGTTACGAAACTTTATCTTCTACATCTTCTTCCGAAAAGTAGAAATGCTAAGTAATTCTTTGTATGTACCTTTAAATAAATAAAAAATGCAAACATACTTTTCTCCATTCCCTACGATAGTCAGGTAAGTTAAATAAACAAATTGCAACATTTTTATATAACTTGTAAGAAAAAACTAGCAATGATAATAATATTAGTAATAATAATAATAATAAGTTTAAAATGGCTCAGAATCTTGTTTCCGGCACATGTTGCCTTCCGCTCCCTCATATGTCGGATACAGATTCCTACTGATACAGCAAATGCCTGAAACCTTCAAATTCTGTATTTATCGGATAACAAGTGGTGATGCTATTATTCACGAAATGCTATTTTTCTAGTCCTATCTTAGTAATAATAAAATTATAAGCACGATGGATTTGTAATTATATATTTTTATTATTATTGAGATAAGAATGAACGTGTAAAAACGCATTCCTCCTTCCCTCCGTACAAATACACCTTTCGATGGTGGATTCCTGAATTTTCTGAAGTTGATTTTTAGGTGTTTTTGTTTGTTATATTTTAAAGCATGAATTTTATGGATACATTTTCTTTTTCTGTTAAGATAAGAATGGGAATTTCAAGACCATTATTCCCCTTCCTACCTTAGGGAACATATTCTTAAAATTTCAGATATAAATTTATTGGTGTTACATTTATAAATTAGAAACTTTTTTTTTTCTAAGATGATATACAAATGGATTTGAAAAAAAATCATGCTTTACCCCCCCCCCCCCCCCCCCCCCTCCCCCCACACCAACACTTTAGAACTGAATTCCCAAATTTCACCAAATTGCTTATTTTATTTTGTTTTTTGCGTAATTTTTATTTTTATGTTTTAAAGAATAAATCTCACAGCTATTTTTTGAGGCATAAAGGGTTATGTGAAAACACATTCTACCCTTTTTCCGCCCCCTCCTTGTGGGAGATTTCCTAAAATTCTTGAACGTGTATTTTAGCTATTTGTAATTGTTGTATTATAAAACAAGTATATTATTGATATACACTTTTTTCTTTGAGATTAAAGGGGTGTAAAAATATGTTTTGCACAAGTCTGCCCCTCTGGTTCCAAATTCAAAATCGTCGAATTCCTAAATTTATTAACTTTGTCCATAGCAATAATAGTACAGATACATGATTCTGTTATGGGTACATGAAATGATAAATGAAAACTCTATTTGCGATCTTACATCCTACTTTGAAATTCGAAAATTAGTTTTCAAGTATTTGTCTTTGCTATATTTTAAAGCAAAAATCGTACAAATATATTTTTTTATTTCCCTTTGTGATATAAAGGTGTACATGTAAAAATATTTTGCTCTTTATCACGTTATGGGCGAACTTTGTTAAACTGCTTCTTAGTGGGTGCCTACGCCGCAGAAGGATTTGTACCAATTGAAGGAAACTTGTAGATGTAGGCTTTCCGTCTGAGCAATAATGAACCAATCACCCACTAATTCAGTACAACCAATTAGCAGGTAAAACGTACAAACATAAAATATGTACAAAGCACCTAAATCCTTGAGGCAATCTTCAACAGAGTTCTTTAAAGCATGATAGAAACAGTAAAAGTTTTCAAGTGCAGTTAGTAAAAACTAAAAAGCAACATAATCCGCCTATATGTTAGATTATTTATTTAGATTTAGTTGCACGTCCGTCGCAATGAACCTATTCAATGGATAATTGGCTATGGACTGCGATTAATTCTAGCTGGGATCGAGAAATATGAAATCATAATTTTTATACTCTGCAAAGTCATTAAAGATTAAATTATACATGTTCATCAAATTTACTTATCTTAGTAAACTTAGCTTATTTTGATTGCATGTAATTAGAACAAATAATTTAAAACGTCATTCAATAATTAATTTAATCATTGATAGGATAGTTTAGTTTAAAGCTTTACTATCGATGTATTTTTTTTTTTTTTTTTTTTCATAAACATGTTTTTTTTCAAATTTGCGTTCATTAGAAACATATTCTTTTTTCTAGTTATGAGAAATATTTTATCATATAGCATTAATTAAAAGATGGAGAAGCAATATATTTTTCGTTCTTAAAAGAGATGCGATGACTTCCTCATTGATAAATCTTTCCGAAATACTTAATACGTGACGAAATTAAGTAAAAATAAAAGCATTCCTATCAGTGAATCAAAGGATTTTTATATGAAGCTATCAGACTGTTTTTCTCTTCTTTCGATAACATAAAGAGTAAAAAGGTTTGAAAATTATTTGCTGTCAGCATTTTGAAAATGAAACACGTTCAACAAAAATAAGAAATAAAGTATATTTAAAGAAAAAAAAAAGATTAATTTGGAATTCTACATGCATGTTTAGAGAAAAAAAAATGTGAAAAGAAAAACTGATTATGTAGTAGACGGTTAAGTGGAATGTTACTAAAAAAAGAAATAATAATAAAAGGTATAAATAAAATAGATATTTTGGGAAATTTATATTTATTGTTTCTTTTACTAATATATTTATTGCATAATTCACTTTATTTTATTTCAATGGACAGAAATTCAAAAAAAAAAAAAAAAAAAAATGCTCTGACGGAATAGGACTTACATGTATTATAAAGGTATATTAAACCGAGAATGCATGTTTGACCTTTAAGAAAATTATACTAGAAGAAAGAATAAAGTATTGAGTCGTCCAGAAAGTTCGTGCAGATTTCCGTTAGGTGGCATAAGGACAGATCTGATTATATCAGAATGATTGAATTTAGAAAAAAAAAAAAAAAAATGGTTACGACACGTTACTTGTTGTCAGTTTTATACGCCTTTGGATATGGAAACAAACATCCAAGTTAAAAAAAAAAAAAAAAACAGCCAAAAAACTGTATGTATATTGCACGTATTTCGGATTAAAAAATAAAATTTCCACGTATTTTAGAGACTTCCACGGGTATTTTGAAGGGAAATAAAAACGTTTCCTTCTAAAAATGTACAGTTTTTTTTTTTTTTTTTTTTTTTTTTATGTTTCACGCAGCTTTATTTCAGAAAGCCCGAAATGCCTACAGGTTTCCTGCCTAAAAGTCCGAAATACCTGCAGGTTTCCTAAAAAAAGAAAAAATAATAATTAAAAAAAAAAAAAAAAAAAAAAAAAAAAACTTTACCTTTTTTTTTTTTTTTTTTTTCTGGAAAGCATATTATGGGCAGTGGCTAGCAAAATACGCACTGTTTGTGGCGAATATATACTGTAGCTGAAAGAACTGTGTCAATGTGGTTTGCTAGGTCTAAAGCTTATGATTTCAACCTTCAAGAACAAGAACGCTCGGGTACGCCCTCCACCACAGATGAAGATCAGATTAAAACACTTATCGAAAATAACCCACACTATACGACACTTAAATTAACAGTAATGTTAAAAAAATAAAAACCCACTATCCACGAGCATTAAAATACTTTGCGTTTAAATTTTTCTTCAAAATCGACATTAACTTTCCGGACAACCCAATACTAAAGATAACTAGCAAAAACTAGTATAGGGCAATTTTGGTAATAAAAAGGAAACCTTAAGTTTCCAACTTGTATTTCCAGGTTTCATGCTATATAATTCAAAATAATGATCCTTAATAGTTTTATAGAAAGAAAAAGTGATTTATTGTACAGGCATGGCTTGATCAACCTAAAAGACTATATGTGTGTGTGCGTGTGTGTGTGTGATATTATATGATAAAAATAAATTAATATTTTACGAAACAATTAAATGTTTTCATGTTCCAATTAAATAAATTATAGTTTGATGATGTGATAACGTAAACCGATTGACTCCACAAAATGCATTACTTATGAAATAAATCATTGTAGCATTATATTATCAAAAATAACATATATTGTTTATAAAAAGGAATAAGCAATCATTAATGATGAATAGTGGCATCGCCATGTATAGGTAAATTACGTTGGATAGTCGTTCTATTCACGCACTCAGCCTTGTTATTGCTTATTGACCAATCAAATGTTATATGGTTCCAGAACTTATAAGCGCAGATTCTGATGATAGCTACCATAACAGTTCATTTTACTTTCATTAAGATGGCTCAGGATGAAATTTTTATTTTTATTTATTTATTTATTTATTTATTTTGTTGCGTTAATGAACTAATTCAAATTATAAATTTAATTAATTCTTTCATATGCCCCGGAATATTGAAAGCGCTTCGCCTACTGCCTAAAGGCACGGATTGGTTGAATAATGTCTCGGTCGCATGCGATCTTCAGGCCAAGGGTTGGCGACCCCCGGTATAGACAATACTTTTACCTTACCATTTGATACATTAAAAAAAAAAGTAGTATGATTTAAATATCTCATAATATTTTTAAAATACTATATTTGGCAGCTAAGAGTATATTTAAAAATATTTGTTATAAAAGTATATCCTCACATGTTCTTTGAACTGACATTGAGGTATGTTTTGCAGTAAACTGTTTTAGAATGTTCTAAAATTGAAATATTTGTCTACAAATATTAAACAGCGTTGAAAATCTGTTGCAGCATTAATTTTCTGAGAAATTGCCATTAACCCTCATTTCCAACGTTTTAGCTAAAATAACAGTTTTATTCAAATCCAAGTATTCTATAGATATATTAATGATATCATCATTGTTTTTCTTAACACATATCTAATAATCTTTAACTATAGCGTGTCAAACCTGGTGGCATCGTCATTTATTTACAATTTAGATTATTAATGCCACGGGTAGTGTATCCCAATAGTTATTTTATTAGACATGTGTTGCAGGCATGAAATAGAAAAACTCTTTAGTGCTTTATATATACTCTGCGTAGAGTTTGAAAATTTGGTATCTATTTTGTGTTCAGGCGTCGTTTGATACATCGAAAACAGTAATAATAAAAACATGTTCGTTATTAATTTAACAATTACACTTTTTGATTTTAATTTTATTCTCATTAAAAATTAATTTTCTCATGTCATCAGCAATGTACTTATATTTAGTGTTAATAAATATAAGTCATTACTGATATATTAATATTACTAAATATTAGTGCTAGGTTTTAGTATTACTCACTGAAAATTAGACAATTTCATTGAATTTTACTTATTTATTTATTTACTAGCAGACCCGGCCACGCGTTGCTGTGACTAAGTTATACGTTGAATTATACGGCTGTAAACTATTTAGTACAGTCAAATTATTATTTACGAACAAAGACGAAAACGTTGCAGCCGATGTAAAAACCCACAGGGTTGAGATTTGAAACTTAGGTCAAAATTTGGAAGCGATTGATAAAAATTTTCGTAGTGTTGATATTAAGCACAAATTAATTTTATTGTAGGGTCCTATAAATTTTAATGGAGAAGTGATATATATTATTTCTAATGCTACTTTGGATAAAATTGCTAAAATGACTAATATATAAATTAAATTCTATTAAAATTCTATTAAAATAAAAGTATAAAAGAAACAGACGATTTTAAAATCAATTTTTATGGAGGAGTGAAATATAATATATGCTATAATGGATAATTTTACTATAAAATGACCTCATCATTTTAAATATTTTAAAGAGGGCAACAGCTGTAGTTATAAAAAGGAAAACAATAAGGCTAAACCAGAAAAATAAGTAAATTTGATAAATATTTTAAAACTTTAAAATTGGAAATCTTATGAAATATTGGACATTTAAAGTAAATACATGTATCATTTTAAATAGAAAAAGATTTTGGAAAAGTTTAGTGTATTTTAACGAAGTGATGAGAAGTTTTTGAGTATGTTAAAATTTTAATAGTAAATTCAAGTTAATAAAGATGGGAAACATTGAGGATTAAGATAAGAATAATTATAAGATAAAAAAAAAAAAAAAACTTTTTAGATACCATGCTTTTAAATTTTAATATACTAATAATATACTAATTAAAAGGAAAATGATAAATATTCTATCATAGTTTGAAGTCAAATTTGTTTTCAAATGTCTAAATAAAATATCTGATGTAAGATACTAATATTTTGCAGCGGAATAGATTTCATTTCTGTCATCCTTGGCGAAAAAAAAAGAATATCGCCAAATTATCTGGCGAAAATATTTAATTCCTTTCAAAAATCATGGTTATTTTAACAACTTATATTAAAAGAGTAATGAATAATATGAAACAATATTTCGTACAATACATATTACATGTCATACATACGTACAATGAATAATACATATTACATTTCGTACAATGCATACATCTGGCATGTATATTTTCGTGTTACGCTTTTGATCACCAAATAATAATAATAATAAAAAAAAAAGCCAAGGGCGACAGAGTTTTGAAATTTATAATTAAAATTTTGTCAATTTGACAGCAAAATAATTCAATCTAACACCCGCGATAACTAATACATATCTATACCCAAATATAAGGATTAAAATCGGGAAATAAATTTCCTCGATTTTTAATAATTTCTTACAAAAAATCCAGTGGGCAATTAACATAGGAAATCTTTTTCTTGGCTGCAGAGACGGTCAGTGAGTCACACTTCGCTTGCGTATAGAACTCATAGATATAGTATAGCATATATAGAATAGAGTGATCATTGGGGAGAAAAAAGTTATTCCTTTTCATTTGGGAAAAGACGACGTTTTTACCAAAATATGGCCGTCTTTCCCCGAGTGAATACACACGGGAATACATACTAATATTTTAGCAAATAAAATTTATGAATAATTTATTTGCTAAAGGGGAATGGAAGACTCCAGATACAGTTTCAAATTCATATTTCTTTCTTTCTTTTTTTTTTTTTTTTTTTTTTTTTTTTTTTTCGGCATCAAAAATCTTTGTACGATAACATGGGGATGAGAGACCTATATATATTACTATATCTATGATAGAACTACATTAGCACTATATCAATGTGTATAAAATCTTTAAATTGATTATGACGTCAATTTTCGTGAGATGCATAATTTAACTTTTTATAATTTTTTAACGTTCACGTTTGATTAAATTTATTTATTTTTATGTCGAAAGAAAATGAACTCGTATTTTTTTTTTTTTTTTTTTTTTTGGCAACAATTAAATTAATGGAACTCACAGATATTTTGGAGCAACTTTAATAAAGGTCTATAATTAACAAATAATTGCAATAAAACAATATTGTGACAATAAATTGAGATAAAAACTATCCTATCTCTCAAGTTGGACCAAACTGCACACAGCGTGTAAAATTTCATTAAAATCGGTTCCTTAGTTTAGGAGTTTACCCCGGACAAACATCGTGACACGTAATTTATATATATATACAGATTTGGAATACAAAAATAAGTTGAAAGAAAATGCTTCTTAAACCGCAAAATTACATGCCATGACGAGTAAAGCGGTAATTGGCGTGAAAAGAGGCTATTCAAAATAATAAATTAATAAAGATTTATATCTGTAACATACTGTTTTGAATTAAATTATACCTCCTTTATACATAAAAAAAAGTGTCTTACAGACACAGCAAATCATTAAGTACCTAAAAGTATAAAAATAAATAAATAAATAAATAGAATTGCAGAATTTATCCAGTGGTTGTACAATTATGGCGAAGGACTGCACACTCCGATACCTTACATAACAGTAGAGTAAAAAACAACAACAAAATATCTATACGCATAGTGATAGTTATCGATATAGGGAGGGGGGGGGGGGGTTGCAGCTTAAATAATATAATAATATTGGTTCACAGGATATTTAAAAAATAATGATGCGTCTTCAACATTGTAACATCTACTTTATAATGTTTTAAAACACAAAAAGCTAAAAAATAAGTAATAAATAATAATTTTTGAATTAAACTAAATTACAAAATAATTAGTTAAATAAATTTTGTGATTCCTATAAATGAGAAGTCTAAAAAATATACCTTTAAACATAACCTTTAAACTATATTCCATTTTTAAAAATATGAAGAAAATATTTATTTTTATATATCACTTTATTTTTAATTAAATAAGCTTCTTAGAAAAGAAAAAAAAAACTATACTATATTTGAATTAATTAGTTTTATTTTAACTTTTAAGTGTAATTATTTTCATTTTTCAAAGGTAAACGTAGATAATATTTATGCACATTAATTAGCGAAATAAATACTATTAATTTTCTTTTTTTTTTAATAAAAGTATTTTTGCGTATACTACATATTTAAGCATTTATCTTATCTTTTTGTTTGTCTGTTTGTTTGTTTTTTGTTTTGCATAACGCTAATATTTGCATAACGCTACATTTAATCAGAATTTAAAATTTCGTGTGATAAATTTGCATTATTACTTGTAAGTAAAATTTTTAGTTAAAGCAAAAATAATTCAATTTATAATTGTATATGTATCATGCAAAATATAATTACATGTAAAATATGTAAAATATAATTATTTATGTTTCCAATGTGCATTAAAGTGATCATTATGTATTTACTAATTTTATCTTTTAATCAACTTAAATCTAACGGTGAAATAAAATATTATATATGTATCTTCTTAAACGAATTTGAGGGTATGATTGTTGAAATATTTTGTATAATATTTTTAAATAATAATAATAACAATAAAGATTTTTTTAAGTAAAAGATCTTTAAGACTGAAAAAGTCGCAAATACGGTATTTTTATTTTATTTGATTTTATTACTTTTTTTTTAATTAAGTAAAAATGTTTTTAATCACTATGAGCATCAATTCTTATATAGCTGTTTTACTCAAATATACATGCTTTATTTAAAATTAATAATTAAGTTTTTTCAGATTATAACTATTTATATATTAATTATTTGCTGTATATATGGAAAAAATATTATACTGCGTAAATTACTATATAATTATTATTTGCAAAAATAGAATATTTATTGGTGAAAGTGTATTCGGCAGAACAAACGTGTTAATATTGATTATCCTCACAGGGCTGCCAACTTAATCCGGCAAATTGTTAGTACCGCCCCGGAACAATTTGCCGGATTAGGTTGGCAGCTCTGTCCTCAAATAATATTTAAATATAATTACGAAAATAAAATAGAAAAGTAACATATTATTTACGATGATGCTGGATATATTTCCTATCCGCATTCTTTATTTTTATTTTAAGAATATATATATATACATATATGTATATATATATATATATATACTAGCAGACCCGGCCACGCGTTGCTGTGGCTATGTTATACGTTGAATTATAATGTAGTAAAATATTCAATATATTAAAATTATTATTTACGAATAAAGACCATCCTTGATAACATCCTTGATCTTAGCAGAGTTAGCCCGCTTCGCTGGTCCCTATTTTTAAATGATTCACTATAATTAAAGAATTCTCAAAATTGCATTAATTTTTAACATGTGAAAAAAAAGAGAAAAAAAAATCTGATCGGGAAAAATGTTCGACACTCATAATGAATCCATATATTATCGAAAGGAAAATGATATAAAATACAAAAAAATCTTCTCTCATTGGTGGAATAATCTGTTCGGACCCACACTGCCTGCGGCAGTGTATACCTGCGCAAACCATGCGCACCGTTTCTTCATCCACCGTTCCCGCCCTTCTTAATAACTCTATACTTTCGAAAATATCCGCAATCGATTTATCGGGCCTTAAAACTTAATAATACTAATTTTCAAAGTTCTAACTCTTATTTCTATTATTTTGCCCCTTTGCCCTCCCCCCTCCCACTATTCTAAATAATTTTACAAATTCGAAAATATCTACAGTTTATTTGTAGGTGTCAAAAACCTGTATGCACCAATTTGAACGATCTAACTATATTTTTATTTTTTGCCCCTCTGCCCGCCTTCCCGCCCCTCCTAATAAATTTACAAATTCGAAAATATCCGCAATCGATTTGTTGGTATCAAAAATTCTATGCACCAATTTTGAATGATCTAACTCCATTTTTATATTTTGTTCCTCTGTCCCCCCCTTTCCCGCTCCTCTTAATAATTTTACAAATTCGAAAATATCTGCAATCGATTTGTACGTATCAAAAACTTCTATGTACCAATTTTTAGCGATGTAACTCTATTTTTATTTTTTTGCCCCTCCGCCCCCTTACCCGCCTCTCCTAATAACTTTACACTTTCGAAAATATCCTCATTCGATTTGCAGGCCTCTAAAACCTCTCTATACCAATTTTGAACAGTCTATCTGCATTTCTATTTTTTTTTTTTTTTTTTTTTTTGGTTGTTGTTGTTTGTTTGTTTGTTTGTGAAATCACGTTTTGGCCCCCTCCCCCCCCCCCTTTTGGGAGGCGAATTTTGCAATAAAAACTATCCTATCTCTCAAGTTGGACCAAATTGCACACAGTGTCCAAATTTCATGAAAATCGGCTCATTAGTTTAGGAGTTCATCGCGGACAAACATAATAAATTTTATATATAAAGATATATATATATATATATTATATTAAATTATAAAGTTTTGATCAATGAAGCACAAATAAGTAAAAAACAGGATTAATTTCACTGTATTATCTTCATTATAATATGAATTCAATTTACACTTCAGTCTAAGTAACACGTGGCCGGCTATGCTAACACCAAAAATTTAAAAAGTGGAAATAATTGAATTATACGAAATTTATTAATAGGTTAAAAAGTTGAAGATTTTTTGTGTAGATGGCAGCACCAAATATATTTCAGCTTTCATTTCAACCCAGTCGAAAGGTATCGACATCTGTTAAGTGGAAATAATTGAATTATACGAAATTTATTAATATGTTAAAAAGTTGAAGATTCTTTGTGTAGATGGCAGCACCAAATATATTTCAGCTTTCATTTCAACCCAGTCGAAAGGTATCGACATCTGTTAGAATCATTTGGAGTTAACAGATAATTGTGACTGTCAAATAATAACAGACAAATAATTAGCAATAAATTAAAATTGCGACTATAGTTTGAGATTTAAACTATCCTATCTCTCAAGTTGGATCGAACTGCACATGGTGTGCGAATTTTATTATAATCGGTTAAGTGGTTTAGGAGTCCATTGAGGACAAACATTGTGACACGAGATTTATATATATTAAGATATATATATATATATATATATATATATATATATATATATATATATATATATATATACTCTATGTTAATCTATAAACAAATTAAAATTTAAACATCAATCACTTGTTATGTTCTAAGTTTATATTTTTCATTTCGAATAATAACTTAAAAGAGAGTAAGCTAGGAGAAAATCTTAACCTGATTAATAACATATTATTTTTATCTCATTCAGTGATTGATATATTTATTTTTTTACAAGAAAAAATAATCTTACGTCTACAAATCCCATGACACGTGACATTGATGGATGCTAAAGAAAATTGCTATTCTTGAGTTACACTGGAAGTTCTAATAAACAGAAACATTCTAAATCAGGTATATAAAAGAATAACATTTATTCACAGAAAAAAAAAAAGAACTTTTTTTTATTTTGCATCATATATCATTTAAATGTAAATTATTTTATTATTATTATTATTATTATTATTATTATTATTATTATTATAAAACATATTAGAAATTATAAATAATCTCTAAAAAATAAAGATTTAAATTGAACACGTGTCATTTGTATTAAATATATTTAAAACACTTTAAACACACGTAAATATAAATTTATTTAAAAGATGTTAAATTTTTTTATCCAAAGCTTTTCGCTTTAATAATAAAGCATCATCAGGGATTTATGATTCGTTTCCATTGCGCAGTTTTAAATATGTTTTCTTTTTACAGTCAACAGTTAAGTCTTTTATATATAACGTGATATATTTTAAATATCAACCAAAAACAATATGAATTCCGGTAGAGGTTGGACCAAGGAGTTAAGAAAAGTGAGAGAAGCTGGAACTATTGCATACGTATCATACGAGGTTATTGTAGGAGAAAGAACATCATGAATAAGCAGAAATAAACTATTAACTATTTTATAATATTGTGCCAAATTATTGGTAAAATTGCAGCATCTTTGGAATTTATTGCATTTTTGCATTTAATTGCATTTAATATTAGAAATATTTAAATAATGAATATTTTACATTATTAATATTAAAAACTATGTGACAATATTAATTAAGAATAATTGCAAATTGTACTGAAATCTTCGAATAATAAAATCTAATACACACGAAGCAACACGCATTTATTTTACATTTAAATAGTATTATTTCTAGTAAATTGACATTGTAAAATATGTTATAGGTCCGTATATTGATTGTTGAATTAAATAAATTTTAGTCTAACAAATAATAATTTTTTAAATTGTGTAATTTATTGAGTAAAAATACAAAAATAATAACTTATATATATTTTGTTTTCAATCAATTGTACTACCTTTATCTTTCCTTTAAAAAAATAAATAATGATATCATATGTACATATATATATTTGTACGAGATAAAATGAACTTTTGGATTGGTAATAGTTTTCTACAAAACATTAAAAAAAACCCTGTCATTTTAATCTCTGTAAATTTGTAACAAAAAAAAAAAAAAAAAAAAAAGCCATGCAATTAACAGCATCGTTTTACATCTTATTATAGTTACAAATAGGATATATTAATATAATTATAACTTCATGTTGTAAAAGTTACTTTTTAGTTATAATTACATAGCGTTTGGTAACTGGTCATTGTTTTATGTACTATTTGCTTTTCTTTACGTTCTGTAACAATTCGGATTTTTAATTTCATTACCCGACTAGCGTAAGTAATAAAATAATTGCATTTGTTCAAAATATTCGATACCGAGCTTTCACCTGACCTACATGCTTTAAGGTCGCGTGTGAGTCCAAAAATGTTATTTTGGGGCAATTGATCAGTGTGTAGACGAAATATGTGGAATATGGAAAATTTCAGAAAAATGTAATACCATTATATCTCACCTGTATCATGCTACAAAATATAAAATAGCTTAATTTATAGTTTTAATTCCTATAATTATCGAAACTAAATTTTGTAAAACATCGTATTATTCTTACTTTAGCATGATATTTTAATTCTATAATACTTTTGTGTTTTTTAAATCGTGAATCAATTTATTTGCAATTAATATTTGCATTATATAAAAATTCTGATTTTTTCTTTTCGCATTAAATTAATTTTCTTTTCTTTAATATGTAATTTCATTAGTCTTATACGAAGAAAACATTAAAATCCGTTTCATAAATATTATTTACGATCTTTAATATTTACTAAAATTTAAATATCACTTGATACAAATTTAAAATGCAAGCAATGGACAATATCCGTTTCCTTGGGTTCGACGCTAAATCATACCCAACATGTGAATTCTGATTCTCGATTTCCCTGTGAATTTCCCCCTAGATACAAATATTTCTCTATAAAAATTAAATGTAAACATTATAATTCTGTATTTTCCCCAATAATAGTCATGTGTCAGGGATTTATTACGTAACGCGGATAATGCCCATTAGAAATTTTTTTGAAAAAATATTTTAGTAATAAAGTTAACTTTATGAAAATTAATTTTATTTTTAGCTGTGTGCTGCTGTTTAACATTGGATCTAAATTAATCTAAATAAAATGTTGATAAAAATTTGCATTTTTCCACGACTACTGATTCTTAATTTCCTATTGGATATTCCCCCATATTCCGTTTAATTCCATTGGTTTTTTAAACCCTTGTAAAATTCGATTGTATTATTTTTATGTATGATATTTTCGTTTCTTTTCTTACGGTACTCTAAATAATACCAAAAGAGCTGTTTGGTGCTTTATTATTTCCTTTGGCATACAAGACATTGTTTATTTTTCCAGTGAGAAGAATATTTGCCCACTATTATCATTCAAATTTTTAAGTGATTCAAACTTCATATTTTAATGCATAATTATATCAAATTTATTAAAAAATAATGTTGTCACACCTTCTTTTTAACATTCATACAATTTCATTAACTTTATAAAAGGTTAAAAAAAAAAAAAAAAAAAAAAAAAAAAAATTGGTATTTTCATTCTGTTGCACAACAAGACTCTTTATTCCAAGACCTACGACTTTTCAGTTGGAACACCTATAACAGATTTAGGAGTCAAACAAAGAAATTGGCAACTAAAGGTCAGAATTTTAACCAATAGTTAAAGATGAGTTGAGAGAATTAGTAGAGTTTGAGTGAGTTTAAACTCACACTAGAGCTACGCAAAAGTCGATTAGGGACGGAGATAACAAATCTAATACCCACTAACAAAAAGTTATTTTATCGTATATATGTAAAGTAAATTTTATCCGTGGATTAAATTTTAAAATATGTGATCATTAAATATAAATTTAGTTTAATTTTCAGTTATAGATATTTTTTTTTAATGCCTTTTCATATATTAATTCAAAGGCATTTACTTAAATACACATTCTGTTTCATCTTTCCTAAGTTTTACATTTATCATATAATTTACATAATTCACTACATATTTTACTTAGCGTAAAATGTTATAGGAAAAATTAAGTGATATGTTAAATGAAAGCCTACAGATGATATGTGAATTTAAATATAGTTGTTTTTTTTTCCACATTTTGTACGATAAATTATTATTAAGTTCATATAATAATTACAGAAATACCAGGCATATTAAAAAAAAATCTCACCCTGAAAAAACTTTTATAATATATGTTTGTAAAGAACAAACTTTATAAATAATAGAAACTTTAAAAATTTCAAAGACTTACACATTTCTTGAGTGTAACATATTTTATGAAAAAAAAAGGCATTTCACACACATTTTCTTATTTCAATTGTTAGCTTTTATAGATGAGGTTTAATAAAATTGTATACTAAATTTTATTAAATATCAGTAGATTTGTGCAATGAGAAGTTGAATAATGATGACAGAATATAACTTAGTTTAGTTTAATATTCAGTAATTAAAACAACCAAATTATTCCAAACTGTCTTATATGAGTAAAATGGTTTCTTTTTCATTTGCATTAAAAGCAAGTTCAGCCATTTTTTCGCTAAATTAGAAAATGGCATTGTTGCTTGATATTTTATGGAAAAATGATGAAAATGTTATTACCATGTATTTACATTCTTTCATTAAAGAATAAAGAAATGTTGAATAAAAAAGAGAATAAATCAAAGTGCAAACAGCTTTTTCAGGCAAAGAAGTTAATTTTCTACATGAATAGATTTTCTATCGCTGACATTATTTTTTATGAAACTTTCCTTATTTCTTTGACCGATAGAATTTTTTTGTCTTTTTTTTTCCTTCATTAGCAAAGCGAGTTTTGCGTTAACTGTTTTATATTACTTCATTTGAATATAATTGTAGATCTATAAATCAAAATCAAATGCATGCTTTTAATTTTTATTAATTGTTCATTATTTATTTATGTATTATTTTACGCGTCAAAAACTTTTAATGATTTATATTTCATTACATTTTATACGACACTTGTGAAAAAAATCTCAACATGTGCAACAGTTAGTTAGTAGTTGAATTATTAACACATTAATTGAAGATAAAATTTCGTCAATTTCATTTTAAATACACAAATTGGTAATTTTTAAATAGAATATATATAAAATTTTGTTTCGCAGTACATATTGTGCCAGGAAACATCGCGTATAAGTGGTAGAGGTGGTAGAGGGTACTGCGTGAGGCAATTAAATCAAGCCTGCAATACATACATATATATATATATATATATATATATATATATATATATATATATATATATATATATATATATATATATATATATATATATATATATATATATATATATATATATATATATATATATATATATATATATATATATATATATATATATATATATATATATACTAGCTGACCCGTCCTACTTCGCACGGATGAACAAATTTTAGTTAACGATGAATTGATATGCAAAAAAAAAAAAAAAAAAAAAAAAAATATCAGTTTATATGTTATAGTCAGGCAATATTATCAACTGAAAAGTCAAAATATAATTTTACAATTATTTTTTTCAATCATTTGTTAAATGTTGGTAATTTTTACTTTATGTTATTTATTTATTTATTTCATAAAAAGAAGCATGTCTTTACTCATGAATAAAAAATATTGAAAAATAAACCTATAACATGAATATGTGTTTCATAAAGTTGACGTCATAATTGCTTTAATTATTATTTATTTGTTCTTATAATATTAATTTCTATTAAACACAGAGCTTATGTGTTTTTAATTTTCTTAAATTTAACGTCCGCAAAGTAATCTGGTTATTGTTTTAGTAATGGTTCTCCATTAGTGATCGTTAATATTTTTTGTGATTTTGGCGGTGAATTAAAAAGGTTATCGCAAATACGTAAAGTCCTTCGAGTGAAACGTTCTAGCTATTGCGTTGCCAAATTTTAAATATCGCCAAAGAAGCCCTATACAAAAGTAGATTTCTAACGCGAATGCACAGTTAATTTATTTTAAATGAACCGTGTTTCCAATCAACGTAATGAAACTTGCATAATCAAATGTCATTTGCAATTCCCTAGCGGCTGTATATTGCGCTACTTGCTTTCGGAAAACATTTTATATCAATCATCCTTGGCGGAAAAAAAAAAAAAAAATGATTGCCAAGTTATCTCGCAAATATATTTAATTTTTTCCATAACTGATGGTTTTTAATAATGTATATTAAGGGAAAAATCAATAATATGAAACAATATTCGTATAATATATACTATTACAAAATCTGGTGTGAAACAACCACACGACTTCCATTACCCACTATTAAACGTATTATATACATTTCTTGGAGATATTAAGTACATGCATTTTTTTTTTTTTAGATTTTCCAGTAAGAGAAACTTGATACACGTATAAAGACACCTACAACAAAGTTTACATAGTGAGTTAAAAAATAAGGGGAAAAAATAGATAGTTATTTTTTTAAACACGAATTACCGAGATCTAAAACTGAACTTCCTAATCAGGATGACCGTTAGTATTCCTGTAATATGTACGTAATACTTGAGAAAGGTTATCTAAATTGAATTAATGAAACAATTTTCAAGAAAATCGTTAGAGCCGTTTTTGAGATACCAACTTTTACCAAAACTTGGCATACTCAATTATTGACCGGAAAACAATAATTACATACAAAAGGATATTTAGTATTAAGTTAATATGGCGAGTTTGAAAAAAATTCGTACAGCCGTTTTTAAAGGAAGGCACTTATGAGATCTGAAATTGAGCTGTTTATAGAGGACGCCTATCAATTTTCCTGAACTAACCAATTATATCATTCGAAAGGGCATCTAATAGATTGTTTATATAGCAAGTTTGAAGAAAATTGTTAGGGCTGTTTATGAGGTACGGGCTTACGGTCCCATTTCCGGTTTTCGATGACCCAGTTCCGGTTTTTCAATTTTCACCAAAATTTGGAAAATTCATCTGTACATCAGACCTGAATCAATTGTGAAGATTTGTAGTTCTATCTTTATTAATTTTGGAGATATGACACCCGGAAAATTTCACACATTCGTACATACACACACACACACTGACCAATTGCCAAAAACTACTTTTTTGGACTCAGGAGGCCTTAAAACATATAAATCAGGTGAAACTCTATATAAAATTTTTGGACCGAATACAATACTTCCACTACCTACGGTAGTACGGTAATTGAAGTAAAAACATAGATCTCGTATTTAATACGAAAATATACAGATTTTCGTATTACGTTTCCGATCTCGAAATACAAAAATCGCCAAGGACGACCGATATCAAATCTATGCTTTGGTTTCAATTAAAATAGTGAAAATTTGAATTAAAAATGTATTTTACCAAAATTTATTATAGCCTGTAGCACTTAGAGACAGTGTAACTTTTGATTAGTATAAAAAAAGAAAGAAATAGAAATCGGCTTTTTAGTTTCAGCGATCGTTCTCTACATATACATGTAAACCTTTCCTCTTTATATATTAGTATAGAGCGTAGATAGATTAAATAGGTTTCTAATCAACATAATGTAACTCAAATAATTAAGTGCTATTTGCAGTAATGGTTGTATGCGCTATGTATATTGAGCTACTTGTCATAACTGTTAGTTGCTAAAAATAGTCGTCAAATAAATTTAAACTTCTCAATTATTCTTTTAACAAATGCATAATGAAATGCAGACGATATTTTTTTAATTCACTTTTTATATTATTATTCGCGAGAAAATATATTTTATTATATGTCGAAAAATGAATTAACCCGTAAATTTTTTGGGCAACAATTATAAAATAAATAATTTAATAAAAGTTTAGAAGTAACGCTTAGATCATTACATTATATCATATCATATCAAATGATATTTTTAGAAAAATAAATACTTTAAATTTATAATGACGTCAGATTTAACGTGTAAGTTTAACATTTTGCAAAGATTTATATGAATTTCAATTTAATTCACGTGCAAATATATTTCTTTTCTTTTCATGTCAAGATATTTTAAAAACAAAATGTAAATGTTTCTTTTATGTTGGCAACAGCTAATTTTTTTAATATTTCATTATTTCCATTTCTATTATGGCTTTTATGGGGATTTTAATTAAAATGCTCAGATTTTAAACTAAAATTTATTTTATCAAAATTTAATATAGCCTATAACAATCAGGGATAGTGTAGCTTTTGATCAGTGAAAGAATTTTTTTAATCGGTTCAGTAGTTTCAGAGATTACCCTCCACAAACATACAATTTTTTGCGCTTTATATAATGATATATATATATATATATATATATATATATTTAAAGATTTTAAATAAATAACTTCTAGTCCAGCATTCGTGAAGCGCTGCATGCTGTATGATATCACAGTGGGAAATAACAGCTTCCAGCAGCGCCAGCTTCTTTGGATCGCCCTACACAGCACTCTCTACCGCGTTCACGTTTCCGGAGACGCATGGTACAGCGAAACAATTTATATTCGTACACTTTAACTCCCTTCAAATTTTTGGCTAAATATTTTCCGATCAATCTGTATATATGTTTTGAAGTTCACGAATCGAAAAATATGGTTAATCTTTGGGACTTTGAAAGTTTTTACCATAACATAAAGAGACATAATAACATTAAGTCCATATTTTGTATTCCAAACCTGCATCAGAAACAGATAGTAATCGTATTTTATTCTTATAATCAAAAGAGTAATTCATGTAGAGGAACGCCCAAGGAAGTTCCTGTGAATTACGACTAAAGGGTGTAATTTTGGCAATTTTTAAAATGACTGAAAGTAATTAAAATGAAGTGTTATAACCTAAATTTCACCCTTTAGTTAATTAAAAAAAATCCAATCGCCGTGTTGAAAAACTGTTTGCATCCCTAGATTTAAAAAAAAAAAAAAAAAAAAAAAAAAAAAAAAAACTGCCCCTTTCATTTGGTACCGTATTTGTAATGATAGGACTGACATGTCTAATTTATTGAAATTTATTTTTCCAGTCGCATCCCAGATCTTTGACTTACATGGTCAAGGCTCTACCAATTGAGCTATCCAGGCCGACAACCGGTGGACATTACCCACTCAGATAAATCACCCACTCAGACATTACCCACTCAGACTGGTCTATCATGTAGATAGTCGAGCTATCTACATGAAATATCAGATGTTTCTGCCTAAAGGTTGGTCGAGCTATCTACATGTTAGACCAGATGTTTCCGCCTAAAGGTTGTGAAAAATAAATTTCAATAAACGTGATTTTCTTACCAATCAGTTGATTGTGTGATTTTAATATATTGTATGTCTAATTTATTTTTCCCTTTTTCCTTTTTTAATCCGGATTCGGCAGAAGGTTTATGACAGAGAATGTAAGCTAAAAAAGTCTTTAATAATAAGTATTGATAAAACCCCTTATCATCTTCCCTATTTTTTTTTTTTTTTTTTTTTTTGAGAGGAATTAAAATTCTGCTTATTCTATCTCTCATAACATCTGAAATTACACGATACTCGTTTAGGATTTTCATATAAGTAGCTCAATAATTTTGGCTATTCAATTATGCAAATGGAATATTTAAAAGCTTGCGCACGTGTAGTTAGACATTATTCAGTAAAACTTCTCATATTTCGTAAGATATTTGACATTTTTGCATTCTTATTGCAGTCTGTGTCTAATATTGTACACCAAATATCCTAAAAATGACTTTGCACTGGGTCTAATAGCCTACGCGTTATAATTAAAAGAGCGACATTTTTCTGCAGTTTTTTAAAGAAACCGGAAAATCTCCGTAGCCTTATAAATCTTTATACACTTAATGAGAAGTATCCTCATAAACACATGTTACAGACAAAACGCATGTCAAGCATTAATTTTTACAGGGTGATACAAAATATTTTTACCTTTTTTTAATTTTTTACCGCCCCCTTTTCCTCTTTAGGACAAAACACTTACATAAATATATGAGGTATAACATATTCTACATATTCCCAAAGTTTCAAGATAATTCCTAAAAAAAAAATTCTATATATTTCGAAAAACTTCTAAATTCGAAAGTTACCAAATACTGATTGGTAAATAGTGTATACAGTATTTTTATTTTAATTAATATGTAGAGGATTCCTGTACTTTATCTTTATTAATATAATGAGAGGAAGAGAGAAAGATAAAATACATAAAAAAGATAAAATTCCTAAAACATATATAAGATAATAAATTTTCAGTAGAAGATTTAAAATTTAATAAGAACTCAAAGTTATTAAAATGAATAGATTTCTGAAAATTAACTTCTCAAAGTGACTTTCATAATTTTTCGTTTACTGGCAACTGTTAAATTATATGGAGTTTATACTTTCCTGCCTGTTTCATGTTTTTTTTTTCCCATTTTCACCGTATTAATATTTTGAGCCAATTCTACTACTGGAGAATTCCGAAAGATATTTAACCCTTCATGTAAAATTCCTAACAATATTCTGCATGAATTGTTTAACATAATTTTAAAAATTAATTTTCGCGAACGCATGGAAATTTCATCGAATATACAAAGCTCCAGATGCACCAGGATTTTCTTCCTGAAATTAATAAGAGAAGTTAAGTTTTGTTTCCAGCTGAGTTATTTGTTTATTTGCAGTAAAACGAAAATGAACCCTATCATTCTAATAAATGCGAAGGAAGAATTTTATGCATGATTTAGCCATTAAAATTCTCTTCCTTGTATCTCATTTTCACTCTAGCAAAAAATGCAACAGAAATGCATAATTGCTTTCAAATTAAAGAAAACTTTATGAAATATATATTCCGTGTATGAGCACTCTCAGTTTATATATATTTAATGACAAAATATTCTGAGATATGTCTTAAATAGAAAAAATAGAAATATATTAAGTATATTTTACTGTACTTCTTTATATTATATAAATCTACAAAAATATTTAAATTAATAAAACTATTTTTACTTCTAATGCTAAAGCATTTTGGATCACATCGTTAGAAAAGAAATGTTTGCATTGTCTAACAAAACACAATATATACTTCGGTAAAAAAAAAAAAAAAAAAAAAACTGTTTTTACAAAAAGAAATTCTTATTATGTTTATATTTATTAAGTATTTTTTTTTAATATACTAGGGGGCTCTACCCCTGCTCGCTCCGCTCACCAACCCCCGCTTCGCCTCCTCCCCGAATCACTTTACTTATTAACACATGTAGAACTCTGCCCGACTATTCATTGCTTTCTTTCACTGAAAAGGATTATTGATAGTGTATAGAAAGATATTAAAACTTCTTCACACACCATAAATTTTAAGTCAGCGCAACCGGTTTCGAAAGGACGTAGCCTTTCTTCATCAGGTGCAAACACGTGCTACTGCCTTGGAGACAAAAGCAGTCTTGATTCACGTCGCAGTAATTTTGTGACGTGAATCATAACATAATTATCTACCTACATACAAACATGGATCATATTTTAATTTTCCCTTCTAAGAAGATTAATTTTATAAAAGTAGAAAAAAAAAAGTGATATTTATTTATATATTTATTTATTTATTTATTTTACATCTATGGTTTCGGGCCGCGGTACCCTAGTCGGTAAAACGCTGAGCACGTATTTGGAAGATTGCCGATTCGATACTTGAGCCGGCCAAAGACCGTTGTGTACACTAATGGTGGCTGGTGCAAAAACAATCTGTCGTGGGCGTAAAGTCCTTCATGTTCCCATGCCCCATTATACCTCTGGGGATCACCAAAGCGGAATGGGATCCCCTCCGTGAAGGTTCAAAATTGTAATGACATGTCTCCGGAACATCTCTTGGGGTGCATCCCAGACCGTCGTCAATTACTCATAACGCAGTATTGGTGCGACGTTAAATCCAACCAACCTACTTACCTACGTACAACCATGGATCATAGTTTAATTTTCTCGTGTAAAAAGACTTCAAGACAGAAGAACAACGTCACTGGGAGAAACTTTTTTCAAGGTGACAAATAGAGTACCTTCATAAACTTGTTGTTTTTAGTTAATAACTTCTTTAGTTAAAATGATAAAAATTTCTAAGCGGCTGAAATGCCTTTCTTGGAGTACTGGGAACCCATTGATACCACTCATGACTCGAAGGACCCTGACCTCCGTCAGAAGATGCTGTCGCAGACAAAAAAAGTTGAAACCAGTGACAGTAACTTTCTTTTAATATATATATATATATATATATATATATATATGTGCATGCATAAATATAGTACATATATTTTAGACGATTAAGGTTAAAATGCACTCTATAAAAGATTTATGTGATGATTTTTTTTTCCTTGCCATAATTATGAATGTTAAATTTATCATAAAAATGTTTCATTTTATAAAAAAAATAAACAGCAAACAGGTTGACATATTATTTTGCAAATAATGCATCGCTCAAAAGATCGCCAAAAAAAAAAAAAAAAAATGCCAAATAGAATTGTAGAACAGCCTGTTTCTAACATATAAATCAATATATGTATTTTAAACAACATAAGTTAAAATGTGTTCTATAGGAGATTTATGTGATGATTTTTTTTTTTCTGCTAAAATTAGGTATATGGAATATATCAGAAATATTTTATTCCGTAATATAAAAAAATTATCGTTGCGAAATTATAAGATTTGATTTGATCTAAAATATATTTTATGCCAATATATATCCTATATATTTTAAAATATTTTAAAAGGCATATATTTCGTTAAATATTTTAGCAAAAATAGAATAGAATACTGAATATTTAAATATCGATCAAGTTATCTTCATAAAAACTACGAAATACAGGTTGCCATGGTTGTAAAAATAAATAGCAAAGAGATTAAAATATCATTTTGTTGATAATTCAAAATGATATCGTTATCGTTCAAAACGGCACCAAAAGGAAAATCGCCAAATAGGGTGCTGCCCGAAATTTCTACCATATACTTGAATATATATATTTTAAACAACGAAGATTAAAATGCGCTCTATAAGAGCTTTATGTGATGATTCTTTTTATCGCCATAATTAGGTATATGAAATATATCATAAGAAATATTTAATTCCGTAATGTAAAAAAATTTCATTGCGGAATTATAATATGCTGTCAGTTTTAATTGTTTTGAATTTGATCTAATTTTTTTTTTTTTTTTTTTTTCAAAAATATATCCTATATATTTTGAAATATGTTTGAAAGGCCTAAATTTTGAAATTTTGTCAAATATAATAGACAAAATAGATTAGAATACTGAATATTTAAATATCGATCAAGTTATCTTCATAAAAAATTAGAATACAGGTTGCTGCGGTCATAAAAATAAATAACAAACAGTTTGACTTATTATTTTGTAAATAATCCAGAACGACATCGTTATCGTTCAAAAAAGCGCCAAAATAAACAATGCCGAATAGATCTGTAGACCAGACTGAATATTCTAACATATAATTTAATATATATATATATATATATTAAACAACATATGTTAAATGCGCTCTATAAAAAATTTATGTGATGATTTTTTTTTTCCATAATTAGGTATATAAAATGTATCGTAGAAATATTTAATTCCGTAATTTGAAAAATTTATTATTGAGAAATTATAATATGCTGTCATTTTTAAGTGATTTGTTTTTGATCTAAAATATATATTATGCCAAAATATATCGTATATGTTTTTAAATATTTTTAAAAGGCCTACATTTCGTTAAATATTTTAGCAAAAATAGAATAGAATACTGAATATTTGATCTAGTTTATATTATAAATATGTTTATAAAGCCTACATTTCGTTAAATATAATAGCAAAAATGGAATAGAATACTAAATATTTAAATGTCGATCAAGCGTATCTTCATAAAAATTTGGAATACAGGTTGCCATGATCATAAAAATAATCACCAACGAGGTTGACATATTATTTTGCAAAGAATTCAGAATGACATCGTTATCGTTCAAAATGCAGCCAAAAGAAAACTCGACAAATAGGTATATGGACCAGCCTGAAATTTCTACCATATATATAATATCTATATTCATAAGTATAAAGGTTTTTAAGTCCAAAAATATCGATTTTGAATTAAGTACATAGTCAGACTCAGAAAAAAATTCTCTATCGATTGGTATAAAGGATTTAAGTCTATGTCATTTAGTCTTTGAGAAAATCCATTGGTAAAAAAGTTCAAGTCAGAAATTTACCATTCATGTATAGTAAAAAATATTTAATTCAATTTTTCCCCGTTATTAAATGAAGGTTGACAATCACTGAATGGTATAAAGGGTATAAGTCAACAAAATACCTTTTTCCTAATCGATTCTTCTGATTTGTTTTTAGTTAGTTTAACTTTATTTTTCGTCTCCTGAGAAATCAAGAATGTGGACTTAAATCCTTTTTACTTATCAGTACAGATATATATTATATATGCATACATAAATATAGTACATATATTTTAAACGAAAAGGTTAAAATGCACTCTATAAGAGATTTATGTGATGATTTTTTTTTCTTGTCATAATTATGTATATTTAATTTATCATAGAAATGTTTAATTTTATAAAAAATATACAGCAAACAGGTTGACATATTATTTTGCAAATAATCCAAAACGACATCTTTATCGTTCAAAAGATCGTTAAAAGAAAAATTGCCAAATAGAATTGTAGACCAGCTTGTTTCTAACATATAAATCAATATATGTATTTTAAACAACATAAGTTAAAATGTGTTCTACAGGAGATTTGTGTGATGATTTTTTTTTTCTGCTAAAATTAGGTATATGGAATATATCAGAAATATTTTATTCCGTAACATAAAAAAAAATTATTATTGCGAAATTATAAGATTTGATTTTGATCTAAAATATATTTTATGCCAATATATTTCCTATATATTTTAAAATATTTTTAAAGGCCTACATTTCGTTAAATATTTTAGCAAAAATAGAATAGAATACAGAATATTTAAATATCGATCAAGTTATCTTCATAAAATCTTCGAAATACAGGTTGCCATGGTTGTAAAAATAAATTGCAAAGAAATTGAAATATCATTTTGTTGATAATCCAAAATGATATCGTTATCGTTCAAAACGGCATCAAAAGGAAAATCGCCAAATAGGGTGCTGCCCGAAATTTCTACCATATACTTGAATAATTATATTTTAAATAACGAAGATTAAAATGCTCTCTATAAGATCTTTATGTGATGATTCTTTTTCTTGCCATAATTAGGTATATGAAATATATCATAAGAAATATTTATATTCCGTAATGTAAAAAAATATCATTGCGGAATTATAATATGCTGTCATGTTTAATTGTTTTGTACTTGATCTAATTTTTTTTTTCAAAAATATATCCTTTATATTTTGAAATATGTTTGCAAGGCCTAAATTTTGTTAAATATAATAGCAAAAATAGAATAGAATACTTAATATTTAAATGTCGATCAAGTTATCTTCATAAAAAATTAGAATACAGGTTGCTGCGGTCATAAAAATAAACAGCAAACAGATTGACATATTATTTTGTAAATAATCCAGAACGATTTGTTTTTGATCTAAAATATATATTATGCCAAAATATATAATATATGTTTTTAAATATTTTTAAAAGGCCTACATTTCGTTGAATATTTTAGCAAAAATAGAATAGAATATTGAATATTTAAATGTCGATCAAGTTATAAATATGTTTAAAAGGCCTACATTTCGTTAAATATAAAAGCAAAAATGGAATAGAATACTGAATATTTAAATGTCGATCAAGTGTATCTTCATTAAAATTTGGAATACAGGTTGACATATTATTATCAAAGAATTCAGAATGACATCGTTATCGTTCAAAACGCAGCCAAAAGAAAACTCGATAAATAGGGTTATGGACCATCTGAAAACTCTACCACATATATAATATATATTATATATGCATACATAAATATAGTACATATATTTTAAACGATTAAGGTTAAAATGCACTCTGTGAGAGATTTATGTGATGATTTTTTTTTCTTGTCATAATTATGTATATTAAATTTATCATAGAAATGTTTTATTTTATAAAAAATATACAGCGAACAGGTTGACATATTATTTAGCAAATAATCCGAAACGACATCTTATCTTTAAAGACAGCGCCAAAAGAAAGATTTCTAAATAGATTTTTGAACCTGCCTGATATTTCTAACATATAAATTAATATATATATTTTATACAACGTATTTTTATTTTATTTATTTATTTATTTTTTTTTTTAAGTGAGAAAAAAATATATTCACTTTACAGGCATAAAGAAATGGTGATCAAATGGCAAATGATGATAATTTTAAAATAGAATAAATGATTTGACATGAGACAATGAAACAATGACCTTTTGGAAATCAAATTTTCAAGTCTAATTTCAGTTACTTTTTTAAAACTTCTTATAATACAAATGTAGACATAAATATATCACCAAATTAAGTGCTTACTTATAATGGATAATGCGAAATCACGAAAATTATTCGCGAGAGAAATTATTAAAAAAAAAAAAAAAAAAAAGATAATCAACATAAGAAATTTTAAGTAATAGAGATATTTTTCTTGATAGAAACATCGACATTTATTTTATTTTTCACACCATGGATCATATTTTAACTTTCCGCGTAAAGTGACTTCATGACAGAAGAATGACGTCACTGGGAGAAACATTTTTCAAGGTGGCAAATAGAGTACCTTCATAAACCCGACGTTTTTAGCTAATAATTTCGTTAATTAAAATAATAGAAATTTCTAAGCAGCTGAAATGCCTTCCTTGGGTTGTTCGGAAGATATTGATACCTCTTATGATACAGAGAACCCTGCCTTTCGCAAGAAGTTGCTGTCGCAGGCAAAAATATTTGACCCCAGCGACAGAAACTTTTTTTTATATATATAGAGATTATAATGAAAAATACAAATGATATCTAAAAGAAAGGTAATATGGTGAATTTGAAGAAAATCCATAGAGTCGATTTTAATCGAACGTACTTGCGAATCTTTACATTCATCTACTTATTTTAAGTCCTGTCAGTTTTCTTGAACTAATATAGTAATAGATACGAAATTATTTCAAAATGGTGTTTTTATAACAACATTGAATAAAACCGTTAGAGGCGTTTCGTCGCTCTATCTTTATTAGATTTGGAGATATGATTTTGGAGATATGATAGTTCGAAATTCACGAAGACCATACACACATACATACACATGTACGCATTGACCAATTTTCGAAACCGCTTATTTGGATTTCTGAGACCTTGAAACGTGCAAATCAAATTAAAACTCGATATCGAGGTATTTGACCGAATAAAATACATTCATTACCTACGGTAGTCGGGTAATGGAAGAAAAACTAAAATCAAATAATATTTTCATATTAAATTTTAAGAAAATAATTTACCTACATAAAATGCATAGAAATTAAACATTATTTTAAAACTTTTATTAAAGACATAAGTGATTAGTATTTCATTCTTGTCTAGTAGGTACTGCTTTGGGAAAAAAAAATAGTATATATATATATATATATATATATATATATATATATATATATATATATACTAGCTGACCCGACAAACGTTGTTTTGTCATATAAATTATTTCTAGAGAATATTTTGCTAGAAAAAAATAACTAACTTATTGTAAGTGTGTAAGGATGTGGTATATAAGTGGAAGATGTATGGAGCGCTGTGAACGGTGAAAGAATATAAAAATAACAAAACACCAATCATTTATCTTTTTAATTTATTAAAATTGATTCTTTAAAATTATATACATATCGCTACTTATAACAATATTGCTAAAAAACAATATCAATCCCTTAATGCAACAGAGTGTACAATATTTTTTGTTATCCCATCTTTCTCCAATACAAACAAACTGGATGGTTTGCCCACTCGAGAGCCACGTATAATTGTCCGTGTGAAAAACATGATGTGCTCAAATCTAAGCCACAGACAGACATCGTTTGGCCCTGAGACTTATTGATAGTCATTGCAAATGCCAATCTAATTGGAAATTGAGGGTGTTTAAATTGAATTGGCACATCTGTGGGTATAATAGGGATTCGCAGTAGTAATATATTTTCACCTCGGAATTTGTCATTTAAAATGATGACTTCGATAACATTTTTCATTAATTTTTTTATGACTAATCGCGTGCCGTTGCACAACCGTTGTGGGTTCAAATTACGAAGCAAAATAACCGGAGATCCAACCTTCAGTTGTAAAATATGAGGTGGCATGCCTGGTAAATCCAATGAGTTTAAAAACTTTGTTGGATAATTTACAGTTCTGTGGCATCGCAAACTGTATCATTAGATTTGTATGACACCAAGTCTCCTGGTAACAAATGTTGTATCTTGAGATTCAATTCGTTGACGTCCACATTTTTTGCTGCTAAAATTGCTCTTTCTGCCAGCCACTCATGATTTGTGTATCGTCTGTGTATATTGGGAAATATCTGGTCAATAAGAGCATCTTGAGAATCAATGATTGTGCAGAAATCGGTCGGTAATTTTATGCATCCAGTTTCATCTGTAGTAACTTTTCCATCACCGATATCTAACAATTGTTTTGAGAATGTTTCAGCGGATGGATCTTGAAGCTTTTGAACGCACAAATTTACTTTCAGTTGTACTTTTTCAACATTACGCCACAATGACGATGATTTTAAGCACGCGTTGATCTCATCAGCGTATGTTGAACGCGGAATAATGGGAAGTGATTGTCTGAAATCACCTGAAAAGAGTAACAGAGTGCCCCCAAATAGTTTGTCGTTGTTTTTTATATCTTTCAATGTCCTGTTCGACGCCTCAATCGAATGTTTGTGTGCCATAGTGCATTCATCCCAGATAAGAATTTTACACTATTTCAGCACTGTGGCCATGGACGATTGTTTTTTTATGTTGCACGGTGCGTCTGGGTTATTTTGAATATTTAGTGGCAGTTTAAATAATGAATGAGCTGTTCTGCCTCCATCCAATAAAGTTGCCGCAATGCCAGATGATGCAACAGCCAATGCGATGCCATTATTTGATCGTATTTCGGCGAAAATTAGCGAAATAAGGAATGTTTTGCCAGTTCCACCTGGTGCACCCCCCCCCCCCAAAAAAAAAAAAAAGAATCCACTTTGTCCTGCCAAAACTGCGAGCATGATGCGGTCGTAAATGGTTCTTTGTTCTTCATTCATTAGTGGGACATTGCGAGCAACAATCGATGCCATTTCTACAGTATTGTATTGTAGTTCACGATTCAATTCAGTGCTTATTAAATTAGATGCATTTCGATTTGTTGAATGCATACCGAAATGACTGAGTGGTAAGTTGGCAATGATAGAGCAAAGATCTTCAATAGCAATCAATGCTTCATTGTACATAGCGTCACTGTATACTATCGTTAGATCGTTGCACCGTGAACGATGTTGATGCAGTATATCATCAGTCATTGAATCTTTGTGATTATCCCGTAATGTCTCTGCTCGGGCCGGGAAACATGTAGTCAACACTATAGCGAATAGTAGACGAATTTGTTTTGCTGTACAGTTCAGTCCTACTTCAGCAAGCATACACTCCCACTGATTGTCGTCTTCCAGCAAGCCGAGTGCAAGGCATGCATCTTTATACGTTGGATACTGTTGTCCATTCACTTTCCGTAAATCTTGAAATGACAAAGGGCCGAGGACATTAACCAATAACAGTCGAAGATAAAAGCACTCAGTCTGCCTTGGATTGACTGTAAATACTCGTCCC